>OY796662.1:33798843-34259227 GCA_963680705.1 Rhagium mordax
TTAAAGTTACAGAATCTTGTAACCCATTCATTGGATTCCATACACTAGTGGGTATTACAAATCACTTCCCATTTGTCTGACACACGATACTAATGCGAGTACTAATGAGTTGTTACATACGTTACAAGTATCGGTGTAAATTACCATTTACATCAAGGCTTATGTACTGCAAGTAATACAAGCCCATGTATATCTAAAGTGATCTTGTGTGGTAGAGGGCTACAGAAACGGATTCACATCCAATATACTATTCCAGTCTACTGGAACTAATTTGTATTTTGTGACCCTGTGACCCTGGGGCTTCTCAGCAAGAGCGGTTACCTTTATACTAAGTATTAAGCCAACCAGGTATGTGCAATTTTTCCAGAGACATTAACTCCACAACTTTCTTACGAAACAAGGATATTGCTACTTGAAACGGTAACAGTATCAATATTGCTGCTTTAATATATTAAATTATCGGATTGTGCTTTTATTTGTTATATTTTAAGACCTTAGCACACTTGCATTGGTAGATATAAAAATACCGGTGAACTATTTATGATATTAGATATTATGTAATCAGTAATTGATATTGGGAGTATTCATAATTCGTATGGAATTTATTAAAACTAGCTTTAAAAGCTTTAGAATTTTGGAACATTTGATTTGTTTTTTTGTTCAGAATTCCAAATTCCGACATTGTCATGAAAATAATCCACATCTGCTCATTTGGATAACTATAGTAATTTATATTAGGTTATTATGTACCTAGAAGTTTTATTGAAGGTAATGTCAAATAGAAATTAGATTAATATTTCTTTCTAATTTTGACATATAAATTTACCTACACTTTTTAAAACTGACGTAAGTGCCAAAACGTTCTACTTTTCATCACCAGTTAGGAAAAGCTAAACTTTTCCTAACTGGTGAGGAAAAGTTCGTTACATCACCAGTTAAGAAAAATAAAGAATTCTCAAACAGAAATATACAACGTATATTCAAAACATAATATGTACAAATTTATAGGAATTATTATTTTTTAATTATAAATATTAACTATACAATTTGTGAAATTTGTCAAATTAACTCTTGAAGAAGTTTTATTTGTTGAATTTGCCATGATATAATGTGCTACATTATGCACTAAATTAATAACATTTGTCATTTGTCACTTTTGACGAAATTAAATGCATAATAATGATTTTTAAACATTTTGCTTAAATAATTTTATTTTTAGATGTTTAAAATTAGATAAAATCTTGTATGTACATTACGAAAGACCATTTTGTGTAACTCGTGTCATTTTGCAGGAACTCGCTTCGCTCGTTCTTCAAACATCCACTCGTTACATAAAATAATGTCTTTCGTAACTGGTTACATAAATAGCTGTTTTATCAGTTTTTTTTCCATTTTCAAGTGTTTCTACGCGTCGTAAATAGAAATAAATATTTGCTAAAAATTGTATTTTAATATATTCTATTATAAGAAAGCGATTTCTTGTAGATACTTATGTATCATCACACCTACGCAAACCATTAACAATATATGTAAGCAATTTATATAAATTTCGAAGTACCTATTTACACACTTCCAAATTATGAGAACTGCCTACGGGCATTTCTTAAAAATGCTCAGTTTAAATCTTTTTATGGAAAATGTCATCAATTCATTATTATTTATTGAAAGCAACGCTTGTAATAATAATGAGTATTTCTGGGCAAACATAGTGTCCCGTAAGTCTTTACGTACAGGGTTATCCAACGAAAAGGCCCACCCTTATATTTTCTTTATTTTTCGAGTTAGGAAAAAATGTTTCAAATAAAAGTTGTAGTGAATCAAATGAACTCATTTAAAACCCCTGCAAAGAATATACAGGGTGTTCCATAAAAGCGGGACAAACCTAACTTACATTTTTTGTGTTCCATACCCTATATTTTTTTACATTTTTCAAATCTGTGTTTTTTTGTGATTTCAAATATATATATATATATATGTTGTATCTTGTCTTTTACTGTTTTTTATTTATTGCAAATTTCGTGAACAATATTATTTATACCACCAGCATCTGCATCAGGTTAGCCGTGGATGAAAAGTTTGCTTTTTGAATTTATTCAATTATTCTGTAAGGCATAAGTGTCAAATTAATTGTTTTTCATTCATGGCTATACCCTGATTGATAACCATGCAGATTGCAGATGCTGCTGGTATTGTTCACGAAATTTGCAATAAATAAAAAACAGTAAAAGATAAGATACAACATATATATATATATATATATATATATATATATATATATATATATATATATATATATATACATCATTCTATCAATCCTGAATCACCAGATAATCCATACTATCCTGAACCACCTATTTATAGAAGAGGTAGATAAGAAATATTTGTATATATTGGCGTATGTATGGGGTCGGACAACCTATTTTGTAAAGTATACTTTCATATTTTTATAAATAAACATAGCTGTATATATACATATTTATGATGCAATCCTGAATCAGTATACTAATAAGATTAACCTGAGCCACTGTATACGGTAATACATAATTCAATGACATATCCTGAACCATTTCAACGTTGCCAATTTTACACTAAACTATAAGCTACCTGCTTGCCTTTATTTTCAGGGGTCATAACTCAGCACAGAGAATTTGTATTATTCTTAAGTGCGAGTACCTTTTCGTAAACGATATGGACACATTTTGGATAGTTAAATTCTAAAAGGCTAGAGTAAATAATAATATTTTTTTAGGTTTGAGGTTTGAAATTAATATCCATTTTTTTTTGTTAATAACTTGCTATTTATTTGAAAGAGCACTATCTTGTTTATTTTTAAAAGGTGTGCATTAGAAATTATTTTCTGACATATGGCAGACATTTCTATCTTAATTTTCCCTTTTCAATTTAAATATCAGTTTGCGGTTTATGAGAAAATTTTTACTTCCAGGCCATTTTAATAATACCTGAGGTCGACTTTCTTAGAGAACAAAAAACTAAGATAAACATTAAAATAGTAAAATTTTCAATATTTTGGAAACAGTCGAATTTGTGAGGTAGTTACATCAAATATGCCTAGAATTCAAAAATGTTTAAAAAAAATGAGGTTTCCGTACAAAAGCATTAGTAACGCCGTAGCTCCTACATGGATTACTTGTATAGCTACCATTACAAAAATAATGCATTACTAAAAATAATAGTTGACAAAATACACAAAAAATTTAATTTATTTGAGCTTTAAATCAGTTAAACTCAGTTGTCAAACAGTTGCATTTATTTTAAATATTTATTAATCTGTAATTCAATTTTATTATATTTATATCGTGTGTCCCCCCGGATGGACTTAAACTAATCCGGCAAGTCCTATTATTAATAATTTTTCGAGAAAAAGTTATTCTCTATAAAATAATTGCTGAAAAGTCATTGGCAGTAACCAGTAATTTGTTTATTACCTGCAAGTGTACCGGGTTATCCAACGAAAAGGCCCACCCCTATATTTTGTTTATTTTTCGAGTTAGGAAAAAATGTTTCAAATAAAAGTTGTAGTGAATCAAATGAACTCATTTAAAACACCTGCAAAGAATATACAGGGTGTTCCTTAAAAGCGGGACAAACCTAACTTACATTTTTTTAAATGGAACACCCTATATTTTTTACATTTTTTAAATCTGTGTTTTTTGTGATTTTAAATATATATACACAGGGTGTTTGGGTAAAGGTATTCAGAAATCCAAAGGCACGTAGTACTCATCAAAATAAGCCAAAAAGTTCATATAAACTTTGTTCCAAAAATGGTTCCTAAGGGGGCTGTAGCCCCTTTAAGGGGCTTCTAAAAAAGAAAAAAGATCATTTTCGTACATATTTCGAGAACCGATCAAATTAACTAATAAAATTTGCTATGGTAGAATACTTTTCTATAGTATACATCATTTTGTATTAGAAATGAAACTAAATAAAATTATTTAAAAAGCATTGGTATTTTGCAGATGTGCATATTGTGCATACTAAATTTCAAATTCATTTATCTCAAAGACGGTTCAATTTATGAAGTTTTAGAAAGAGGATCTTTTTGAAGTAAAATTGCTTGAAATTTTGAAAATTTTTATCAGAATAGTGAAAAAATTAAGTGCAGAGAAAATAAGGGGGCGACATTCCTGACACACCCCCATGTAGGAACGCCCCTGAAGAATTTTGAAATTTAAGGTTTACCATTTTGTTAAGCACAAAAAAGTATTCTACCATAGAAAATTTCATTAAAATATATTGATCGGTTCTCGAAATATGTGACAAAAACATCTTTTTTAGAAGCCCCTTAAAAGGACCGTTTTTGGAACAAAGTTTATATCAACTTTTTGGCTTATTTTGATGAGTACTACATGCCTTTGGATTTCTGAATACTTTTACCCAAACACCCTGTATATGTTGTATCTTATCTTTTACTGTTTTTTATTTATTGCAAATTTCGTGAACAATTTTCTTTCTGTTCTTATTTGGGATTTACGGCCACACTTCTGAACATTACCCAGATAATCTGAAAAATATCTGGATTATTTAAAAAATAACCTTTACGCCTGTGACTTTACGTCAAAGGAACAGTTAAAGGTTGGTTTTTTGACATAAAATATAATTAAAATAAAATAAAAACAATGATGTTTTGCAGACGTTTCGGAAACTTAATCTGTTTCCTTTTTCAATGCTAAGTAGTCTTTCTCTTGTGTAAAAACATCATTGTTTTTATTTTATTTTAATTATATTTTATGTCAAAAAACCAACCTTTAACTGTTCCTTTGACGTAAAGTCACAGGCGTAAAGGTTATTTTTTAAATAATCCAGATATTTTTCAGATTATCTGGGTAATGTTCAGAAGTGTGGCCGTAAATCCCAAATAAGAACAGAAAGAAAATACAGAAAGATGCCACAAATAACTTTTAGACAATATTCGTGAACAATATTATTTATACCACCAGCATCTGCATGCGTATCAATCAGGTTAGCCATGGATGAAAAACAATTAATTTGACGCTTCTGTAAGGCATAAGTGTCAAATTAATTGTTTTTCATTCATGGCTAACCTGATTGATAACCATGCAGATTGCAGATGCTGCTGGTATAAATAATATTGTTCACGAAATTTGGAATAAATAAAAAACAGTAAAATATAAGATACAACATATATACAGAGTGATTCATTGGTAAGTGTACATACTTTACCTGCATATGTAGGTTACTTGGGCGATTCCATATCACCTATGGTTAGTGATATGGAAGCAAATAGTGATAGACTGTATAAAAGCATTACAAAATTTGAAATTTAAAAAATGTCATAGTATTTCCGTAATATAGTAACTGACACGGCTTTATTTATATAATAACAGTTAAGTACCTACATATAATTTTTGTGAGTCAAATTGATTTTAAGTTATTATTAATTATAAAAATGAATCTTGCTACTGAAAACAATTTAGAAAATTTTAAATGCCGCTCGAGAAGCAACTTTGAGCTTACTTTCTTTAAAAATCGAAGGACAAACACGAGAAGGTATATATGAAATATTTTCTGTCAAACCGTTTTTTATTAACATTACTATATTAGTAAAGTGACATTTTCATATGGCAAAGTGCCACTTTATTAAACGATTTTGAATTTAGTAAAATAGCATATTATCAGTCAAAATGCGAAAAATAATATTAATTTGAAAAGTTATTGGTAACCAATGATTTCTCACTTGATTTATTGTAAATAAATATTGTTGGAAACTTTTTTCAAAAATGTCGTCGAAAACATATTTTCTCAGAGTTTCATATTTTTCTCGGAATACATATACCTAATTCCGATTTCAGCTTAATCAAGTACAATATGTATGTACGGGGTTTTCCACCGAAAATGATCACCCCGATAACTTTTTAATTTGTAATTTTAGAGAAAAAAGTTTCAAGTAAAAGTTGTAGGACATGTTAAGGGTTTAAAAATCCCATTTTGACAATTGAACATCGTATTTGCGATCTACCGATACAAGTTATGTTTTTTGTAAATGGAACACCCTGTATTTTTTTATATTTTCGGATTCTATACGTTTTTCTGATTTGAACCATATAAATATGTCATATGTTTGCTCCGGTAGATATTAAAATATTAATTTTTTGGGAAAGCAAAACTAGCCTTCTACTGTCTTCATATACAGGGTGACCATGAAAAAAGTGCAATGCATAATGCCACAAGGTAGAGGAGCGTAAAATAATGAAAAAAGTTCGTATACACTTAGGTCCTAATTCCTTTCGTTTTCGGGATAGAGCGTGTTAAAAATTTTTTAAAAATATTATTTTTTTTCTTATTTCTCAATTTCTTTTCGTTTTTTTCAACGTTTTTTCACAATGAAAAATTTACTTTCGATTTAATTTAATAAAATATCCATGTTCTCTTAAATAACTAATGAAACAATGGAAACCAAATTGATTGACGACATCTCTGAAATATCCCGGGATTATTACGAAACCGATCAGCAGCTTCAATAACTCTGTTCCATAAATGCTCTTCATTGTTTATTTCTTCGGAATATACTTCATTTTTCATAAACCCCCAAAATGAAAAATCGAGGGGAAAATTTTTCATTGTGAAAAAACGTTGAAAAAAAAACGAAAAGAAATTGAGAAATAAGAAATAAATAATATTTAAAAAATTTTTTTAACACGATCTATCTTGAAAACGAAAGGAATTAGGAAACAATTTTATTTTCTAACGTTTCGGTTTTTATTAACAATCATCAGAGAAAATTTATTTTTCATTTGTTTATTTGAAATATTTAACAAATACTATTACATTTTTTATTGTTGGTACGCTGCTTCGAGTGTTAAAGGCAAGTGTTAAATATTTCAAACAAACAAATGAAAAATAAATTTTCTCTGATGATGGTTAATAAAAACCGAAACGTTAGAAAATAAAATTGTTTATAATTGTGACCGATATTCCCAAGAAAATCTAACTAGTATTTAAATTCAACGGTCAGGAAAAAATAAAAATTTATACGTTATATTTTTATAATACTGGCATATATTTGCAAGATTTATTATTATTTGCGTTAGTTTATGCCAAAAATATCAAACTATAGAAATACAGCTTAATAGTGATATATTATATTCCTTTAAAATTTAAATACCCAAGTGCCTCGGTCTTTCTGTAAAATGGTAACAAACACTTGACAACAATAAAAATGTTTTGTCTGTGAGAAACATGTGCAAGAAGTTTAACCATTGTAACCATTGACCTTTACTTTATTTCAGCCTCTTATTCTTAAAAAATAAATAGACCAAATGTTCAGAGAAAAATCACAATGTGTAAGTAAAAAATGTTGATTAGGGGTTTAGAATTTGTTTGGCAATCAACACGTGATAGTTTATTAAACTAACAGTCTGTGTTGTTCTCTCTTTAGGGTAAGATATACCGAGTAAATAAATCTTTTGAACCTCAGTGATTGATATTAGTGGGTGCGTTAGAGTGCGTTATTATCTCGGTTTTTATACAATCATGTCCCTTAGAACGAGAAAAATTATGTGTTTAGCCAAACAAAATAAAATAAGTGTGTCGGAGCTCACATCTCCGAGAAATTATTTTCCAAACAATGTTTCTTCGGATAATAAACATCAGGTAGGTAAATATTTTTGTATTTTCGTATTCTATTAAGTATACTCATATTAATTCATTAATTTTTTATACATTCTAATTATTTAACATTTTATGTATAGAGCATTTCAATCAAAGAGTTTCTGAACAAAAGTCACACTAATATCTTCAACACTTACTTGAGTAACCCTTTCATGAAGAATTTCACAGTAGTCGGGCAAGGAAATTTGGAACCTCGAAAAAATTCCAAACTTTCTGAAAGTTTCAGGAAATTGTCTTTATTAGTAATATATTGCTATATTAAAAGTCTCAAAAAATCCACTTTGAGCGTTAGCCACCATATTGAAATAATGGTGACCAAACATAGCAATAGAAAATATTTATTATCTTACTTGTTTTTTAACTAATTTTAAGAATTCAAAAAAGAAAATATCCATACCTATAGGTACTATCAGATGACGACATTTTTATTACATTTTTGAAAGACCCTTTAACATGCCTTATATTGAACTATAATTAGACATTAGCTCTTTCTAAGAGAATTTTCTCAAACTAGAAAATTAAGAAAAATATTGAAAAACATCTTGAATAAAATTTGTAGAGGTAACATTTCTGAATAATACAGTTTTTTTCAGATTTGTGATTATTGAAAAATTAAGGGAGTTATGAATTTTCAAAAATAAGCGCGTGCGCGTAAAGTATATAAAATGTACCTCTTACAAAAACGCAATTTTCTTTAAAATCGAATTTATTCTCAGTTCCAAACCTAAAAGATTTCTGATCCAACTCAGGTACGGCTGATCATTTATATCTTTACACCCCCCCTTAACTTTGTTATTTTTGGAAATACAAAAACAGTGTAAAGACAGAGGTTTTAGTTATTTTTACGTAGATTTTAAATATGATATCAGAGAAACAATTCAGTAAGGCCAAAAAAAGTTATAATACAAACTTGTGCTTTTTGTTTGATAACATGCTGTATGTATTTGCGGAATACGGAAGAGCATGAAAATAGCTTCTCAAAAATATATAACACTGTTTTATCTTTTGCGGTTTTTGAACTATTTACATACATACAGCGTGTTACTATAAAAAAAATACAAGTTTGTATTATAAGTGTTTTTAGCAATTGTTTTTCTGATATCGTATTTAAAATCTACGCAAAAATACCTAAAACTTCTGTCTTTACACTTTTTTCTTTTTCCAAAACTAACAAAGTTAAGGGGGGTGTAAAAATAAAAATGAACACCCTGTACCTCAGATGTAGCAGCACTATACTGCTGCACTGTAGTTTGATGTATGTGTGTATTATTTCCTACATTTTGTATGTAGCACCATGAGATGAGTATTTAAACGCTTCTTAACAGTAAAATATACACCAACGGTCTTCCATTTTTTAAACACGCAGGTCCGATTAATATTAGATGTAAAAAATTTGAAGGAATTTCCAGAAATCTAAACAAATAATCAGAAAGAAATCCAAAACTAGAACACTCTATCAAATAATATTAACCAAGAAATAGATATTATTAATATTAGATGTAAAAAGAATAAAAGGCATCTCTAGGGAAAAAAAATAATAAGAATGGAAACTAAATAACACTAGATCAAATTTCAACCAAGAAGTTTCCCCTAAAAAGAAAAATTTTGTTAATTATTATTTTACTAACACTATATTATAATAATATAATAATATAGAGTATGTCGCCGTTTTACAAGAGGGAAAATTTAATTATTTTTGGTATTACGAAACATTTGATTCTTAAAACACAGAGTCAAGTATTAGTGGAGTAAATAGAAGTTTTCACTTCGGAAAAATTCCGGGAAGCGGCCATTTGAAGGTCAATTTTGTTTCTTTTAATATAAATCCCTATTTTTTTACAGATTCATATTTAGCGCTAAAAAATAAACAGCTTTTGTTACTACCATTTTTCTAATTCAACTCATTGTTTGTGAGTAATTAAGCAATGAAAATAGAGGTTTACATTAAAAAAAAACGAAGTTGACCTTCACCATATTTAAAAAACTTATAGCCATTAGATCCCGCTTTGAAATGATGGAACTCATGTCTGAAACACTTTTTTCTAATTTGCGATTGTCAACTTAAACGCCCCATCCAGTATAAACTTACACTTTTTACGAAATATTGAAACTAATAAGTATTTTTCGGTAAATCGACTCGATATTAATGTTTCTAAAATTTTTATCCTGTTTAAAATATCGAAAACATATTCAAAATATTCACGTGGTACAGGGCCATGAGTCAAATTATAATGCCTGAATAACAGAAAGAGATAGCATCATCTTCCCCGCACGCTCTGGGTCTGGGTCTAATTTAAAAATTAATTTATATCGTTCAATATAATTTGAATATGTATTGTGTTTAATAAAAATCTTTTATTTTGTGTAAACCATTTTTACTTTTTGTATCGAGATACGTATATTATTTTTTTGAGACCAATACCATATTGAATAAGTTGATCTGAGCGCAATTTGTTTAAAATTTATCTAGTTACGTAATTATTAATATATAGATATATATTCTAGGTTTTTTCTTGACCGTTGATATTAATACAAGTATTATTTTTCTTGGGTATATCGGTCATATATATAAACAAATTTATTTATTATTTTTTTTCTAACGTTTCGGTTTATTTATAACCATCATCAGAGAATTATTATTTTGTGTTTGCTTGATCTTAATTTAAACTACATTTTTTAATGTGATGTATTGAGTGTCTTAAAGTGCCTTTAAGACACTCAATACATCACATTAAAAAATGTAGTTTAAATTAAGATCAAGCAAACACAAAATAATAATTCTCTGATGATGGTTATAAATAAACCGAAACGTTAGAAAAAAAAAAAAATAAATAAATTTGTTTATATATATGACCGATATACCCAAGAAAAATAATACTTGTAGTAATTATTAATGAAATTTTTATCGAAAAGTAGGCCATATTGGATCAGCCATTTTGATTAACCTTTTTTTGACATCATAATCTGTTTTAGCGACCTCGAAAACCCCTAATATGTCAATTAGAATTAAATTGCCTTAAACTTACTCAACTTATAATAATTTTGATTAAAAAGAAAAGTTTTTTTGTTTAAATAATTAATAAACAATTTCCTCACAATTATATGTTTATAACTTTTTATTTTAAGCTATGTAAAAGTGATATCAAAAGGTTTTAGGAAAATCGAAGCTTCCCGTAATTATTCCGAAACAATGCATATTTTCAACCTCTATTGACTTCACTATATGCTGATTTTTAGCTTTATACAAAAATGTCAAAGAAATAAAAGATTCTGATTGTTTTAAAACTACCAAATACGTGATAAAAACGTCGACGGATATATATTTTTTTATTTTCACTTAAAAATGGTGATCCGACCATATAGCTTAGTGGGAATATAAAAATTTTATACTTTTAATATTCAATTATTGTTAACATGATCAATAACTTGACATTTTGACGGTTCGGACACTGAAATTATAATAATTACCCTATATGGATCACCATTTTTAAGTGATAATTAAAAAAACTGTCCGTCGACGTTTCCATCACGGATTTCGTGGATTTAAAACAATTAAAATACTGTATTCCTTTGACATTTTTGTATAAAACTAAACATCAGGGTACTTTATTCTTGTATTATTTTCACATTATTGCTTGTTAATAACATAACATTTCATGTACAGGGTACATGAAATGTTATTTTTATCAGTGGCATTCTTATTTAACTGAAGGAAAACTTTTTATGAAGAAACAAATTTTTATTTTTTGAATATTTGCTGCGTACATAGTTAAGTGCTGACAAGTATATTTCTTAATATCAAAATTAAAGAAGTTTTCCCTCTTGTAAACTCAATCCGGGGACATACTGTATATTCAATGTAAAATATTAGTAGAACTAATAATCCAAATATAAATAAAACTATCTCGAATCAAATTCGGAAATTTGTCAACGTAAACACGAACACGTTAAGCAAACACTCTGACCTAGCCGTAAACTGCATAGGTATAAAGTAAAACTCGCGCGCTGTTTATCTTTAAAAATTCATGACTCCGTTAATTTTTGAACAATCACAAATCTGAAAAAACTGCATTATTTAGAATTGTTTTCTCTACAAATTTAATTTGAGACATTTTTCAAAATTATTTTTAATTTTCAAGCAAATTGAGGGAAATCGCTTAGGAAGAACTAATGTCTAAATATTTTTCAATATAAAATACGTTAACGGTTCGTTTTAAAAATGAATAAAAATGTCGTCATATGCTATGGTATTATGTGGTTATTTTCTTTCTCGAATTTTCAAAATTTATTGAAAAACAAGTGAGATAATAAATATTTTCTATTGCTATGCTTGATTACCATTTTTACAATATGGCGGCTAACGCACAAGGTGGATTTAATATAATAAATAATAATATATAATAATAATAATAATATAATATAGAACATTTCCTGAAAAAACTGCATTATTTAGAATTGTTTTCTCTACAAATTTAATTTGAGACATTTTTCAAAATTATTTTTAATTTTCAAGCAAATTGAGGGAAATTGCTTAAGAAGAACTAATGTCTAAATATTTTTCAATATAAAATACGTTAACGGTTCGTTTTAAAAATGAATAAAAATGTCGTCATATGCTATGGTATTATGTGGTTATTTTCTTTCTCGAATTTTCAAAATTTATTGAAAAACAAGTGATAATAAATATTTTCTATTGCTATGCTTGATTACCATTTTTACAATATGGCGGCTAACGCACAATGTGGATTTAATATAATAAATAATAATATATAATAATAATAATAATAATAATATAATATAGAACATTTCCTGAAAATTTCAGAAAATTCGGAATTTTTTCTAGGTTCTTATGGGCTATGCTTATTTCGTTACCCGACTACAGTCAACATCGGTCAGTACGCTTCTGTTTAAGCAATTTTAGTTGAAATTGTTTAAAAAGGTGTTAACTAATGTTGTCTAAAAGTTATTTGTGGCATCGTTTAATTTTCTTTCTCTTCTTATTTGGTACTTATTACCATATTCTTGAATACTTTGAATTCCCGGATAACCTGAATTTTTTTTTAAAGTAACGTGAAAATATTGCGTAATTTCACGATTTATACATATAAAAAAGAATCTTAGCACTTAGGAAGAAAACAGTTGAGTTTTCGAAACGTCTGCGAAATATCATTATTTTATCTTTATTTTATTTATATTCTGCTACTGTAAACCAACATTTAACTGTTCCTTTGACGTAAAGTCAGAGGCGTAAGGCGTAAGTAAAGGTTATTTAAAAAAAAAGCCAGATATTTTCTAGATTATCAAGGACTTCAAAATATTCAAGAATGTGGTAATAAATTCCAAATAAGGAAAGAAAGAAACAGGTGTTAATTAATCAAGCTATAATATTATCTTTTAGGAATCAGGAACCAAACCAAATCTGGCCATTGCGTATGAAGATGCCTCAAAAAATGTAAACATTATATCGAATGTAGTCATTATTCCATCAGCTACAGTACCTAAAGAAGAAAAAAATGCAATTGAAAATGCAACAGAAATTAGAAAAAATTACGGCGAAGCTAGTATATTGTTTAACTTTGATAATGGAACAAATTCATCGCAGGTCGTTTCAGAGACAAGTCATGGTAGCTGCAATACTAGTAAAAAAGATCCCTACAATTTTCCTTCAGACACTGAAGACGAGGTAAATATATATTCTTATTCAGGAAATGCAATGGGTTTAATTATTTAAATAATAGTGGAAATACTTTTTAAAAACTTTTATTTTTTTTAGGATTCAGAACCCAAACCGGATATTTTCATTCCAGTGTTTTTACCCACAGTTCTTCGGGAAATTTCGGCTTATCAAATAAAAGGAGAGGCTACAATCGAAACTGATCAACAGGAACAATCAAAAGAATTTGCCGAAACTAGGTCACCGGAGATAATTGCAGGAACAAGTTATGAAAGCAGCAATGATGATAGTATTAATGACCCTAACTATTTTCCTTCGGAAACCGAAGACGAGGTAAATATGTGCTTATTCAAAAAAAGCAATATTTTTGAAAAATATTTATTTTTTTAGGATTCTGAAACTAAATCGGATATAAGTAATGATAATATTAGCAGCAATCCTAACTATTTTCCTTTGGAGGCGGAAGACAAGGTAAATAAGATATTTTTGATGAAGGAGTGGGATTAAGTAATTTATTGCTAATAGTGCGGCAGCATAGGATATTTCAACATATTGTGCACTTTTTGATAAAAGCACCAAATATGGCACAGAGGTAGACCGATGTAATATGAACAATTTTGGATGTGGAGCCATCGGCCAACTGCCCCCTGGCGGCCATTTTCCAAAGTGGCTGCCAGTGGACACCTGAAAGACAACAGAAGTTAGATTTGCTGCTGAAGGTATTAGTGAATGTTTATTGAATGTTTTGAATGAGAGATAGTTTGTAGGTTATATACAGGGTGAGTCAATAGTGCGTATTTCTTCTATATCTCCTGTCTCCTTAGAGATAGAGACATGGTTCAAAATTTTAATTAAATTGTGAGAAAAAGTACATTTTTTTTTAATTATTATCAATTATACAGGGCGATCCGTTAAAGTGGTAGATGAAAGAATATACAGTGTGTCTCACTTTTCACCACAACGCCCCAATATCTAGGCCATTTGTTGATCGATTTAGATCAAATTTGGTATACTTCTTTTCTTTCAGATTGTGTTTAAAAAGTTATTAATAAAAAATTTTTTCAAAATTAAATACGCCTACTATGATCAAAAGAAATTGGCAAAAATTAGGAATTTATATTAGCGATTGAGATAGGGTTTTTGTTTTTACAGATTCTTGTTCAGCATGACCTAAAACGCCTGTATACCAAATTTCGTTAAAAAATATTCATTCCTTCACAAAAAAAAAAAGTAATAAAAACCTAAGATTTCAATAATAATCACCCTACTATTCCAGTTATTTATTGTCGGATATTTACATAACTTGGTAGTTGGGTGATATAATGACGCTAATTAAGCATTAGGACACTTTTTTTAGAAAATATCAAATAACTCAACTTTTATTAATAAATAACTGGAATAGTAGGGTGATTATTTTTGAAATCTTAGATTTTTATTACTTTTTTTTGTGTATACAGGCGTTTTAGGTCATGCTGAACAAGAATCTGTAAAAACAAGAATCTGTAAAAACAAAAACCCTATCTCAATCGCTAATATAAATTCATAATTTTTGCCAATATCTTTTGATCATAGTAGGCGTATTTAATTTTGAAAACATTTTTTATTAATAACTTTTTAAACACAATCTGAAAGAAAAGAAGTATACCAAATTTGATCTAAATCGATCAACAAATGGCCTAGATATTGGGGTGTAGTGGTGAAAAGTGAGACACACTGTATATTTTTTAAATGGAATGACCCAATTTTTTTTATTATATTTGAATACCACTATGATGGCCTATTCAGCTCTAAAATATTTTTAAAATTTGTTGGATGGTTAATGAAATAAAAAATATTTTTATGGAAAACTGACGTTTGTAGGTATCAATTTGAAAATTGATTTTGGACTTATTTTTGGAGAGTAATTTTTTTCTTTGACATGGTGGTAGTGTATGCCATACTTTAACTATTAGCTGATGTAGAAAAATTGTGTAATATTTCCTTTGAAATTATTTCATAGAAACAAAGACATTTAACGTCATTTAATTTTAGATATTTTCAATATTGTTGCAAACCTCCTAGTTTTCACTAAAAAATGAATTTTACGAAGCAGGAATTAATTGGTATGATGTATACCCTTGGTGAAAGTGACAGAAATTGTTTTTTGGCCACCAGAATTTACGCTCAAAAGTATCCTCACAGAACCCATCCACAAGAAGCATCTTCCAAAAGTTAAAAAAACGGATTTGAAGAAACAGGTGAGATATCCTATAAAAAAGTCGTTATCTTCATTTGTAGTACTTTTTCTACGATGGACTTTTTTATAAGAAATGTCACCTATTTCTTCAAATCTGTTTTTAAACTTTTGGAAGATGCTTCTTGTGGATGGGTTCTGTGAGAATACTTTTAAGCGTAAGTTCTGGAGGCCAAAAAACAATTTCTGTCATTAATTCATGTTTCGTAAAATTCATTTTTTAGTGAAAACTAAAGAAAATTGAAAGTAACTGAAATTAAATGTCTTCGTTTCTATGAAATAATTTCAAAGGTAGGTACGTTGACTTTTCTGAATAAAACATACCTATTTACACCTAAACAACTACATCTAGAAAATTATTCATTTTAGGTATAGGACATATCATATCAAAATTGCAGAGAAATTAAAATTACACAATTTCTTACAAAAATATATAGGCGTTCCATTTGAAAGAGTAGAATTTTGGTAGTTTGAATATTTATAAGTTAGCAGTGCGCTTATGAACACCTTGTATGAAAGAAATATTTTTTACATCAGCTAATAGTTAATGGCATACACTACTACCATGTCAAAGAAAAAAAATTACTCTCCAAAAATAAGTCCAAAACCAATTTTCAAAATGATACCTGCAAACATCAACTTTCCGTAAAAATATTTTTTATTTCATTAACCATCCAACAAATTTTAAAAATATTTTACCGCTGAATAGGCCATCATAGTGGTATTCAAACATAATAAAAAAATTGGCTAATTCCATTTTAAAAAATATATGTATATTCTTTCATCTACCACTTTAACGGATCGCCCTGTATAATTGATAATAATTTAAAAAAATGTACTTTTTCTCACAATTTAATTAAAATTTTGAACCATGCCTCTATCTCTAACGAGACAGGGGATACAAAAGAAATACGCACTATTGACTCACCCTGTACAGGGTGTCCCAAATTGCTTGATTTTGGCTGGTTTTCCTATTTCTAGACCAGGTAGAGAAAAACTGACATATGAGTCTAGAGGTCGATATTTGTAAAACGCCGATTGGTGAAAACCACATTTCGATATCTCTAGCCGTTTCCAAGATATCGGCAAAAATTGACATTTTACAGATTCCGAAAAACTGTCAACTTTTTTATTTGTGGATATTTTTCAAACAGTAAAAACTTTCTACAGGCACTTTTTGACGTAGAATAAGGTGCATTTGTCAAAAAAAATATATCGCTTTTCGATTGTCTGATATCAAAGCTAACTTTGTGGAAACCATAGTTGGATTTGACTTTAGAAAATAGGAAAAAAATATAAGCTTTCTAAAAATATATATGCCAAGATATGTCTAGTCATCCTTGCTGCCAATATAACACATTTCTCTTTAAAAATTACATTTTTTAACATTAAAAAAAGTTTTTCGGAATCTGTAAAATGTCAATTTTTGCCGATATCTCGGAAACGGCTAGAGATATCGAAATGTGGTTTTCACCAATCGACGTTTCACAAAAATCGAGCTCTAGACTCATATGTCAGTTTTTCTCTACCTGGTCTGGAAATAAGAAAACCAGCCAAAATCAAGCAATTTGAGACACCCTGTATATAACTTACGAACTATCTCTCATTCAAAACATTCAATAAACATTCACTAAAACCTTCAGCAGCAAATTTTATCTAACTTCTGTTGTCTTTCGGGTGTCCACTGGCAGCCATTTTGGAAAATGGCCTCCACGACCGCCAGGGGGCAGTTGGCCGATGGCTCCACATCCAAAATTGTTCATATTACATCGGTCTACCTCTGTGCCAAATTTGGTGCTTTTATCAAAAAGTGCACAATAGGTTAGCTAATCCGCTGTACTATAATTAGAATAATACTTCAAAATGTTCTTTTTCAGCATTCAGAACCGAAATCAAATATTGACGTTCCCATAATTTCGCAAAATTTTGATACTCAAATGGAAGTTGCGGTTGATCAACAGAATAATTTAGAAAAACTAGTTGAAAGCGAGGTGAGATTTTTGAAATTAAAATGTGTTTCGTTTTAAGTTTAAAGTCCGATTCATCTTCAGTCTTCGTTATAAATTTCACTTTTTTAAATATTATTTTTTATTCATGACTATAAAGCTTTTGGTCTTGTTTTATTTAACTACTTAAATAAAAAACTCCGTGACCATTTTTTTTCAAAACCATTGATGTAACATATTGTTTTATGTTACTCGATATAACGGCAACAGAATACTATTTTTTTTTCAAATTTATTTTTATTACAGGTGCACGTTGAACAGATAAAAAGAAAAAATTATAAAGATAAGAAGGATTTCTGTTTATTTTGCGATAAAGATGTATTCCACTTTGCTAGGCATTTATTTACTTGGCATTCAGCTGAACTTGATACCCAACGAATTTTGTCATTCCCTTCAAATTCACGGCAAAGAAGAGAAGCTTTATCTTTTTTAAGAAAGCAAGGAAACTTTGTTCAAAACAGAACCAACACCCAACTCCGACCAGTCAAAAGAGTTCCTAGTACTAGTACTAGCGGAAAATCGACGGACGATTATCTTCCTTGTGCACATTGCCTTGGATTTTATAAAAAACGGTTTCTGTTTAGGCATACAAAGCGTTGCCCTAAAAATTCCGATTCAGGCAAAAATAAGCGACAAACCTCACAAAGTGATGGTCATACCACACTGTTGTTGGGTAGTTTAATAAAGCACGATACGCTACTGAAAAAAGTACTGTGGCCGCGGATGAGAGCTGATGAAATTAACATGATTGTTAAAAAAGATTTCCTTATATGCAACTATGGGTACTCTTACTTAAAAGGTCGGAGGAGCAAGGGAAATTTAGACGTAGTAAGGCAAGATATGAGACGGTTAGCGAAGCTGCTGCGATTGGCCCGAATGAAAAATGAATCAATTAAGGACCTAATTGATTTACTCCGTCCACGTCATTTCAAGCTCATCATTGATCAAGTTAATGAAATAGCTTGTTATAATCATGAGACAGATACATATCATTCTCCAACTTTGGCCATGAACTTTGGAACACTTTTAAAAAAATGCTGTGACCTAGCTTTTATTCATCTGGTACAAATTCCGAATACCAACGAACAAAGAAAAGAAGCAAATATTTTGAAAACCCTTATAGAATCACAGTGGTCTAACGAAATATCGGCACAAGCTGCATCGAATTTAAATGAGAAGACATGGAATAAAAATGAACTGGTACCCCTTACTGCAGATTTGAAAAAATTAAATGACTTTTTAGAACAAATGGCCCAAGAAAGTTATGATAAGTTGCAAGAAAACATAAACGACCAATCAGCGTACAACAGCTTAAAAGAAGTACTTTATTGTCAAATAATTCTGTTGAACAGGAGGAGACCGGCGGAAGTTGCACAAGTCAAAATTCAAACGTACAACTCTATTGATTTAGATGTAAATAAACAGGGGGAATTTCAAAGCTGCCTAACAGAAACTGAAAAAATACTTTTAAAATCATACAGTCGTTTTGTAATTAGAGGCAAAAGAGGCCGAGGTGTACCTGTCTTGCTCTCCCCTGATATGAGGAAGAATTTTGATTTTTTAATTGGAATTCGAGACAAGTTTACTACAAATAACGATTATGTTTTTCACACTGCTGGGACGAATTTTCTTGATGGCACGAAGACTTTACAGAAATACGTAAAAAAATGTGGTATACAAAACGTTCAAAGTATTACTGCAACAAATTTAAGGAAACACCTTGCCACTGTAACACAGTTACTTAATTTTTCAAAAAAAGATTTAGAACAGTTATCTAATTTTATGGGGCACACTTTGAATACTCATTGTAATTTTTATAGATTGCCGGATAGCTTGTACCAAACGGCAAAAGTATCCAAACTTCTACTTCTAATGTCGCATGGGGGAGCAGAGCAATTTAAGGGGATGCACCTTGATGACATTAATATCGACTTAGATTTGATAAACGACAAAACGACGATGGAACAGCTTGCCCAAGAGTATGATGAATCTGAGAGCCAAAATCCGACGGAAAATGAGCCAGTTCAAATTGAAGAGAACCGTTTAAATAAAGAACATAAAATAAATAAAAGGGTTGTGCAAAAACAAAAAATCTCTTGGAGTAGCAATGAGAAAAAGATCATTGCATCGTATTTTGCAGAGAACATTAAAAACAAACGGGCTCCTAAGAGGCATGAGGTTGATAAACTTGTCGAGACTTATCCCGATATTTTTGGAGGTAAACCATGGACGTCAATTAAGGCTGTTGTATACAACATTTATACTGGAAAATTAAAAATTGTGCGTTAATTTCTTGTATGCCTTAATATTTTTGTATTTAAATATTCTCTTCACTTCTCTATCACTTAAATTTTGTGTTTGCTATCTTATGTTATTACTATTTTCTATTTTAGTGGAATAAGTATTGTTTTTTGTAATTTTAGCAAAGTAAGTAGGTCGCTGTCACATATTCCATATACAGTATGTCCACAGTTAGAGTGTATAAGATGGTAAACTTTTATTTCTCATTTTACGTGGAAAACTGATTCTTCATATAAAGTTTTGATTTTGTTAAAAAATATGATTGCCATGGAGTAAGTTAACATATCATGTAGGTACAGGGTGTTCAGAAAATAAAAAATCTGAAAATTATTTAAGAGTAAACTATGTTCAATTATAACGGTATGAAAAGTTGCTTAGAATTAAAATTTGTCAGAATTCCAATTTGTGGATAAATATGCCTAATTCGACTTTTTAAAAAATTTTACAGAAGTATCAAGTGGCATAAAAATTAAAAACTGTATAACTGAGGAGTTGGCTTGTGGTTGACAGTGACATTTATTTATCCTCGATTTGTCATTTTACTGACCATCATTTTCTACTTCATTATTAATACTAATATATAATAACTATTGTGAAAAGTCGAATTAGGCAGATTTATCCACAAATTGGAATTTGGAATTTTCATATCGTTAAAATTAAAAGTGGTTTACTCTTACATTATTTTCAGATTTTTTTATTACTGAACCGTGTACATGATATATTAACTTACATGGCAATCATAATTTTAACAAAAGCAAAACTATTTATGAAGAATAAGTTTTCCGTGTAAAATGAGAAATAAAAAAGTTTACCCTTTTATCCCTTCTAACTGTGGGGACAGATAATAAATATTAAATTTTTAATGCACATTTTTTTTCTTATCTTTTATATTCAGTAATTTAATAGATTTCTCCCTTGTTTACTAGATTTCTCAATTATTGTGGTATATATAAGATTATTGTCCTCGTTGAATAAATTTCATTGTTTATTGTTATTATTGACTATTTGTCTTCATAAATTTGTAGGTCAATAAAGCTTAAATCTATATATACATAAATATTTATTCTACCTGATATCCTCTAAAATCAACCCAATAAGAATACGTATTAATTTAGTTCATTAACTAATATTAACTATACCTACTTTCAATTTTTAATATTTCAAACACAGTAAAATTTAACATTACTAATAATAAATATTAATTTATTTTTTTAAGAAAAGCAAGCATTTTTAACAAAAAGTCATTGCAAGAGAAAAGAATACACAAAACTAGAGATTGTGGTTTTAAATATTGTGATAAAAAATTTTATAATAAAATTCCAAGGTGGGTAGTGTACAATAAAAATTGCCAAAGGTGAAGTATAAACAATTAATAAAACAGTTTTTAAATTTTAATATTAAGAGTTAATATAATATTAAGAATTCTAAATTAATGGATAATGTAAGTTAAATATACAGTGTGATCCATTTGAAATAGGAGCACCTCTGGAAGATCCATGTTTTTCAACCGATTCGCATTTTTTTTTATACATAGAGCATTCTACTTCGGCACAAATTTTCATAAATTAATTTTCATTTTTAAGGCATTCTCTGATTATTTTTCGATGTCGAAAATCTTCACCACTGGATTATCAAAATTTTATTGAAATATTATTTAATAATAAAAAAGTTATAAGAAAATGAATTTTCAAAAACGTACAACGAATTAGTCCGAAAAATGACTCCCAATAACGTATGGTTACCATGACAACCAAAAATTTTCAAATAATTGTTAATTCTAAAAGCCACTAAATAAGAGAGAAAAACAATTCATTTATTTAAGTACCATAAAACATTTTTAAAAACCAAACAAAATGAAACGAAACAGTAAACTAAACAATTTAACGAATTAAGTAACTCAGGTACAGGGTTTTCCCTTATAATTAGCCACCCCCCCTACAGAATTTATTTGATGGAATACAGAAAAATTTTATATACAAAACTTGCAGTATTTTTTCTAAATTTTAATAATCTGTCACTAAAACAAAGAAATGACAATCGCAAAATAGCAAAACTCTATAAACTTAGGGGTTTTGATGGAACACCCTATATATTATATTTTCGAAATCCTTATAATTTCCTGACTACAAAAATTGTACTACAGTGCCAAAAAGTCTGCACCATATGGGAAATTATTTTGTTGTTGACTTTCAGAAAAATTTTATACTTGATAAAAGTTTGTGCATGGTCTCAAACGAGTAAGTGTCTACTAAAGTTTGTGTTAGTCCGGACGCTTAGGTCGGAAAATCAAATTATTTAAATTTTCAAGAATAAACTACTCTTAATTTTAAAGATATCGAAAAATGTTATTTGAAAAAGTTGTTTATAATGCAAAGTTACATCTAAATGTTAAATTTAGTTGCTTAATTCGAAAAATGAAATTTTCCACCGTTTTAACGCATAAATTATGAACTATATTTTTAAACATTTTTCTTTTCCCAGAAATACTGTCAAAATAATAATTTTAACTTAAGCCATGTATTACAGTACACTTTGATGAACTCTTAGCCATACTTTTTTGGCCAAATAAATATTTTGTAAAAAAAATGCTGCATTTCTTGGTGCAAAGTTGTTCTAGTTTGTTCCAGTATTGATTTTTTTGAACAGAACTTTTCGAAAAAACTTCATTCAACTCTCAAAAATCAAAAACATTTCCCTAAAATAAATACAGGTCAAAGAAATTTCCATATACCAAAAAAATGGCAAATTCTGCAAATAAATATTTTTTAATTAATACACTGATAAATATTTTTGATTTTTTAACATTGTCACAGTTGAATACAGTTTTTCGAAAAGATCTGTCCAAAAATTTTCAAAAATCTCAATACTGGAACAAACTAGAACAACTTTGCACCAAGAAATGCAGCATTTTTACAAAAATGTATTTGGCCAAAAAAGTTTGGCTAAGAGTTCATCAAAGTAGACTGTAATACATACCGGTCATAGAACTGTATCGGCCAACTAGTATAACACAGAAATCACCGGGAGGACATGATTGTAAAAAACTGGGATTTTAAAATAATTTCCTTTTTATGTGTAGGTACAGGGTGATTCTTTTGTCAGGTGAAATGCGTTTTTCTCGTAAACGGCTAAAGGAAACTATTTTCTGTAAAAAGTATTATATTCTTACCGACTGTTACTAACAACTAGGATATAAATATAACATAAATGTGCAGGGCGCTAGGCGTCGCGACGCTACAAATTTTTTTTCCAGCAACATACCACTTTTATTACACCATTGAAAGGGTCTTTTGATTTCGAGTTTTTTTTCTATATTCTATTTTTCTCGATATTTATTCGTTAAAAAGTTACGATATAATATTTGCTCCCTGAAACGGGTTTTTCGCTCTCTTTAAGAGGCTGTAGCTCCCTTAGGAAGCATATTTGGACATATGTTTGTATGAACTTTTATTCTTATTTTTACATGTAGAATTAGCTCCAGAACTTCTGGACAATAATTTAGAAACACCCTGTATGGGTGATATACCTATTATTATGGATGATATATCCATGTTATTAAATTGCTATCAAGAAATTCTGGAGCTAATTCTACATGCGAAAATAAGAATAAAAGTTCATACAAACATATGTCCAAATGTGCTTCCTAAGGGAGCTATAGCCCATTAAAGAGAGCGAAAAACCCGTTTCAGGGGGCAAATATTACGTCATAACTTTTTAACGAATAAATATCGAGAAAAAACACTCGAAATCAAAAGACCCTTCCAATGGTGTAATAAAAGTGGTGTTGCTGGAAAAAAAAATTTTGTAACGTCGCGACGCCTAGCGCCCAGCACATTTGTGTTATATTTCTATCCTAGTTTTTAGTAACAGTCGGTAAGAATATAATACTTTTTACAAAAAATAGTTTCCATTAACCGTTTACGATAAAAACGCATTTCCCCTGATAAAAGAATCACCCTGTACTCTTATGTCGTGAAAAAAGAAATATAAACGTTTTTGTAATTCATTCTTCTTAGAAACAATGTTTCAAAAAATGACTCAGCGGTCGAAAGTGCAATAAAAGTTGTGACAAACATGGTCAAAAATGGGGTGAATTACTCAAATCTCTTAAATGAAGAATTACCATCCTTAATAACTTCATGACTCATGAGTGCAAATACGTTAATATTATGAATACAGTGTTGCTAAATTTAATGGTTCAGCTTTATACGAAATATAATTGAACTTGTATACAGAATTCAAAGCAGCGCCACACAGACATGCGGGCAAAGCTCGAACCCAAAAACATATCTTTCTATCAAACCTGAACCATTGTATGATAAACAATACTGTTTTCCCGCGCTTTTTTCCCGCGCATTTTTTTCATCAAAGTAAATGGCATATAAAATAGTTAGTCCTAACTTTCCAAAGAAATGTACAATCTATAAATAAAACAACTCGATAATTTTTTATTAGGCAAAACGAACCTGAACCACATATATGGTTCAGGTCGGTCAGGGTGGTTCAGGATTGTGCATAAAAATTTGTATTTCTGGCTCAGGTTAGTACTATTACTGAGTATATATATATATATACATCCTGCTAACAATGCTGCGTCCTTACAAAAGCCAACCATACGGCGTCTCCCAGAAATACACTAGTTAGTTCAAATGTGATGGAGTATATTGGATCTACTCATCAAATCCAGCCCAGAGCTGGTTTTAGATTACTGATATCTTAATAAATAAATAAGTTAAGATATACTGACAATACTGCGTCCTTTCACTAATAGTACGATATAGCGTCCGGAGTATAATCATGTGTATATCCCACATGATACCACGTCCTTAGTGTATATTTTTTGACAAACTTGGTACAATACGGCGTCCGGCACTGTTGCCACATTTATCGCTCTTAGTTTTTATTTTAAATCTACTCAGAACGTTGGACGTCAAATAAAAGTTGGTAATAATTTGGTCATGGGTGTTTATTAAAGAATGGGACAAACAGTAGGAGTAGGTTCCTTAAGTAAAAATAAATAATTTTAGCTGCATAAACCTTAGTACCATTTTGCTACCTTAAAAATTTGTGGACCGTTAAATGCAATTTTTAAGTTATTATTTTTATTGCCTCTGGTGTTACGCATCTTACGTATTTCGACTTTAGTTTTCCATTTTTTTCCAATAACAACCTGATATCCATTATTTTAGTTTCTTAAAGGGAATTTGTAGAATAAGTTAGTTCTTTATTGAATATGATTTTAAATAACCTGTTTTGCAAAGTATATAACTACAACTTAGAATTCCATATACAATGATACAACTAAAGAAGCAGTAAATAATATTTGCCTTTTTGTCATCGCTTGTTACTTTTTCACCTCTGTTATTTCTAATAGTGCCTACTTGGATAATTTAGATTTATTTCTTTGTATTCCGCAGAATTCATTTGTGACTTCCCACAAATATTTTGGGGAAGATCTATTTCCTCCACTTTATGCGTATAATAATTCATTTTTTCTTTTTTAATTAAATTATTTAATTCATTACAATATTTTTTTTTAAATTGGCATTAAAGTACCTCAAATTCGTCATTAAAGTGATGGTCGAGATGGTAGCGTATCTTTGACCACAGAATGTATTTGTTTTTGGAATTTTTAAGTTATTATTTTTAATATTTTTATTGCCTCTGGTGTTATGCATCTTTCGTATTTCGACTCTAGTTTTCCATTGATATATAATACTCTGGAAAATGAATAACAACCTGATATCCATTATTTTAGTTTCTTTAAAAAGGGAATTTGTAGAATAAGTTAGTTCTTTATTGAATATGATTTTAAATAACCTGTTTTGCAAAGTATCTAACTGTTGTAAATGTATGTCCTCTCCAACCTAGAATTCCATATAAATAATTCAATATCTTCATATTTTGACACATATCAAGGAAATGCCGAAACACGTCAATTTTAGATTCTGGAATGACATCCTGCAACGTCAAAACTTCATCCCTAAATTCAACCTCCTTTGAGTGACAGTTGCAACCCCCAAATTTTTAAATTGGATGTAGGGATTGATTTTATTTGCAAGTGATTCGCCGATACAACTAAAGAAGCAGTAAATAATATTTGCTTTTTGTCATTACTTGTTACTTTTTCACCTCTGTTATTTCTAATAGTACCTACTTGGATATTTTAGATTTATTTCTTTGTATTCCACAGAATTCATTTGTGACTTCCCACAAATATTTTGGGGAGGATCTATTTCCTCCACTTTAAGCGTATAATAATTCATTTTTTCTATTTTAATTAAATTATTTAATTCATTAAAATATATTTTTTTAATATTGACAAGAAAAAGAATAATTCTTACAAAATTTCTTTATTATTTACAATAATAAAGAAATTTTGTGAGAATTATTCTTTTTCTTGTCAATATGAACAATTACTCACATAGGATCAATTTACCTATATTTTTTTAAATTGGCATTAAAGTACCTCAAAATCGTCATTAAAGTGATGGTCGAGATGGTAGCGTACCTGCCTCTCACCCAAAAGTCCCGGGTTCGATTCCCGGTCGTGGTAATGGAAAATACTGTGAGGGGGATTTTTCCATTATACACGGATATTGGATGTGTGTCCGTTGTCTTTAAATGTGTAGCCCCCTCCCGCACAAGGCTCTTGTAGAGCTTTCTGGGATAAAGGGGGTCGTAATTACATGTGGTGTATTTATTTATTTATTATTATAAAGTAATCCATTATTGTACGATTTTTGTAGTTGGCAGAGGTGACCAGATAAATGTAAACATGCTTGTAACAATAATTGTGTTGTAATAAAAGGTAAATAAATACAGTTTTTTAAGTTCAGAATTATCACTATTATAATGCTAAAAATAATGGTTTTCTTACAAAAAATTATCCCGATTTTGACATTTAAAAATAATTATGACATTTCTTAATGTCACTGAAAATTATTTAAAAAATAGAGTTAATTAATCTTAATTTCACAGTTTCTGGATTTAAAAAAAAATGCAATATGCACCTCGGCATTAAAGTTGCTTTTTATCACTCATGCGGTTTAAACTCTACATTCATGATAAATAGTTGAACTTTAATGCCTTGATACGTAAATAACTATTTTGTACTCCCTGTTTAATTCATTACTAGGTCGAGCCGGGGGCCCGCCGCGACCTAGGACTACGCGCCGCGCCGCTGGCGCGGAATATCAATAGTTTTATCTCGGGGTTTTTAGTTGAAAGACGGTTTTTTAAATTTCGGAAAAATTGAAAATTGAAATTGAGGAAAAAAAAGGTCAGCGCCCCGCGGGGGTTTCTTTAGGCCCTAACGGGCCCAGGAATTTTTTTATAGTATGTTTGATACAGCCACTGCGGGGCTGTAGTTTTTAAGGTGTGGTTAAGTGTATTTATTAAGCTGCGGTCAAGTGATTTGGGTAAGTTAGTTGGATTCGGTGGAAGAGTCTCGGGAAAGATGTAGAGTCCTACAGAGATGCCACTTGAAAAGTGATAAGGTCATTAGAAGAGAGGCGTTTCGCGTATTTTCGTAGGCATCTTGGATTAGTTAAGGGATTCGGGTAATTTAGTTGGATTCGGTGGAAGGGTCTCGGGAAAAATGTAGTCTGACAGAATGCTACTTGAAAGGTGAGAAAGTAATGAGAAATGAGGTATTTCGCGTATTTTCGTATTAGTCTTCGATTAGTAAAGGAATTTAGTTGGATTCGGTGGAAGAGTCTCGGGAAAAATGTAGAGTCTGACAGAATGCTACTTGAAAGGTGGGAAAGTAATGAGAAATGAGGTATTTCGCGTATTAGTCTTCGATTAGTTAAGGAATTCGGGTAATTTAGTTGGATTCGGTGGAAGAGTCTCGGGAAAAATGTAGAGTCTGACAGAATGCTACTTGAAAGGTGGGAAAGTAATGGGAAATGAGGTATTTCGCGTATTTTCGTATTAGTCTTCGATTAGTTAAGGAATTCGGGTAATTTAGTTGGATTCGGTGGAAGAGTCTCAGGAAAGATGTAGAGTCCGACATAATGCTACTTGAAAGGTGGGAAAGTAATGAGAAATGAGGTATTTCGCGTATTTTCGTATTAGTCTTCGATTTGTGAAATGTTGAAAATTCAATTTATTTTTTGTTTTTCTTTAATAACTTCCACAAAATTAAAGATAGGGTAAGTAAACTTGGTACCTACACATAGTTAGGTTGTGAGGGTCCATCTTTGCTATGGTTCAGAGTTAAACAGAGGCGCGCCAGTGGCGTGCGGTGTGGTCACGTCGACATAATTTTAAGGAAAAAAGTATGTGCACTAATTTTTTTCACAATTCTGATCAGATTTGCATAATTTATGGTTGATTTTCTAAAAAAACTTGTACATCGTTTTGTTCAGACGCAAATATCTCGAAAATTTGCATGAGGCAGTAGCTCATGCAAAATTTTACATGTACAAGTTTTTTTAGAAAATCAACCATAAATTATGCAAATCTGATCAGAATTGTGAAAAAAATTAGTGCACATACTTTTTTCCTTAAAATTATGTCGACGTGACCACACCGCACGCCACTGGCGCGCCTCTGTTTAACTCTGAACCATAGCAAAGACGGACCCTCACAACCTAAATATGTGTAGGTACCAAGTTTAGTTACCCTATCTTTAATTTTGTGGAAGTTATTAAAGAAAAACAAAAATTAAATTGAATTTTCAACACCCTGTATCTCCGTTAGGAGGCTCGATAGAGAAGAAATGTTAGAAGGGGTATGTCATAAGTTCATGTGAACTTTCTGTACCCGAAGTTTGTCGGTTTAAAATCGGGACACCCTGTATAATAAATAATAAATAACATCACAATATGTAATTACGACCCCCTTTATCCCAGAAGGCTCTAAGAGCGTTGTGCGGGAGGGAGCGGCACATTTAAAGACAAGGGACACATCCAATATTCGTGTATAATGGAAAAATCCCTCTCACAGTATTTTTTATTGTCACGAACGAGAACCGAACCCGGGGCTTTTGGGTGAGAGGCAGGTACGCTACCATCTCGACCATTAGTCATATAAATATAATATATAATGGTCTGTTATTTTCGATTTTATTATACACTAACACGAATCTCATAGTGCATGCTGTGAGTCGGAAAAAACCTCGAAAAACAAGTATTTGGGTAGTCAAACTACTTCCCTCCCACGTTTTCGAGGATGCTGAACACGATGGTGATGTTGGCTCTGCTCCTCGAGTTGTCCCTACCCCCCTAACGGCCAAATAACCACTCTCCAAGGGGGTGAAAAATGTGTTTCGTGCTACAAACGAGAAAACCCTCGTTATCTCTCGTTTTTGAGTGTGCCGGGCAAGAGAAAAATATTACCAAGTCACCTCGATCCCCGCGAGCCCCTCGAAAGGACACAAACTACCCCTTTGACGCGCGGTTTTATAAAGTAAGTGAAGTAAGTTAGATCATAAACATTTTTGTTGACGCATAAAATTACTTATTTACTATAGGTAAATATAAATCATTTTCAACATTTGTCGAGATGACTTGATAATATTTTTCTCTTGCCCAGCATACTCAAAAACAAGACATAACGTGGGTTTTCTCGTTTGTAGCACAACACATTTTTCACCCCCTTGGAGGGTAGTTTTTGCCCGCTCGGATGGTTGGTTTGCCCCAGGGAGCAGAACTAACATTACCATCGTGTTCAGCATCCTCAATAACGGGGGGATGACATAAGTTTTACCGGTGGAAGACGTAGAATACGCGATTCCCCCTCTTTGGGGATGGTTTTTGGCCATTAGGGGGGTAGGGTCAATTCTAGGAGCAGAATCAACATCACCATCGTGTTCAGCATCCTCGAAAATGGGGGGTGACATAAGTTCTGCCGGTGGAAGACGTCGAATACGCAATTCTCCCCTTTTGGGGTCGGTTTTTTGGCCGTTTGGGGGGTAGGGTCAACTCAGGGAGCAGAAAAATCATCACCATCGTGTTCAGCATGCTCGAAAACGGGGGGAGACGGTAGTTTGGTTGACTCCGTCCGACTCACAGCGTCCGACTCACAGAATGCACTAGTACGCGCGAGTAAACGTCCCACTAAAAAGGAATGATTATATATATTTATGCGATACGTTGTTGCCAAATCTCGGATGCAGCATCATGCTATAACTGAAAGAGTATATTAGATGTATATTTCTGTACAAAGATCGACGCGACCCCAAACTAAGTTCGTTGGAACTAAAAATATACTCTTTCTTACACTTGACATATAATACCGCGTCCAAAATCGAAAAATTGCCCAGTCAATATCTCAGTTAATTGAAATGATACAGAAATGATTTCTATGTTTATCGGTAGCTCAGGTGACACAGAATAATCTGAGAAGTTGTAAAAGGATCACTCGCGAGATATGGCGAAGATAATATGGAAAAACAATACTGCGTCCGGTATACGGATGCACTATTGTACAGGACGCACTAGTGAATGGTATCGTGTCAATGTACGGACGCAGCATTGATAGCAGGATAAATATATATATATATATATATATAGAGATGTAAACGGTCATTGTGCAGCCCGTTGAATATATTAACGGTCATTTGTGAAGCCCGAAATGACATTGTTTAGCCCGGATCCGGGCTAAACAAGGTATCGATGTGTATATCAATGCTAATTGGTTAGATAAGTTCTTAGGACCCCCCCCATGAATTTTCATCTGGGCCACACAGAGTCGTATTTACCTATACAACATACACTGTGAAGTTCATGGTACCTCCCTATAGGGGGCGCTTCACATGGATATATAAATACAGTAAAAGATACGAAAGCCCATTATATTGACATAACTCTATGCAGCCTGACTTTTGGCAACATTGTTCTCTTTCTTAAATACTAGGTTCCGTGCTAAAATATGTGATGCTCTGTAGCCCAGGCCACCATAAGACTATATTGTAGATACTGATACACTTTTTATGTAATATCAAATTATGGTACTATAAATTTTGTTTATCATTTAGTGTATAGTATTTATAATCAGATGAGGAATCCTTTAAACTTAGAATCAGAATAACAAATTAAAAATATGTACAGGAATATGGAAAAATAAAACAATTACCTATTCCCTATTCCACGATCATCTATCCTGTTAAAACTGGGTTTCTTATGTCTATACAGGGTGGTCCGAAATTAGTGGTCATCATTTCGCCCGCGTATTCCTCGATCAAAAATAAGACAAAAAGTTTCTACAAACATGGCCCCGGAAATGCTTCCTAAGGGAGCTACAACCCTTTAAAGGTGCATCCTTGACGATGGTTTTTATTTAATATTTCCGAAACCGGTAAAAATAAAAACATGAAATTTTGGCCAATCACTAATCGTTTTATGGTCAAGAAGGTGATGTGATAATGATCCAAAAATTTCCCTCAGGGGTTGGTCAAACAGGGAGGGGGTAGAATAAAATGCCCCTAAACCTTTTCGCATGTACGTCTTTCCAGATTTTAATAGCAAATTATGGAATGCCAGAGTTTTTTATGCAATAAAGGTATTCTAGTTGAATTTTGATAGGACGCGCCGTTTTCGAGTTATTTGAGTTTCTGGAAAACATTAATCACAAAAACATTAAAATGGAACGAGTAACATGCACAGTTCTCTAGGTAGGTACTTAGCAATTGATAATAAAATTATGCTATTATTATTTTTATTATTATTATTATTATTAGTTTCGAAAATATTAAACAAAAACCATCGTCAAGGATGCACTTTTAAGGGGTTGTAGCTCCCTTAGGAAGCATTTTCGGGACCATGTTTGTAGGAACTTTTTGTCTTATTTTTGATCGAGGAATACGCGGGTAAAATGATGACCACTAATTTCGGACCACCCTGTATAGACATAAGAAACCCAGTTTTAACGGGATAGATGATCGTGGAATAGGTAATTGTTTTATTTTTCCATATCCTGCAAAATATAAAAAAATTATTTACAAATTTTACTATGAAAAATATACGCTTTTCAAAAAAGGATGTTATGTGAAAAATATATTCGATGTGTCCCGATGTCCAGCGCCCTTGGATTATGGTTACTACCATTTTGATAACAAATTGTAGCTTGTATTAATATCTAAGGAACAAATTAGTTTTTGCTTAATTGCATTTTCCTTCGAATAATATACAGTGTGTCCACAGATGGAGTTACAAAGAGGAAAAACTTTTTTATTATGGACTTTATAAAAAAAGTCATTCTTTATAAAAAGTTCTGCTTGTCAAAAAAATTGTAATACCATAAAAAAATCGAGATCTGATATACGAGGTATTCAAAAATTAAGAAAACTTGAAAATGGTTCAAGAGAAAAGTACCTTTATTTTTGATTTTAGAGGAAAATATTATAAGTAAAAGTTGTTTTTTATTGAAAATTAATCCTAAATACAAAATTTGACATCCATCTAAATTATTAAAATTAAGGAAACTTTATTTTTTATTGGACATTAATGTATTATTAGAACAAAATTCCTACATTTTTATTAAAAATTAATTGGTGGAAGCTATGTGGAGTAATTTTTAATAAAAATCTAGGAATTTTGTTCTAATAATACATTAATGTCCAATAAAAAATAAAGTTTTCTTAATTTTAATAATTTAGATGGATGTCAAATTTTGTATTTAGGAATAATTTTCAATAAAAAACAACTTTTACTTACAGTAGATATGAGTTTATGAAATTTACAGCTGTAATGCTAAGCCCATATTTTTTAAGTTTATTAACCAGAATATCATGCTGCACACAGTCGAATGCTTTCGACAAAAGATACTTCCAGCAAAACTTTTATTTTCAAATGCCACTGTTATACTTTCCACCATTTTGTTAATTGCATCAGTCGTAGATTTACCGGAGCGAAAACCAAATTGACAATTTGACAAAATGTTATTACCTTCAAAAAAAGTAGCAAGTTGTTGAAACAGGGCTTTCTCTATTATTTTTCCCAACGTAGGTATAATTGATATAGGTCGATAGTTGTTCATATCATTTACATCGCCTTTCTTAAAAAGTGGAATAACTTTGGAGATTTTTAGACACTGTGGAAAAGTTCCACTATTTATGCATGAATTAATTAATTTTGTCAGAGGAATAATAATAATATCTTGTACGTATATTATAACATTCATATTTATGTCATACACATCTTTACTAGGATTATTTTTAAGATTTTTTATAATATCGCGCATTTCGATGAAGGAAATCTCTGAAAAATTAAAAATGTTATTTGCTGTACTTGTTGTAACTAGACTGATAGGATCAATAGTGGTTGATATGTTTCTTGTTGTTTCAAAAGCGATATTTGCAAAAAAATTATTAAAGTCGTTCCAATTTAGATTTAAATTATTATTACTAATACTCTTTTTATTATTCCCGCGTTTAGCATTTACTATATCCCAAGATGCTTTTGACATGTTTGTGCTACGAAAAATGTAAGACTCATTGGCATTTTTTTTTGTAATATTCAATTTTTCTCCTATAAATCCGTCTATATTCTTTCACCCTATCGCCTATGCCCACCAAATTCGGATATTGTTTTTTTAAATAGTGTAGAAAATCGAGATTTTCACGCATCTCTCGTAACTCGTCATTATACCATTGTATATTTGATTTTTCAGGAATTTCACTTTTTACTTTGACTGGAAAAGCAACATCAATTTGTTCAACAAGAATATTCAGGAAAATGTGAAATTTCTCATCAATATTTAGTTTTTTGTCATTTACGAAATCCCAATCTATGATATTTAGATTATTATACAAGGTGTTGTGACCTACCTGGGTTATAGGCCTGTACCTTATTTTGTTCAAGATTGGTGTTTCTTTAATAATATCTAGCTCTAAAACAATGGCCTTATGGTCTGACAAATTTGTGTCAACTGTATAGGACGTGTTATGAAAGGAATCAAAATTTAAGAGGAAGTTATCTAAGCAGTTCTTATTTCTTGTAGGTTCTTTTACTGAACAAATAAAACCAAAAGAGTTTATAAAATCTGAAAATTTACAATTTCTTAAAGTGTCTGAATTAAAATGTATGTTATTATCAATTTTTTGTTTAAGACTCTGATCAGTTCAAAGACTTCATGCAATATGTCTAAAAATAAATTAAAATCCCCTTCGGGTGACCTGTACATGTACAATGTAATTATACAAACCCACCGACATTGTCAGTGCCGGAGCTGGGTCTCGCAGAAACTAACCGCCTTGTGCCACTCAAGCACGCGCTAGCCCATTGCGCTACCGTCTCGGTAAAGAAGTAGTATAAGAAACATACATAAGTTTTTCTAATTTAACCGATGTTGTAGCTAGTAAGATACGTGAAATTCCCATAGTAGTAAAGTTAAAATCGAACACCCTGTATATACACATATATTATGTCAGAAAAGTTACTATAGGAATATTAAGCAAAAATGACCCTTCCACACCCTTTAATATTCCTATAATATTTTTCTGACTATTAATAGTAAGAATATGATTAAAAAAAACGTGTGATTTTCACGGTTTTACATATTACGTTTCAAATCAAATGACAATTTCGTGCTTTGACTGACATGTCATGGCCCAATCGATGACATTTAATGAAGTCAGTCATAATTCACTGCAGTGAATTATGAAACCATAATTCACTGCAGTGAATTATGGATAGGAGGAAACACATACATAATGAATGCATTTAGTAGTCATGGACAAACTAAGTAATACATTTTGTTAAATTAATACAATTTAGTCGTGGACAAACTAAGTAATACATTTTGTTAAATTAATACAATTTTTAATACTTCAGTCATTTTGCAAATTAACTAAATAAAGTAAGGAAGTTATGAATGAAAAAGTTATGTGATAACAATTTCCTTTCTTTTTTTGGGATTTTTAATAAAATTCACATCAGTTCAAGAATACCTTTATGTAACTGAAAAGTGGGACAGTAGCCCGGCGCATCGGGCGACAGCACATCTAGCTGACACAAATAGGTGCTACACTGGCAACGTTGTTGGGCCACGCAGGGTCTGCAAGATATGTAATTACATATAATCGGGCTAAATAACGACCTAACCGTATATCCTGGCCACACAACGTCTTATGCATATATAAAAAATTGAAACGGTAAAATAAAGTTACCCCTCTGCGGTTGCCCTGCTTTACAGCAACCAGAAATACATGGATGTATGATGCATATTTTTTTATTCTTTATGTAGAGGCCGGGCTACAGAACGACCCATTGGTATACCGGGCTACACAACATACCATCTATAAGTATATATATATATATATATATATATATATATATATATATATATATATATATATATATATATATATATATATATATATATATATATATATATATATATATATATATATATATATATATATATATATAAATATGGGTTTGTGCTTTGCACCCGAGTGTGATTATATCAATAAAACTGATGGATGTAAATTGTTGTTTCCCAAAGAATTCCAAATTAAAATAAAAGAGGTAAAGCTATAATTGTGTATGTTAGTTTGATTATCGTTTCTTAAATATGGGTATTCGCTATGTGCAAGGTTTCTAGTAGCCCTGCTCGCGGTCAATAGTTTAAATCTTTGGACCCCTAATTTGTCAATGTCACGAAACATATGATTGTCAATGTCAAAATGTCAAGACATGACAGCATAACAAAATAATGGCGAGTATAGTTTTGCGTACCTACCGGATTTAAACAAATTACGCATTCCATTAAATTTACCAGAAGTGTATTAGAGAAGGGAAGAAAATTGGAATTTTGTCATGTGAAACAGCGACACTGACACTAACGAGACAGCAGTAACAACTCAGAAGTATAATGAAGTTAGCAGCAGTGTAAACCATAGATAAAGAGGGTTTTATCTATGGTGTAAACTTTTATTTTGATATTGATTTATTATATTTAATAATAAAGTTTTCGTAATGCTTTATACTTCTGTATATTTTCCGATATGTTGTGCATGATAAATGGTAACTAAAAGTTCTTATATATTTCCGAGTATATTTCTTCCACAGGAGAAATAAAGTAAAATTCCAGGCTATGTTTCTACCCCAAAAAATATCGGCTTATGAACATATGCATTAAGGCATTGAGTAAAAAATAATAAAGAGATGCAACTGTCAAGGTTTCGAGATTTTAGTATTGTATTTCTTTGCCAATAACTTCATGATTACCATCAATTTTTAGTACCACGGGAAGGTATTTGTAATGTGGTTGTATAGCCCTTAAAATTGAAGACAATCATGAAGCTATTGGTAAAAAAATACAACACTAAAATCTCGAAACCTTGACAGTTGCGCATCTTTATTATTTTTTAATCAATGATTAAGGGTCAATTTCTAGTGAGATTGATCGCAACCCGTCTGTCACGACAGTAGTACGTACGGTTGCATAATTATGTGACGTCACACTAATGCGGTCCATTAGGAAATTATTCAAAATAAATAAAAGTTGAGAGTTGTTAGGTAATGAGACATATATTAAGGTTCTTCTGTCAAATAAATTAGATTATTTCCACAAGTGCCTATTTATTATCAATAATTTCTGTTAAATTCGCTCAAAATTCTAAAAAAAATTATTGATTCTGTTCTGACCATTGTGACTGAGTGTACTCCACCATAGATTTGAAAGGTGCTGCGGAAAAATTCTGAATGACACACTGTCGCCGATACGCAAATAACAGACGCGATTGATAGTAAAATCTCGGCTTCGCCTTGATTTTACAAACTTCAATCTTGTCTGATATTTGCTACATATCGGCCTTCCGGGCTTCCGGCTAGCTGGAAGCTAAAAATGAAAGTAAGCGTTTCTCAACTTTTTATAAGCTGGCAATTATTAAGGGGCTCATACATTATCAAACAAATTGCGTAACAGATCGTTGTGCAACGTTGCGTTGCGCAACGGTATAACCCATACACTTTATAAAGTTTCTTCAAACTTTAGTTATAAGTTGCGAATTGTAAGACAAAGATATTCTCAACTGCTATTGCATGTATTATTAGGTATGTTCTTTTCGTCTGTACTTCTACACCTCTCACTATTCTGGACCAATAGGAGAACTGCAGATTTGAAAATGACCAATTGCAGCAAATTTTCAGCTACACCCAAACTGAAGTGTAGACGAAAAGAACGAACCTATTAACGCGTGTGCCCTAGATGATGGCGATGTTGATGTTAACATCAGAAACGATGTTAATGTTAACATCAGAAACGACATTCTTATTCAAGAACTATCATCCTCACTTGATTACAAAAATTATTTGAGAATCCACTAAAATTTACTTTACATAAATTAAGTAACAAAAAAATGTTTTTTTGGTTAATCTATTTTTCGTAAAAACGTTACTTATTTGTTTTTTGTCGAATCTATTTTTCGTAAAAACAAATATTGACCGGCCACAAGTGATCACATATATGGACAACTGAAATATATTGCACAATGAAGCTCAATACGTACATAGCGTTGCAAACCTTTCCCTTTGCATAAAATATTTCAAACACTTTTGAAACTCATCCATCAATTGCACAACGCATCAAACACTGCCATACATTAACAAATTATTGCGCAGCAGCATATGTTGTGCAATTTGTTTGATAATGTATGGGGCCCCTTTACAATACATCACTGAAGACTATTTTTTCAAATTTATAGTATGCAAGTGGTGACGACATAAACAAATATTTCTCTCTGACGAACACAGAATACATGTATAGATAATGATCATGGAAAATGCGCAATGCACGATCCGTCTTTTGTATTTTGTACAAGGCGGTCGCGGGAGGAATGGTTCCTACGATGGCGCACCTAGCGGCCGGACTTCAAATGTCTATTATATATTATAATACGAGAGGATAAATCGCCCAGTCCGTACCGCCTGATGCATTAAATAAAAAAAAATTCCTTTAACCTAATAAAAAAAAATTTTTTATCAGGGGAATAACACACATATCTAACCTGCCTCCGGCTTCTAACTCGCCATAGACCTCTTAATAAAAAAAAAATTCCTTTAATCTAATAAAAAAAAATTCCTTTATCAGGGGAATAACACACATATTTCTAACCTGCCTCCGGCTATCGCCTCCGGCTTCTAACTCGCAATAGACCTCTTAATAAAAAAAAAAATTCCTTTAATCTAATAAAAAAAAATTCATTTATCAGGGGAATAACACACATATCTAACCTGCCTCCGGCTATCGCCTCCGGCTTCTAACTCGCCATATACCTCTTAATAAAAAAAAATTCCTTTAATCTAATTAAAAAAAATTCCTTTAATCTAATTAAAATAAAAAAAAAAACAAGAACATGTGGGGTTTGAACCCGGAACTTTCTGCTTGCCAGCCGAGATCATTTCCGCTAGGCCGATTACACCACTGGCAAACTGCGTGTAAAGAAAGAATAAGTTCAGTTAAGTTCGGGTAACACGTTCTGTACACTTGGCAACGTTGGTTTCACCTTTAAAATCCAGCCGCTAGGTGCGCCATCGTAGGAACCATTTCTCCCGCGACCGCCTTTTGTATTTTGTGTCTATGTTGGCTTTTGACGATTGACATTCATGTCATGTGACAACTGTTGACAATATGACAAATGACAATTGACAAATTAATTCAAAATGGTGGTGGTATTGCTGGTCTTCTGTAATTTTTTGTATTTATAATATTTTCATTTTGTTTATAATACAAAATGGTTTGTAATTATTATTATATTCAAAAGCCTTTACATTAGAATCAAATTTGCAATGGGCACAACTGGACATAATTTAGACACGTTTAACATAGCTGGTAGGTTCTATATTTTATTTTATACTCTAGTTGGTAATTAATTAATTTATTGAATTATGGAGGTGGTTAAAATAAATATAGTTCGAATAAATGGTTAATATTAGGTAAATATTCTCGATTAATTTTTATAATTATTCGCCCTTTGTCAATTGAATAAAAATTTGTTAACGATTTTGGTAGGTACCATTATCACCTTACGTTTCAAACAATTTGTAGAGTCATCATTAGCTGCATTCTTTGTGTTCTTGTGGGACTGCAAAACCCATAACTTATATTCCATCTCACAATCCTAATAAATTGCATAATTTTTACTTCAGTCGTCTTCGTCTATTTATCTATTCCTTTAATCATATTTAATTATTATTCCTTAGGGTATTTACATGATGTCTTCTGAGTTTCTTCGACAAGGTTCAATAAAAATTATCACAACCTTTTCTCCTCTTCCATTCACTAAGTAGTACATTGTTAAATATGTGTCCTGAATTAAACATTGTTTATTCTCTTTACATGTAGAAGTAAAATATACTTACATTTTACATTTATTATCATATTTTTCCATATTTCTCATCCACAAAAGATATTTTCAGATCAAGATAAAATAATGAATTCAACATTAATTTAGTATAATTTTTAGTCTGTAAGTAATACGTAATACCTATTTATGTTTTAATATATGTGGCAGTATTATTTCTAATTTACTTTATTTGTAGATTTAACACCCGAGCAGCAGAAAATTTTGATTGATATAAGAAGACGAAAAACTGAGTTGCTTCTAGAAATTCAGGTATCCAAATTTATTTTATTACTTAATGTTAAAATTGTTAAGTTACGCTAAGGCTGTGCAATTCTGAATTGTCAAATTGGACAAATTTTGTACTATTACTTCCTCGTTATGACTTGACCTTGTAGTGTCAGTACTTTATCCAAAACATCAAACTGACAAGAAAACATTGATTTTCATGTAATATTTATTTACAGAATGTACCTTTTTGTGTTATTTATTTCTATGCTAAAAGTTCTTTCATATTATAATATTTTTAAAGGTAGGGTTTTCGTATGGTTTTTTGAATTCCAGGTTGAACAAACGCTGAAACCCGGACAAAAACCGGACTTTGTCAAAAAATAATGAAATATATTAATATATTTAAGGGAAGGGAGGTTTTAGATACCTTAACGACCCTCCTGTAATCTAAATCTAAAATAATTGTCCTTTACAGAAAGGGTAAATGATAATAAGAACACGGGCTAGAGATGGGTGCATGCTTGTGTGTCGTCTTAATACAAGAGATAATTAACATATATGACGATAAAGGTAATCGACAAAGTTGACCTCCCCGGACGCCTTAAAAACCCAAACATGTCCGGGAAATCTGGACGTATACAGGGTTGCCACTTATCTGGAAAACCTGGAATTGTCAGGGAATTTTGAAATTTCGAAAATGTCAGGGAAATCTGGATTGAGTCAGGGAAATTTGCAATAATCCGCTGAGTCATGGAATTTGATATTTTCATTTAAATAAAATACACGATCAAATTTAATATTCCTTTATTGTAATATTCGGAGTACAGTCCTGTGCCAGTGCTGGATGGCCGCGCTCATCGCATCGGTGGCACTGCCGACGGAGCTACGCAAGTACCCGAGACAGAGAAGATATTTTTATTATTTCTATGGTATTTAAAATATTTGTTTATTTTATGAAAAAAACTCAAATTTTTCGTTTTTGTTCTGTGAATAATAGTTATTTATGTATCAAGGCATTAAAGTTAATCTTTTTATCATGAATGTGGAGTTTAGTTGACGAGGCCCGTAGGGCCGAGGCAAATAAACCACATGAGTAATAAAAAGGAACTTTAATGCCGAGCGAGGTGCATATTACATTTTTTTAAAATCCAAAAACTATGAAATTAAGATTAATTAACTCTATTTTTCAAATAATTTTTAGTGACATTAAGAAATGTCATAATTATTTAAAATTTCAAGTGACATTAGGAAATGTCATAATTATTTTTAAATGTCAAGTCGGAATAATTTTTTATAAGAAAACCATTATTTTTAGCAATTATAATAGTGATAATACAATTCTGATGTAAAAAACTGTATTTATTTACCTTTTGTTATAACACAATTATTATTACAAGCAATAAAAAATGTATGTTTACGTTTATCTGTCACCTCGGCCAGCCTCGGCCAACTACAAAAATCGCACAATAATGGATTACTTTAATGACTATTTCTATCACTTTAATGACGATTTTGAGGTACTTTAATGCCGATTTAAAAAAAAAAGTTTATTTTTGATTTTCTATTATATTGTGCCATTTTTGATATCCTTGGTGTAGCTTTTTACAAATAATTATTAGTAGTGACTGTCATGGAAAATTATGTATTTAGTCAGGGAAAACCTGGAAAAGTCAGGGAATTTCAAATAGGAAATGTGGTGGCAACCCTGCGTATATGCTATTCACATTTTATTTACATGAGGGGAGGCTATGATATGTTTTTCTTAGGTTGTCTCAGGGTTGTCTACTATTGACAAAATATTGAGGTGTCAGATTTAATTGATTGTCAGTCATTTATTTTTGGCTGAATTGCCAAATTTTTTATTGATGACATTGCTGTGCTTTCTTTAGGGTCTCACTGTGGCAACTATGTAGAACCAATTTGAATTTGTGGTTATGTTTTTGACTTTTCAACATAACCTCAGTAATTAAAACAGTCATTCATACCAACAGAATTCAGATTTTCCAAGGCCTCCCCTCATGTAAATAAAATGTGAATAGCATATATTATGGAAACCCTATTTAAATGCTGTAACAAAGGTTAATTGAATAGTGTACACGCTAAGGTATTAAGCCGTTTTGCAAGTAGACTTAAATTTTTAATAAGATGTTTGATTATGATTGGAAGTTACTTATCGAGTTTGATTTATGCAAGGGCATTTTTCGCGAGAATCCGAGTTTAACTACTAGTTGAACACCGTAATTTCTCCCACTCTTCAACCAGTTATGACCAGATCAGTATCGCCATAGCCTTCTACAGTTCCAAGCCATGAAGTTTGAGATCTGGCAATGCGACAGGTAGACCACTCTGTTCGTGTTGTTTACCAGCGGTGTTTGTTTAGTAATTACTTTTTAGACTTTGTACTGTTTGTACTTTAGTACTGTGTTATTAAGAATTATTATTAATAATTCATTAACTTCGCTTATTTGAAGTTTTTAAACTGGACAAAGGTAAGAAAGCATTATACGGTCATTTAGTGAAAACGTCATCTGACAGATAATGGATGCAAACAATGTTTAAAGTTAGGAAAAGTGATAATTTAATTAAACAAAAATATTTAAGCACTAAAAAGGTATGTATATATGATTGACTTACCAGTATTTTATAACCTGGTATAAATATAACATAATATAATAATGATATAGACTTATAAAACAAAAATAAAATAGTATTGTACACCTTGCAAATTGTTATTTATAAATGAATACAGTTTATTTGACAAATGCTACAAAATTACACGTTTCTATCAGTGGATGTTATAGCATCCAATTCTTTCACATTACATATGATCATGACACGCACTAAATATGCGTTTATTTTTTATATTGTAGATGCCTCGACATTGCTGTATACCATGCAAGTACTTTAAAAACTGAATCCTCAAATAGTACTTATCCTTTCCCAAAGGATCCAGTGCTGTAATAAATTGGCTTAGAGCTATACACACGGAGGACTACTGCATTAGTAAAAATTCAGCTATTTGCAGTTTGCACTTTGAAGGCAGAGAAGTTACAACCATGGAGCTTTATAAAGTTAGGTAATACGCACGAGGCTAACTAACATATCTCAAGCGAATGTGGTAATAAATCCCAAAAAAGAAAAGGAAGAGAAATAACATATCCTCGTTTAAATGAGGATGCAGTTCTTCACATATTTTCCAATCAACCGAAGTATCTTTCTACAACTAAGCCAGTGTCTCGACGTAATCCTGAAGAAAGAAGACAAGATGCTAAAGGCAAAATAATGATATTGACCAGTTTCTTGCCGATGACATCATATCAAGCTTTGAATATTTTGTGCAGGCTGTGCCAAAAAAATGATGCTTCATTAAGTGGAATTACAAGTGTGTGTGAACAATGTCTTGTATTTTTACATTTTAAATATTGACTACGACAATGAAGAATCTGATACTGATAGTAGCGAAGTAAAAGTAGTTTCAAGTATTAGCGTAAATCAAAGTTTTAATGTTACCGTTTTTGTAAATAGTCATGAATTGCCATCAAGCAATTTAGAGTGGATTTTACCCTATTAAGTGTATATTCTAAAATTATATATTTGTAAATTATTCATTCTGCCGAAATAAATTTATAGCACAAGTTTTGGGATCTTTATACTTTATTTCCTAAACAAAATCCTTAAATCAGTGCATGAAAGTAAGGGATGGCTGAATTACAAACAGGACTACCATTGTGACTTCATGGCTTGGAACTGTAGCTGGCTATGGTATCGCGAAAACAAAATGTTTTACTGTTTATAGTTTGTGATTTATGACATAACATTCAATTTTAGACATTCAGCTCTATTCTGTAAACATTGAAATCGAAGTTAACGTTGATATTATGACGTAAAGTGATATTTGACAGTAAACTCAGCAAGAAGTCAATATTGGTAATTCAGAAACCATTGACGTTGACTATAAACTTGACCTCAAGTCAACTGACCTTGAAAAATTTCAACATTGACTATTTTGCTATTCACTAAGCATGTTTTCAATTGATTTGCAAGAAAGAAGTTGACTTATGTTTTAATTGAAACCTAGCAAGTACGAAAACGTCTTGCTTTGCAAAAGTTGATTAATTTTGTTGTTTTATAAATTCCGTAGATTAGGTGTATTTTTACTATCTAGTCTAAGTACGCCTTATAAATAATAACTATTTATGGATTTTCCATTTTTGGGAATTGGTTAAAAACCAATTATAGAAGTAAGTGACTTATCTCGATAAATATAATGGTTCAACTGCAATACACCAGCCATTTGTTCTGAAGAGGCTTTCAATGAGTAAAATATATTAATTTGGAACTATCTTTATCATATTATTAAAGTTTTATAATAAAATTAGTTACAATAGAATATTTTATTTTATTATAAAAATTTTAAAAATGCACAAAAACGAATTTGTCATTTTAGGTTATGCCATAATACTGTCAACTGTGTTAACAGTGCAGTTAGCGATTTATTTATGATTATGAACTACTACACCAAAATTACAACGTTGTCACTTTTAAAATATTGATTTCAAGTCGACCTAAGCAAAGTCAAGAAAGTTCATCTCATTGTTGGTTAGAATGGTTAGTGAATCGCAAACATTGTCAACATTGATATGGAAATCCAGTTCTTAACCTGAAATCAAGTCAAGAATTATCAAATGTTAATAGTTGTAGAATAGGGCTACTAATTGTTAATGGTTTTGTCAAATATTTGGTTCATATGAGAGCGCTCTCATATCGACCTTAACGCCAGTTGGTTATTAAAATTATTAAAATTGGTTTGACCCTACCGAGGTTTCATACCACGCTGGTTATTTTAATAGGGATAAGCGAAACTCGACCTTACAATCTTTACGTTATTACTACTTTATACTAATATTTAGTAGGGCGCGATTTCTCATATTTTGCTTGTAATTCTTATGGAAACAATAGAAAATAAATATTTATTTTTGTAATTATATTGTTATAAAATAAATATTTTCTAACATGACGCTTTTGACTTGATATTTCGAAGATCAGAGATCAGCCAACGGCCGATGGTCAAGTAAAAACATTGGCATCAGCCAATCGGTAAAATCCTGCCATCAGTCGAGCCCTAATTTACAGAGTATCATTAAAAGTGACGTTAGTAGTAGCTTTCTATGCGATAAATACTGAATACATTTCGATTTCGACTGAAAAGATATTGCCTTCAGTGCAGTCTGGATTCAGAGCGAATTTCAGTACTGCTACTGTCCTGTGTACAGTAATAAAGTCAGAAGCTGCCTGCTTAGTATTGTTAGACTATAGCAGGACTATTGATCTACTAAAATATGAGTTGCTCATTATTAAATTAAGATACTATCTCCGAAAGTGCTTGCCGATGGTTTGTTAATTACCTGTCTGATAGGATAGGATACAAATTGTTGAGATTGAAGGGGTAAGATCAGTACCTGCCATTGCAAATTGTGAGGTACCGCAAGGCCCTATATTGGGGTCTTGTATTACTGGATTTTTCTCTAATTCGGATTGTCCTGGTTTTAATTGATCCGGATTAGCGGAGCTTTACTATATTTGTACACTGAAGCGTAGCCATCTAGTATTCCCGATGGCTACGACTGAAGCTCTGCCTGTGTCAATCTTGCATCGTTCAGTTCATCTTTATGCGTATGATACTCAATTAATAAAGACATTCGGGCCATCACAGGAAAGTCATTATCTTCAGGAGGTCAACTTTGACCTGGGCAGACTACTGAAGTGATCCAAGGCAAATGGAAAAATTGTTATCTAATAATTGGAACTGACTCTGCTAGAAGCAAAATCCATCCATAACTTCCAGGTATAACTTTATCACGGTCAGTTAACTAAGAACGGTCAGGGCGAAGAAACAAATTTCCTCAGTCTGTCTCATTCGATATGAACCTCTCGTTCTCATGTGTTGGTTTCCCATTTACATGGAAGGCGGGCAATTTAAAATACAACAGGAGTTATTTGGTTTTTCATAAGAGATGATTAAAATCATAAAATGTGCAATATAATTTTAATTTTTGTAAAAATAATTTAACTTCTTTGCTTCTATAATGAAATGAATGAAAGTGACAAAGAGTTTTTGATCAAATTTCATAATTAGCTAATATTGCGCCTACTTACCATTTATATACTTTATATCCAAAAACACAAAGTAATCAGCGACGAATATAGGCTTAGGCTCAAGCGCCAAATTTGAGGGGCGGCTAAAAATCAGAATCAATTGATTTCTTTTCTCTCTGGGCTGTATGAACACATTTTTGAGCTTTTTCACTCATTTTCATGTGTATATGAAAGATATTATTTCAAGAGTGTAATTATTTTATTTAAATAATTGAGTGTTTAAACCATAAAATATCTAATAAAAAGCTTATTAAGAAAATAGTATATTTTGTTTGCAATAGATGAAAATACTGTTTTTTTTGTAAATGAGAATTTGGGCAATCTCACGAATGGAAAAAACCTATATACCTAAACAGGAAAATAAAGTTAACGACAAAAGTTAATAATTAATAATATATAATAAATTCTTTGGTATAGGTATAAAGTTACTACTAATAATACTATATTAAAAAGATATCTAATATATCTAATAATACTATATTAAAAAGGTATTTTAAATTTAAAGCAATGTACAATTGTACAGTATACAAGGTGAATCTTAGAGTGGCGGCCATATTTTTGGGGTTAATAGTACTAGTCGTCATGAACATGAATCCGAATTTTTTTTTTTTGTAGGTTGTAAAATGGCCGAGTTATGAATTTTTTTTAAAAATTCGCGATTCAAGTATAATTCCTGTAATTCTGGCGCCGCTGGGCAAGCACTTACTGCATTACGTGTGGCCAGTCGACAGTGTTGCCAAGTGTAGATGATATAAAACTAATCTATTACATTTACATTTTCATTCTTCATTAATAATTCAGAGATACCCAATCACGAGAGAGAGATAAGGGTACCTAGTGAAAATGAAAAATTAATTCAATTGGATAAACAGGTTTATTGAAATACGCAGTGTGTTGTGTTGTGTTGTTCAAATACGGAAAATTGTAATACAAAATAAAATGAAAAAGCCGGCTGCATAGTCTGCATAATTATTATGACACAAAATGAAAAAGATTTTAAAAACAGAACTCGTTTATAGGACTTTTATCACCCATCAGCTGGAGTCGCTGAACTCTTTACAAGCTATGACACTGACCTAGTTACAAGCAGGTGCATTAACAAAAAATGGCGATAAAAAACGGCATACGGCGAAGCGTGCCTGTTCGTGGTCGACGTTTTTCTATGTTTTAGTTTTAGTATTAGTGAACGGCCAGACAGCAGCTAGTGTGGTTTATTATTGTGATTATAAAATTAAATAGTTTCAGTTCTTAGTGAAATTTAAAGTGGCAGTTTTGTGTTTGTGTTTAGTGATAATAATTGAGTTGCAGCGTGTTTGGAAAATAACGGAGGACAGTTTCAATACCTGCTATGAGAAATGCCGATCCAAGATAAGTAAAGATTTATTGTTATTAGAAAAAATTATTTTCTGTTCATTTGTTACTAAGTATTAAGTTTTTAGTTATTACTTTTTTTATTGTTACTCACGGAGAATAGTTTTTTCTTTGTTATTGTTTAGATAGTACATTTTATTTAGTTTCTTGTTGTGGATACTTGATGTTTTGTATTTTTTTGTTTCTGTGGAAAAATATGGCTCCTGGCGAACACCCACTCAAAAAAGTAACGCGCCAAAAAGCAGAACCTCGTCGGTGGTGTGGAAATTTGCTTTAGTATTAAATTCCCCGTATTTTATTTCAATCGTGAAGTTTGGCAACAACGCACTGCTCAAGACACGCGTTTGCGTCTCAGTTATTAGACGTTACTCTCGTGAAGTTTGGCAACAACGCACTGCTCAAGACACGCGTTTGCGTCTCAGTTATTAGACGTTACTCTCGCTAGCGCATTCCACTGGTGGGGTACCCAAATTCAAATAAAAAGGGTTTAAACAATATTCATTTTTCATAGCACGTTAAAAAAAAATTGTAGTTTTGTGTTCCCATAGTTGAACGGTGTCGCCTCCTATAAATATGACCGCCACTCTAAGATTCACCCTGTGTTGGCATGAATCACCTAAATCACAATATCTGATGTACAGTATCTATTTATTTATTTATTTACGGAAAACTCCACTAGTACAAAGAATTTTTACAAAAAAATAAAATTGTTACTGCAAACTGCGACCGCACCCGGCATCGTAACAAAGCAAATTTTCTGCACTTCAGATGTATAGTTTCTTTAAGACACGCACAATTCTACACCGTATTGTTCATAAATGTTTTAAAATGGGAAAATTTACTAAAATACCACCAAAATTACTGTTAAAACGAACCTCCCAGAAGGAAAACAACACAAGAATGATGGCGGTAGGAAATTTGCTTGGAAATTTGTCACGTCACTCGCCATTTGGTTCCTCCCCTTTTCTATCGATATCCTCGACCGTTTTAGTTAACTGACTGTGCAACTTTATGACCTTAAACATTAATGAGGAAATAATACCACAACGTGACAAGAAACTTAGGGGTAACGTTTAAACTAGCTGAAAATCATTTCCAAAAGAAACTGGGAATCTTATATATAAAATTGAAAACAATGTACAAATTCAAATATTTACTTTCGGAAAAAGTCAAATACATGTTAATCTCTTATACCCACATATTATAGATTATTGTATTATAGTTTACTCATTAAGTAAACAAATAATATAGAGGCGCATTTTAATATTTATAAAATCGGAATTAGATGTTACGGTAAGCCACAACAAATTTACTTCCTCCCAAGCAACTATATCTAGAATAACCTTTAATATTAATGATATAACTTTTGGGATATCAGCTATTTACAAACCTCCACCTATCTCAGAAATATTATTTATCGATGATCTAAGAGAATATTTTGAACAAAAGTTATCACAACATATTGAAATTTTCACTGGAGATGTAAACATAAACATAGAAAATAATGAAAACTATATTGTTAACGAATATCTGTCTTTAATGGGGCAACATGGTTTTGCCACATATATTAACTCTCCAACCCGAATAACTGCTGAAACAGCTTCTTGTATTGATCATCTATTTGTTAGAAAGAAAATAAATATAAACAATGTAAATCTTAAATCTTTTATATTAGACACAGATATAACTGACCATTTCCCAATAATGATAAATATTAATTCTGAACAAAACTCAAATAGAGTTTATGATGTAACCTATCACTCTTATGAAAGTATTGACTATACTAATTTTAGAAATAATATTTCTTCACAAGATTGGTCTAACGTTTTGAACTGTGATGATTCTGAACAGGCAACAATTATTTTTTCTACAATCTTACAACACAATCTAAATAATTCTAAATCAAGAAAACTAATAAAAAACAGACAGCACAAAAAAATAAAAGAATGGATAACTATAGGCTTGATAACTTCTATTAAACATAGGGACAAATTAAAAATGAAATTACGAAAAAATCATAGCCCCATACTAGAGCAAGAATATAAATTATACAGAAACAGATTAAACACTTTAATAAATAAACAAAAGTACAACTATTACAAAACACGGATTGAAGAAAATAAAAATGATGTTAAAAAAATATACCAAATAATAACTGATGCAACCAATGAAAAAAGTAAAAATAAAAATATAAATCTTAAATTTATAGACGATAAAAACAATGGATTTCAAAATAACACTGATATGGCTAATTTCTGTAATAATTATTTCATAAATATTGGTTCTGAAATGGAAACAAAAATAGATGAGCCGCAAAACCCTGTTACCTTAGAAAATCACTGTGCAGCTTCTATGTTTTTAAATCCAGCTACCAAAAACGAAATTATAAATCATATTTCCTCTTTAAAAAATGACAGTGCTCCCGGTATAGATGGAATATCTACAAAACTCATAAAATTAGTACATAAGGAAATCACGGAGCCCATTACACACATTATTAATTTAATTTTTAAAACAGGTAAAGTACCTAATTACTTTAAGCAATCTGTTGTCACACCTATTTTTAAGGAGGGCGCAAAAAATAAAATTCAAAACTATCGTCCAATTAGTTTGATTAATAATATCGCAAAAATTTTCGAAAAGTGCCTTAAGGACAGATTAATTAATTTTTTAAAAGCTAATAATATTCTATCAAAAAATCAATTCGGATTTACTGAAAATGTAGGCACAGCAGATGCCATGTACTACCTTACATCAGAAATTACAAATAGTCTAAATAATAGTAAAAAAGCATTGCAGTATTCATTGACCTTGCGAAGGCATTTGACACTGTACCCCACCAAAAACTTCTTGATGTATTATCACACTATGGGGTTCGCGGTACGGTGTTGAATGTCTTCAAAACCTATTTAGCTGATCGTGACCAATATTTAAAATTAAATAACGTACTTAGCATGCCTCAAAAAATAAAAATTGGTGTACCTCAAGGTACAATACTATGACCAATTCTTTTTATTACATATATTAACTCATTATTGAATATTAATAATGGAGGTAAAATTGTATCATATGCCGATGACACTGCCTTGATATTCACTGGTAGTACTTGGGAAGAAACGAAAGATAATGTTAAACAAGGATGTAACAGGGTTTCAAATTGGCTAAACACTTTTAAGTTAACTCTAAATCTCAAAAAAACCAACTATATAGCATTTTCTTTAACGAATGCAAATAGACCAAACTTTAATAGTATTGCTATAAATGATAACAGTGAAATTAAAGCAGTAAGGAATACAAAATACCTTGGAATCATCATAGATCAACACCTGAAATGGTCGGAACATATTGATTACTTAACAAAGAAAATTAGGAAATTAATTCACAAATTTTTTATGTTAAGAGATTTTCTAAGTATAAAATTAATAACATTAGTATACAAAGCACTTGTAGAATCATTAATAAGATATGGATTAGTTGTTTGGGGTGGAACGTATAAATCTAAACTTCAGCCACTGGCTATTATACAAAATTCTATCTTAAAGATAATATTCAAAAAAAATAGATTGTATCCTACCAACTTGATCTATAATAAAGACATCTGTAACATAAATACCTTATACATACAATCAGTTTGTTCTTTTACACATAAAACAGAAAAACTTAAAAACTTTATTAATCATGAACATCAAACTAGAGGCAAAGTCAATAGTCATATCATAATACCAAATAATCGAAGAAACATAAATCTAAAATTTGTAGATTACCTGGCTCCAAAGTTTTATAATTTGTTACCTAATGATATTAAACAAATAAGTAATAAGAAAAATTTCAATAAAAAAAGTAGACTTTTTATTATAAATAATTATGATAAATTCTGTAGATTTCTGATATAATGGATGCACTTTTTATATAATATTAAAAAGAGAGTGTTGTTTTCGTTTTAACCAGCAGTTGGCGGAGGAATGGGTTATGTTTGGCAGCTGTTTGAATGAAAACAATACCCTCTGTTTATATAATTTTCTGTTTATTAGTATAATTATCTATATTTTTTCATTGGCACATACAGGTGTTTCTAACATCTAGGTGCCTGCTATACAATTTTTGAAAATTTACTGTTAAAAATATATCAATTATTGTATTGTAAACATTTAATGTAAATAAATAAAAAAAAAAAAAAAACTGTCAAGGGGCCGAGATTTTAGTGTAGTGTATTTTTTTGCCAATAACTACAGAATTATCTACGATATTTAGGGCTATGCAACCGAATTACAAATACCTTCCCGTAGCACTAAAAATTGATAACAATCCTGAAGCTATTGGCAAAAAAATACAATACTAAAATCTCGGCCCCTTGACGGTTGCGCCTCTATATTATTTATTTACTCAATGAGTTTACTACAGTTTTCTCACCGTAGAATACAGAAACAAATTGCAATTAGCACAAAATTTGTGTATTAGGTTTGAACATTGTAGGTATAGATAAATTTGATCACATAACCTCAATATACAGGGTAGTCCGAAATTAGTGGTCATCATTTTACCCGCGTATTCCTCGATTAAAAATGCTTCCTAAGGGAGCTACAGCCCTTTAAAGGTGCATCCTTGACGTTGGTTTTTATTTAATATTTCCGAAACTGGTAAAAATAAAAACATGAAATTTTGTTCAATTACTAATCGTTTTATGGCCAATAAGGTGATGTGATAATGATCCAAAAATTTCACTCGGGTGGGTCAAACAGGGAGGGGGTGGAGTAAAATGAAATTGGAATTTTGTAAAATCTGCCAGCCAAATGTTATTTCTATCTCGGACTGCATTTAAATAGGGTTCAAAAAATAAAGAAAAATATTTCTTAGCTATGTTCATCATGCTCATCAAATTAACCTGATCATGAGTAGAGAGAGAAATACAAAAAATACGCGATCAAATGGATATTGTTGCAGATCTTGATTTGGAATTTTTAGAAGAGGAAACACTTAATTACACAAAAAAGACCATGTAAACAGTGTACACTTGTAAACATACCACAGAAATTAGCCAACCGCCAAATCCAAAACCAAGGCTTAATTAAAGGCAACTACATATACAGGGTGTTTCAGTTTTTTCGTTCATAACTTCTGTAAACGATAGAACATATCAAAATAATAGGAGTCTTTCCTATAACATTTTTCTCTAAATCGTTTCGTTTTCAAGATACAGGGTGTTAAACTTAAAAAATTATTACTATTTATTCATTATCTCCTAAACAAATAAAGATTTTTTATTCAAATTATGTACACTTTAGTAATAATAAAAGACCAATTTTTTGACGTTCCAAAAGTTTTTCTTACAAAAGCAGTGGCGTAGTTATAGGGTTCTCTCCGTATTTAAACCCCCTGAACTTCTACGCCAATGATCAGGAATTATATTTTTATACAAATTGTAAAACTTTGATGTATTTCCCATAAAAAAGTACTCTTGATAAAAGTCGCTAGGAGTCTATAGCCCCTACGGGGCTGGCTATTGGATGATCGGGTTGTAGGCGATAGCCGTAGGGGCTGGCTATCGCTTAGGGCTGGCTATCGGATGAATTAAGTGATTAAAGAATTGGCCCCGGCGGGTTCTTCCTCGATGGGGTAGGCGATTCGGCGCGAAATCGAGAAAAAATTTGACAGCTGTCAAAGTGACGTTTTCTCGAAAAATTTTTTTGTGGCAGCTGTCAAAATGACGTTTTTTCGAAAATTTTTTTTTTGACAAAGTGACGTTTTTGTAAAAAAAATTTTTAGACGGCTGTCAAAAAACTGTCAAAGTGACGTTTAATTGTCAAAGTGAAAGAGGGGTGCCATCTACGAACCGAGAACGGTTTCGGGTCGGCGAAGTCGTCCGGATCCCGAAACCGCGATCGGTTCCGTCCTGGGACCGATATTAAGGAAACGTCAAATTCGAACCATAACCTCAAAATTTTATCGCGACGCACTGTAGATTTCGAGATAACCTAAAAGCGGCATTTTGACGGTTCGTTGACGTTGAAATTTCAAATAGTTTCGTTGAGACACGAATCGGGATTGGTCGTGCGCGCGCATCCGGCGGCCATTGGTCTTGTATCTTCTTTTAATTTCTCAAATTTTACAAACCTCTTCGACACGGCTCTACCAAACGGCTAATAACTTTTAAAATACTTCGCGGATCGCAACGAATGTCGGCAATTCGATAGCCACGACACGAAAACGTCCATCCCGCACGACGCTGCGCGGCCAAACTGGTAAGAAAAAAAGCCTTTAGCGCCGCAGAATATATGAAAAATCGACGCTAAATTAGAGTGAGGAAGCCTTGTCAGATTTTTATCTCGAAAACGGTGCCTCCGATCGAAGTTACACAAGAGGACGTTTTCTTCGTAAAATACTCTGAGAATTCATAATTTGAAGTCAAAACTCAAAAAAATTTACAAATAAAAAAGTTGCGGTAATTTTTACCCCCCACCCCTACCGCTTGACCCACCCTTGGTAAAAATTTTGAGATGATATTTACCTCATTTTGTTAGGCTTAGAAAGTTTAGTGGATGTGCAAAATTTCATTACTTTAACTTGAACAGTTTCGGAGATAATAAATGAAAACCGTCTTCAGGGGCCCACATTTAGGGGCCTGTAGCTCCCTTAGGAAGCATTTTGGTATAGAGGTAAGTTTGGTCCAATCGATTTATTTTGACCTTGGGAATATGTGGTTTCTTTTTTTGCACTTTATTACGGGATAGATAGATAGATAGATAGATAGATCCACTATTAAATATTTTGAGTTTTTTTTCTGTTATATCTTGTTGAATATTATTTTTATGTATTATAATATGAACAAATAGTGAAGTGTTTGGTACCAAGTTATTATTCGTAATAAACCGCATGCCATTCAAAAAAAAAGTTATTCTGAAAAACGATTTCCAAAGTGTTTAAGATCTTATAACACAAATGTCATATGACATAATATCAAATACGTCAGTCATTAATATTTTTATCTCAATATGCCATAACTGTATCCTAAATGACCTGAATTAAAAAATGTGAAAATGTATAGGGTGGTCCTTTTAAAAAACTAAAGTTAGTGTGGATTTCCTGACTTCCTGTGAAACCGGAAGCAATGAAAAATGATAATTCGGCCGAAATAATGCATATTTAGTCGTTATTTGACGTGCCCAAATTTGAAGTTCATATCTTGTAAAACCAAGAAGATATAGGGGTGAGCGTCATTTCGTGGTCACCCGGTATAGTAGGAGAGCCCTCGGCCAAAATTTCGAGTTATCACGACACGGGTAATTTCACGAAAAATGTTTAGTTCGAGTCAAAAGAAACAAGCTTTATATATGAAGGAAAGTCTGAAAATAAATTTTCAGTCAAGAAAAAAAATATTACGGTGATCAGGCAGACTCGTTCTAATTTCGTGAGTTTTTTATGTACTTTGCCGCCTCAAAATTCAAACCTTCCAAAATTAGAATTATTCACCATCCCAAATGACCTTCATCAACAAATTGAACCATTTTTAAGAATGTTCATTCAATCAACTCACAAATTAGGATTTGACATAAACTTTTCTTTTTTCCTTCCGTGGCCTTCCCAATAAATATTAGAAATTGCGCAAATGTCAATGGAAGACAATTCGAACACTTTGTCTAGTTTAGTTTTTTTTCGTGGTTTTGACCAATTTGTTTTATATATATATGTTAGATATGAGGTAAGGGGATGAAATAACACTCCACTAATTTGAAATTAACAAACACTATATTTCAAAAGCTTGTCTCTCAAAAAAGGTCCGACACAGCAATAATATCTTTAATTAATTACTTTTCACCGTCATCCTGACATACAATGATGTGATAAAATAATATTCAAGAGAAAAATAATATACGGACTATTGATAAGTTCTGGCTGACGCTCACACGGCCAATCCTGACACCATCATTCGTTCTCGAATTATATTCCAATGACTATACTGAGGGGGATGCCTCCGAGGACCTTCAGATGTGGCAACCTTGGAATCTGTAAAAGGATAGGAGAGGGAAGTACGAGTTCTTACAAAAAGTTTTTTTATTTTTAATTAGTTTAATTATCGCTTTTTTTTACTTTCAAGTGTATTATCTTTTAACGAAGGTATCTCAATGAACATTTAACTGCGAAGCGTCCCACATTCCAGCAGTGCAAAAATTCATAAATGAATTATCACTCATTGCTCACTATGAAGTGTCCCACATTCCAATAGTGTCCAATTTTGCAAAGTTTACTGCGAAGCATCCCACCTTCCAACAGTACTCACAAAACAATTCATCAACTGTGAAGCGTCCCGCCTTCCAACAGTACTCATGAAATAATATATCAACTGTGAAGCGTCCCACCTTCCAACAGTGACAACTAATAAAATTAATGATTTTTTTTTAGCTTTTCATAATTTACGTTCACATTCTGATAAAAGATTCGAATCATATCTTTAACCACAACCCTTTTTGGATTCGAGGCTAAATTCTTTATTTCAAATTGGTCATTGGTGAATTTTCTGTGGGATTTATTTTTCCGAATTATTTTTGTCTAAATATATTCCCCCTAAAATCTTTGCAACTCTTTCCTCCATTAAAAGAAAGCAAATCTCTATCCAAAATAGCACCAGTGCCAATTACAGGGTTCTCAACAACATAGAAATTGATTTAGAATGGTGTGCCATCGTTTTCTATAATTAAAGTAGTTTTACTATTAGCATTAATCGAATAGTTTCCTATGTCTCTCAATATCATAAAAGTAGGTTCTAAGTGACAATCAAGCTTATTTACTATTGTATTAATCAATAAACTACACTCTGCCCTCGACTCTGCCCCAGTGTCAACCAAACGCTTAATTTTAATTTCTTGTACCTTAAACTCGGTGCAATAGTCATGTTCTAGATTAATAAAAAAATAATTGATTAAGTTGAAGGTTGGTTCCTTTTACAGAAAGAATCAATCATCAAATTTATGATCAAATGTTTTTGTAGTAATAATTGCAGACCACACTGTTGTCAATACCAATACCCATAGATAAAACCCTCTAGATAGGAAACTTGATTGTTAAGTCCCCACTTATAAAATAAATATAGTTTCTGGATCAACCAAATGCGACGCTATTATCGCCAAACAATCAGCTGAATCAGCTCGATGGATAAAGTAGGCAAGGCTGATACCAGCTCTGTGTAAAGTAGGGGCATCTGTCATTTGTCATTTGTGTCGCGTGCCATTTTGAATTTTGATTTTATGTCTGATGTGAGTATTTGTGAGTTCTGAAGCTGCGTTATTGTTCTTTATACTTTATTAATTCTTAAGTGATCCTAATCCAGTGATTTTTACATACTTTGTGACGATGAAACGTATATAAAACTAAAAAGTGTTATGTTCCTGATTGTGAGGATAGGACGAGTAAAAGGCACCGCTTTCCTCTAAAAGACAAAAACAGTTTTAACGCTTTGGCGAATGTAATAAAACATCCAAAGTTTACTACCCTAATTTCGCGCAAGACATATATAAAAACTATTATGTATGTAGAATGAAATAGAAATGAGTTTAAAACGGCATCGATGTCCTAGTTATTGATATTTTAATTTTATATTTCATATTTTGATTAAACAGTACAGAGCATTCACAAAAATAATAAACACATTTCAAAATACTTCACTTCGTTTTATGGTTTAATATTGGTGTGTTCAAGAGATTTCCAAAAAGAATGTTGAAATTGACACAATGTTTCTCTTATTCATTAAAGGTAGAAGTATTTATTATAGACCTGTAGATGGAATATTCTCAAATGTTATTGTGTATTTACTGTGAACTGTTTAATAAAATAATGAAATATAAAATATCTGCAGTAAACCATAGAGGGTCGCACTATCGCATAAGGCGATCAATTTGCATGTAAGGATTTGTTGCCTAAATATCTCACCAACACCAACCAGTGTTACAGATGGATAGATATAAATATACATTTTATTTTCAGCTGCCTCGCAATAACAGTCTGGCTAACATTTGTGACAATTAAGCAAAAAAATCCTTGTGGTGCAGCGAAAATTCAGCTGAACTGAACCGAGTTCAGTTGAACTTTCACTTAATCACTTTTATAAAACTGGTCCTAAATGAGCATGCCATTTTAAATTTCCCGCATTTTGTCCGTAGTTTGCAGATCAACCACTTCAGGCGCCACATTTTCATGACTGCTTAATACAGTAAGTTTCCTATCTAGAGGGTTTTATCTATGCCAATACCTACTAACCTGGGTTGTTCCCTTAAAGGATATTTTCTTTTTTTGTAAATTAGTAAATACTACTTGAGGAATTTTTGGATTTTCATAGTTGCTCAACAATGTTAGCAGATCACTTCCATACTCTAATTTACTATTAAATGCAGCAGTTTTAGGGCCGATATTTTCAGTCTGATTTAACCCTGATTAAGTTTAACCATTGATCAATTACCTTGGAAATAATTGTCGAGACAATTGTTTCCATGGTAATTAATCAATGATTAAAGTTAATCAGGGTTAAATCAGACTGAAAATATCGGCCCTTAACATGAATGTCGAGGATATCACCGATGAATAATTCTAATAATTGACATTCTGACAGATTAAAATTCAATACTCTAATAAGTGACACTTTCTTTCTAGCATACTCACAGTATGAATTAGCGTCGTTGCTTGTGTACAGTCCTGTGTTTTTAAATTTCTCACTAAGATTTTTCTTTGGTGGATACAGATTTGTGATCTCCGCCTTAAAAATCTCTCAACTTTTCTCCGTACGTTTCCATGTTAAGAACCATTCCTTGGATTCTCCCATAGTCTAATCAAGTTTTCAGTAAACTGAAATTTTAGAAGCATTTCATATTACTTTTGAGCAAATGGTCTTTTCCCACTATTTCGACCCCGCTGAAACCGAAAATGCCGGTTGCCAAAGCGAAATCTCAACCGGAAGTGAGATATTCAAGATGGCGGCCAAAATAGCGCCAAAACCCGAAATCGGCGCTATGAAGCTCCCATACGACTTAGGAACACGTCCAAAATGTCTAATTATATGTTTTTGAGCATGAGAAATTCAAAAATATTGTGTAAAATTATTTTTGTGAAGTTTTTAACAAGATGGCGGCCAAGATGTTGCCGCCAGTACTCTCAAGTTTGTCGTTAGCGCAAAAAAGAGTGTGACATGTCGTGACATATGTTTTGCAGCATGAGGATTTCAAAAATAAACTCAAAAACCACTTAGGACTAAAATTTAATCCAAATACAATGAAAAATAAACTTGTAAGTTTTCCCACTACGAAAAACAGATCGTACAAAACACTACTGTGTCTAGAATTTAGACAAGAACCTACGTTTGCAGGGGGTGCACAACTTCAAGCATGGTACAGTTGCTTTTCTGCAACTGCAGTTCATTGTTTATTTTTCCTATACCTTTAAATAAATCTGAGTATTGTTCAAAAATATCATCTCTACTTTTAATTTCATTTATCGAATTATTTCTAAGAAGCAAGTTTAACTTTTTTATACTTTTTATACCCAAAATAGGTGTAGACTTGTCATTTGTTTTAATAATGATAAAATTTAATGAATATTTTTTTTTTAGAAATACATCTAAATCACATGCACCCAACACTTTTAGTTTTTGTCCTCCATAATTGGATATATTTAATTGAACAGAATATAATTTATTGTTTAAATTTAAGGTTTTAAAAATATATTCAGGTATGACATTTACATGAGCCCCAGTATCTAATTTAAATTGTAAACATTTATTACAATCTATTAATTCCAAAACTTGAAACCAATTATTTTCGACTTCATTTTTGACAGTGTTAATTGAAATGATGGTACCCAAAGAATAATCATTAAACTCTATATTTGAATCGTCATCTGAATAATTTATACTACCTTCATGATTAACTAAATGTACATTAAAATTTTTATTTCTACATACTCTGACAAAATGATTATATTCTTTACAATAACTACATTGCTTACCCACTGCGGGGCACCTAAAACCATGTACTAAACCGCATTTATAACATTTATTATTCTGTCCTTGACCTCCTCGTTTTGTTCGATCACTATTCCAACCTAGATTTGTACTCGGTGTCCTTTGCGATTTCTGATAATTCATTCTTCCTTCATTTCCTTGACTGCCCAATCTCTCCATGTTCCTCAACTCGTTCCTCGTATAACGTACTTCTTCATTCTTGTTGCCTTTTCTTTTATTAGTTACTTCATTTAATTCCAAAGATCCAGCTTTGTCGCTTATTTCTCTTAAATTATTATCCGCCTGCTCTGCTGCTCTACAAATTGCAATAGTTTTATTTAAGTCCAGTTCAGTTTCACGTAGAAGTTTATCTTTCACTTTTTTTTCTCTAATTCCAGCAATTATTCTGTCTTGTATTAATCTATCTTTGTATGTGCCAAAATCACATCCAGATGCTAATTTTCTTAATTCACATAAAAATGCGTCAAAAGTTTCTCCACATAACTGATTTCTGTTATTAAATTTATGACTTTCAACACTAGGGTTAATTTGTGGTGTAAAATATTCATCAAATTGTTCAATAATCCTTACCACATCCTTTTTATCTGGTTCTTCCATTTCAAAAGTGTTGAAAATTTCAACTGCTTGTTCCCCAATACAATATAACAGAGTTGCAGCTTGAGTCTCCTTTGACCTTTCTTTACAACCTGTGGCTATCAAAAATATTTCAAAATTGCTTTTAAATTTTTTCCAATTAATACCCAAATCTCCCTCCATTACCATTGGCTTAGGTTGTTTTAAAAATTCCATTTTTTTTTTATAACTTACTTATTTGGTGGTTATATATTTTCTGAAGTAGGTACTTATTTTTCTTAAGGTCCATTCGACTGCGCCATGTTATGTTTACCAATAATATATATATCTCAAAGAATTATAAGTATTTATTGATTCTATTTCAAAATACAATTATCAAAATATATTAATAATAATCATTGCCTAGTTACCATAATGGCCAACTATTTAAATATAATATTACATCCAAAGCGTATAGTGCTATCTAATACAAAGTACTAAGTACTACTTATTACAGTTTTAATGGTCTAATATTGTTCTATTTTTTCGTGTTTTAGGTCTACTCACTTGGTAGTGACATCTCTTAATGTGGAAGCATCCGATGTAGGTGGGAGGAACTCGGGCTTTTTTGCAGCGTCAAACAAAACAGCGCGAGCATCATCTGCACAACTGACGCCAGGATCAACCTGTATGAAAAATAAAAGTGTATGAATAGCTTATTGAAGAGCAATAAACTCAAGAAACGTTAATGCGCCTTATACAACTTGACGACGAAAGCCTCAACGTTCCTGAGTACGTCCTGACCGAGTGGCCAACACCCAAGTCCTCTCAAGAGATCGCAGTTTTTACCAGGTGCCGACCTTCGTTATAGATGCAAGTTTGGATGTCGAATCACAACCAGTGACAGCATAGAAAGCCAAGAGATTTGCAACTTGCTCCAATGAAAGCGTTTTGCAGATCTCGTGCACTGGAATGTATGTTTTATCCCTAGCAGTTTCTCTTATAATCCACAGTTGGGAACACTTTGCTGTCCACAGTACTGCTGCCAATGTTGTTGTGATGACCAGGGACACTGATTTTGTACTTCTTCTTGCACACCATTTTGGCAAAATGAAGTGTTCCCAACTGTGGGTCATGAGTGGAACTGCTAGGGATAAAGCATACATTCCAGTGCACGAGATCTGCAAAACGTTTTCATTGGAGCAAGTTGCAAATCTTTTGGCTTGTTGTGAATCAACGTCCAAACTTGCATCTATAACGAAGGTCGGCACCTGGAAGGCATTCTATGGTAAAAACTGCGATCTCTTGAGAGGACTTGGTTGCTGGCCACTCGGTCAGGACGTACTCAGGAACGTTGAGGCTTTCGTCGTCAAGTTGTATAAGGGGCGTTAACGTTTCTTGAGTTTATTGCTCTTTAATAAGCTATTCATACACTTTTATTTTCCATACAAGTTGATCTTGGCGTCAGTTGTGCAGATGATGCTCGCGTTGTTTTGTTTGGCACTGCAAAAAAGAGGTCCTCCCACCTACATCGGATGCACTTCAGCTCCACATTAAGAGATGTCACTACCAAGTAAGTAGACCTGAAACACGAAAAAATAGAACAATATATATCAGACCATTAAAACGTTCTTTAAACAATATCTCAATTGGCAGGTATGTGTTTGGGAGCATGCTCACCTCCCAAGACAATCACTTCCGTTGCTTGAAGATTACGGCTGGACCATTGCCGGGGAAGAACTAGTTCCAAGATTCATGAGCTTAGACCCTATCCCTAAGACGTGCCCTGAAATCATTATTTGTCACTGCAAGGGACTGTGTAATACTAAAAACTACAGTCGCAGAAAAGCAACTGTACCATGCTTGAAGTTGTGCACCCCCAAAATGTACTTGTTTAAATTCTGGAGAAATTCTGGTGTAGTGTTTTCTACGATCTGTTTTTCGTAGTAAGAAAAGTCACAAGTTTATTTTTCATTGTATTTGAATTAAATTTTAGGCCTAAGTATTTTTTGAGTATATTTTTGAAATCCTTATGCTGCAAAACATATATCACGACATGTCACACTCTTTTTTACGCTAACGACAAACTTGAGAGTACTGGCGGCGACATCTTGGCCGCCATCTTGTTAAAAACTTCACAAAACTAATTTTACACAATATTTTTGAATTTCTCATGCTCAAAAACATATAACTAGATATTTTGGACGTGTTCCTAAGTCGTATGGGGGCTTCATAGCGCCGATTTCTGGTTTTGGCGCTATTTTGGCCGCCATCTTGGATATCTCACTTCCGGTTGAGATTTCGCTTTGGCAACCGGCATTTTCGGTTTCAGCGGGGTCGAAATAGGGGGAAAAGACCGTTTGCTCAAAAGTAATATGAAATGCTTCTAAAAATGTTACGGAGAGCCTTTTTCAATATTTTGACCTGTCTACATTAGTCCACTAGCCCCTCGTAATAATAATTCATAATCTGACCATTTAAACAATTTTCCCAGTTTTTCCATCTCCTCGCACCATTTGCTAGCACCATTATCGTCCACCTGAGGATTGAATTTGGGTATATCAATCGCACTCGACGGTACAGTCTTTCTTGTGGATTGATCCTTAAGTTCCTTTAAAGTATCACTTAGTACTTTAACTAGCTTCTCCATGACGTGGTAGTTTTAATGGGTTGTATCCCACTTCTGATGTTAGATATGAGGTAAGGGGATGAAATAACACTCCACTAATTTGAAATTAACAAACACTATATTTCAAAAGCTTGTCTCTCAAAAAAGGTCCGACACAGCAATAATATCTTTAATTAATTACTTTTCACCGTCATCCTGACATACGATGATGTGATAAAATAATATTCAAGAGAAAAATAATATACGGACTATTGATAAGTTCTGGCTGACGCTCACATATATATTTTTTTTAATAAGATAATAATAATTGTTGTTTGTTAGTTTTCCATGGCCTCCTCACAAATATATTTAATTTTTCGAAAATTAACCACTTTTTCTAGAGGTTAATGTGACATATTATAAAACGGAAAGCTAATTCAAATTGTGATCGAATAATGAAATTATTTACAGGGCGATTTGTTTAAAAAAAACACAAGTTATGTCTATATATCGAAAGCTGATGTATGCATAATTTTCTTTTTATCACCAATGGATTCTACTCAAAAAGATGCTTTACTCGATTTTCGATTCTACACTACTTGGTAGTTGAGATATAGAAGTTCACCTAAAAATGCCAATTTTCGAAAAACGCTCTGTAACTCGGTAGTTGAAATAAATCGATCGTGGTTTGCAGTGTTTGCACCATTGTTTGTTTCTCGAAAATCGAGTCCAGGACACCTATGTCGATTTTTTTCTATATCTCATACTTTCAGAGAAAACCCCAAATCGCATCGAATTTGGTCCACCCTGTACTAGTCACTATTCCTTTTCTTCTGTTCAGTTCACTCTCCAATATTCAACTAACTGCAATGAACCCTTTTGGCCTTTATATACCCAAAGATACGCTTTCTAGAATAATCCAGGGTTGTTCTAGAAAATTTCATATTGATTCTCTTTTTCCTAATTTGTTTTCCTACCACTGGCGCCATCTATGGGCCGACTGCTAAACAACCACACTTAGGGACCTAATATGAAAGGGCATATTACAGACCCCTATAAAGTGATGTAAATCATCACAATACCGGGTGACCACGGATCATGGTAAACCCCGCCAGTTCCACAATTTTTTATTGAAATGTTGCAGCAGTAATGTATGTACGTCCAAAAAGACTCATTTTGGCCCATCCGATTTTTTTCAACGTCCGGTTTCGACGAAAGTGACCTCAACGATGGAATTTTAAATGGAACACCCTGTATATTATTGCATTTTTGGAATACTGAGAAAATTCTGAGTACGATAGAACAATTTTGGGGACTCGTTTAAGCCCACTTGATTTTTTTAGGGCCAATTTCATTTATTAATCTAGAGTGCCATGATTGGTCTAATTTGGTTCAAATGTACTGGTATAACTCCCAAAAAATTAGATCGACAAAAAATATATAAAAATGGCGTCTTGGCGTGCATTCAAATTTGACCAAATCACTTTTTGTCCATTTTGACCATTTTCCCAAAAGATATCGTAATGGTAAACCGATACCATAAAGTAATACATTTTGTATGGAATCCATTGATGTGCCCATCCTTGATAAATCTGCAATGTGCAAGTAATAAAAAAGGGAAAAATTATCGAAACCAACACGTCATTTTATACTATTTATCAGACTAGCCATGGAAGAAACAATTAAAAGACGTAACTTTGACAGGTAAATGAGTTTTTTTGGACGTACAGTACTGCTGCAAAATTTCTTTTGGATAGCTCAAAAATTGTGGAAATGGCGGGGGTTTACCATGATCCGTGGTCACCCGGTATATTGTTTTTAAGACTTTCATTAAAAGTGAAATAGTGACTAGGTATTTGTAGTTAATATGCTTTTTTAGCTTTCTAAAACGTGAATAAGAGTTAGGTTTTAAAGAAATTAAAATTGTTTGCATATGTAAATAAAATGATCTGGCAACACTGCTTAAGCATTTAAGCAATATAGTCTAAGAGCCAGTGACATTTTTCGGTGATGATTTAGTTAAGGCCTATTTTTTGAGAGGATGTTGAGGGGGCATAACTAAGTGTCATCCGCGAGGATTAACCCTGATTGCAGTCACAGAGGGAGGCAGAACGCCCCCAACATGTAAAAAAAACTGCATCTTTTTATTATTTAGTTAAGGCTGAAATTTTCTCCAGTAGTCCTCTGATAGCCCACATTTACCGATATAATATTTGCAGAACGATTGGCCAGTCATAAGGGGGTGGCAGAACACCCCCAACATGTCGTGTGAGCGATGAACTTTTTATTATTTAGTTAAGCTTTATCTTTTAGTATGTTGTTGTGACAACTATTTCAAGTGTAAATGCCAATTTGCAGAACAAAATGGCGGCATTAACACCCTGGCAGAACGATTTGAATTTGTAAAATTTTTTTACATTCAGCCGCATATATCTTTGGAACTATGCAACATACGAGAAAGTTGTATAGTAGTTTTTTGTAGGAATTTTTTTTGTAGTATTTAATTCTCTACAAAAAAGGTCTTTTGACATTTTCGTGTATCTGCTTTAGTTTCTGAGATATACTGAAAATAAAAAAAATTTGCAAAAATTTTTTACGTTCTGACGCAAATATCTTTGGAACTATGCTAGATGCGAAAATACGACTCGAAACACTTTTTGTAGGAAATTCTCTACAAAAAAGATCTTTTGACATTTTCGTGTATCTCCTTTAGTTTCTGAGATATACTGAAAAGAAAGAATTATATTTCCATTGCCGACAAACCGTTGGAGACGTACTAATTATTTCCCTAAAACCATGTTTTTTATTCCTACAAGTTCAGAAAAGTGGAAAAATGTCATTTTTAGCAATAGTGAAATTGAGCCCTATACCATTATACATTTTTCAACGTAGTCATGCGATGAAAAGTTAAGGACAAGTCACCTTAGCCAAATTCTTTCCGATTATTTTTTAATCATCCGATTTTTTATATATTTCTGTACCGATTGAAAGAAAGTTCAATGATTTTTTTTCAGATGCTTCTATTGTTGCGTTCTCGAACTCGAAAATTTTTTTTTCGTTGCGATTGTGTTAGGCATCTGATTTTCATAATGATACTGATTTCAGAAAAGTATAATTAGTGCCGATTGAGAGCCCCAAAATATGATGAATACTATTGTAATTGTATTAGGGTCAACATACCAGTTGTGGCCACCTTAAGGAAAATATTAAAGAAATAATATTGCAATTTTGTTTCTGTTATAATTTAAAACCTCCAATGCGAATTTTAAATAGCCTAATATATATCTTTTGCAAATTATAAAGTTTAAATGTAGTTGTTTTAAGCTAAAAATGCAAAACTTCCATATTTATGCGAAAATGCACATTTAACCAGTTTTGGCCACACTGATGCCTGTATTGGCCATTTAATAACCCATTTTTGGCCACCTAAGTTTTAAAAGCAGAAAACGAGAAATATATTAAATAAATAACTTTACTTATTTAAATACACTTACATACATTTATATCACATATATATTTATAAATAAACTCCTAAAAAATATATAATGTATAATACAGGAACCTAAATTAAACGTTATATTATTGATATTGCATTTGTTTGATATTTTTTCATCTCGGGTACGCTGAATATACCTCTGTTATTCTTTTTAGAGGGACAATTTATGATTTGCTTTATTTCTTCCCAATCGTAGAGTATTTCATCTTTATGTGCTGGCCACTTCCAATCTGAAGTACTCGCTTCCATTGTAGAAATCATATACTGATTACTTTGTATCTGCGTCACTACACCTGGGTAATATTTATTTTCAAAATGAACAACAACATATGTGCCTACAGGAACAACCAAAGGGACATCCTCATCAGATATATTGTTTTCTCCTATCATGTCCACATCTATTTCTTCCGGTTCTTCTTTTGGATCATTATGTTGATTTTCTGTATAGTTTACTTTTATTGGTGGTGTACGTTTAACTTTAGGGTTTTCTAACAGCTTGTTCGTATATGCTGTCTGTTTCTTTTTTCTGATACGTATTGCCTTATCATCGATTACCCCTTTTCGTTCTGCGCGTTTCCTTTTTCTATTCTCTTTATCTTCTAGCAATTTCTTTTTTGCTCTTTCCTTTTCTTCTGCTATCTGTAACCACTGATTCGAGGTAAGCACACTTGGTAAATGTTCTCGTTTCCTTTTCATTCCTTGAGGTGAATTCTCCAAAGGATATATTAGTATATCACTCAGTATATTAATTTTGCCCTCCGCAGTTTGATCTCTTCTGCTATTGACACTGTCAGTTCCGTTGTTTTTGCATTCTAATTCAGTATATATAACATTTTGCTCAGCATTTTGATTATGTATTTGATCGCCTTTCTTTTTTACTGGCATATCAATTAAATCTGTTTCAATTATTTTTGTCCCATCAGTGCTCATAAAGCAGCTGCCAGTATTGACAGTATTACTTTCTACTTCATAGATCCCACATTTTTCATTTTCTGTTTCCGGACCATCTTCCTTAATAAAATTATTTTCCTCTTTTCTGCTCTTTCTGAAGTCATGCAAATCGTCTGTGTTATTTATGACCTTTTCTTCAGATTCAATCGCTATTGAACTGTGTTCGTGTATTAGTGATTCTGCATCAAGATTGTTGTTTTGATCATTTTCAGCGTTTTCAATAATTAGGTCCTCGCCCCAGTCCTCGCTTAACGAGATCACAGTTTCATTTCTGGTTTCTAGTAAATTATCTTGAAGTGACCATTCAGGAAAAGGAAATTCAAAAATCTCACTACTATCACTGATGTGCTGCAAATAGTTTGAATTAGGAGGAAAGGAAGAGTCGTTTTTAAATTGTACCCATACATCGTAAAGCCTCGTGTAGGCCATTTCACTTGGCAAAACATTTTTGTCAAAACATTCTTTAAATGCTTTTAATATATCTTCCTCAAATTTTGATTCTAAGTATTCCAAGTGGCTTAGTGTATCTGGTAGATGTGTTTGAGTTGGAGGATCTTCTTGCGGTTTATCTTTTAAAGTGCACCTAGTATAATCTACATTATCTGGTGTGAACGGGTATAGACCGCATCTTTTAAACCCATTTTCAATAGTTCTTTTGAAATTATGATTTACCATAATGTCATGCAGTACTTGTGGGACATCCGGCTTCCTAATTTCTCTTCCTCCAGTCCTAATTCGCCATTGTGATACAGTTCTTTTCCAGTGTGCTTTTAATGGACGAAAGAAGGATACATCCAAGGGCTGCAAGATGTGCGTGGTATTAGGATATAAACACACTAGAATAATATCTTTTTCTTTACAGAATCTACTAAGATGTATACTAAGGTGCGAAGTATGTCCGTCAAGAAAAACAATGATTGGCATGGTATATTTTTCTTGTAGTAAAAACGGATAAAAAACGTTAGTGAAATATTCATAAAAAGTTTCTGATGTCATCCACCCATTTTTAGATTTTCGTATTCCCCAGTGTGGTGGTGCTAGTTGTGAATAGTTCGAGGGCATCCTCTCAAACTTAAATAACGTCAATGGCGGGGCGAATTCACCAACAGCATTTACGCATATTAATGTAGTGATGTTCTCTTTATCACTGTTTCTAGACGTACCATAGCAGTGCTTTCCTTTTTCTGCAATAACTGTGTTACCAGCAGGATTTAAATAGAGCGCAGTTTCGTCTAAGTTCCAAACTCGCTTTGGGTCATTTAGTACACATGACTCCTGTCCAAGAAGTTCCAGTGTCTCCTGAAACCATCTGGTAATTTTAGCGGGTGTAATATTAGCCCTAGCCTTATTTATATATTCTGCTTGTTTTACAGAAAGTTCGGAGTGACGTCGCATAAACAGCTTGAACCACTTTTCTCCAGGAAGATCATTTTTAAAGGGATTTGGAATGTTTAAAGTGGAAACAATTTGTTTAACTGAATAAACTAATCCCTCTTTATTAATAGGAAAACCCATTTTTGACAGATTTTTTATCCACTCACATAGCTGTCTTTCAACGTCTCTTCCTAGCGCACATTCAGGTCCAACTTTTCCCGTAGTTTCCGGACTTTCTCCAGATATCTTGTGCCGTAGCGTAGTTCTCGGAACATTATAAATTTTACTTGCTTGAAGAACAGGCATGCCATCTTTAATATCTCGCAAGGCATTTTTTAAATCATCTTCGGAGTACGCAAACAATTTTCGTTTTTCAGGCATTCTTTTCTTTGGTATCTACAAAATAAAGAACTAAATAATGACAGGAAAACATTTAAAATTAACAGACAATGAACGGATACTTTGTAATGGCCAGAAATAGGTAAAGTGAATCCAGTCTTGGCCACTTAATATTACAGAGTGGCCAAAACCGGATTTTTAAGGAGCCACTATTGGCCACTTGATGGCCAAAACTGGAATATAAGGAATTCTTTAGACCCAGTTTTAGCCATTTACTTTCCCGCGTAAAATTTTGAGGTTATTATTAAACAACTAGCGTAAAATCATCAAATAGAGAATGCTTTTATTAAGCAAATATCTTATTGATTTCCTCCTTCGACAATAATATGATAAAACCTAGTATTACTTACCTTGTATGCTTAACAAACCAGTTAATACACTAGTTCTGTGGCGCGCACGTCACTTTGGTAACCATTTATATTATTCTGCAGCAGCGACATCTGCTACAAATTTAGAAAACACAATAAATAAACCCACAGAAACCTGTAACTAAACTAAAATATGCCATATTTTACCGGGAAACTTTAATATTACTTCCTACAGTATAAAGTGGCCACTACTAGACATGTGGCCACAACTGGCACGTTGACGATTTTTTATATATTTCTGTACCGATTGAAAGAAAGTTCAATGATTTTTTTTCAGATGCTTCTATTGTTGCGTTCTCGAACTCGAAAATTTTTTTTTCGTTGCGATTGTGTTAGGTATCTGATTTTCATAATGATACTGATTTCAGAAAAGTATAATTAGTGCCGATTGAGAGCCCCAAAATATGATGAATACTATTGTAATTGTATTACTATAATAATTTTAAAAACCCGATTGCCATGAAAAAATTAAATTAAATCACGAATTCGTTATTATTAAGAAAATTTGCTTAGTTGCACAACATTTATTTGAAATAATAAAAATAATTATGAGTTGAAATTACGATGTTTTTTGAGATATTTTTTATTTATTTAGTGAATTTCCTTTCTTGGAACATTTTTGATATGATCAAAAAAAGATATTAATGATTCAACATACATTTACAATGTTTTTTATCTATAGAGATCGATGAACGTCAATAATTTCGATTTTTTTCAAAAAATTTTCATAATTTTTTCATGGCAATCGGGTTTTTTAAATTATTATAGTAATGCAATAATTACAATAGTATTCATCATATTTTGGGGCTCTCAATCGGCACTAATTATATTTTTCTGAAATCATTATCATATATGAAATTCAGATAACACAATCGTAACGAAAAAAAAAAAAATCATTGAACTTTCTTTCAATCGGTACAGAAATATATAAAAAATCGGATGATTAAAAAATAATCGGAAAGAATTTGGCTAAGGTGACTTGTCCTTAACTTTTCATCGCATGACTACGTTGAAAAATGTATAATGGTATAGGGCTCAATTTCACTATTGCTAAAAATTACATTTTTCCACGTTTCTGAACTTGTAGGAATAAAAAAACGTGGTTTTAGGGAAATATTAATTAGTACGTCTCCAACGGTTTGTCGGCAATGGAAAGATAATTCTTTATTTTCAGTATATCTCAGAAACTAAAGGAGATACACGAAAATGTCAAAAGACCTTTTTTGTATAGAATTAAATCCTACAAAAAAATTCCTACAAAAAACTACTATACAACTTTCTCGTATGTTGCATAGTTCCAAAGATATATGCGGCTGAATGTAAAAAAAATTTACAAATTCAAATCGTTCTGCCAGGGTGTTAATGCCGCCATTTTGTTCTGCAAATTGGCATTTACACTTGAAATAGTTGTCACAACAACATACTCAAAGATGAAGCTTAACTAAATAATAAAAAGTTCATCGCTCACACGACATGTTGGGGGTGTTCTGCCACCCCCTTATGACTGGCCAATCGTTCTGCAAATATTATATCGATAATTGTGGGCTATCAGAGGACTACTGGAGAAAATTTCAGCCTTAACTAAATAATAAAAAGATGCAGTTTTTTTTACATGTTGGGGGCGTTCTGCCTCCCTCTGTGACTGCAATCAGGGTTAATCCTCGCGGATGACACTTAGTTATGCCCCCCTCAACATCCTCGCAAAAAATAGGCCTTAACTAAATCATCACCGAAAAATGTTACTGGCTCTTAGACTATTATCGACGGATGTAGACTCCGGCCGCTATAGGAACAAGCCATCAACGTCATCAAAGAATATCTGCGCGGGATAATTCCTTGACAACGGCAAGTACCATAAGCGTATCATCATAATATTTTTAAAATCTGTTATTCGCAGCGTTGAGTTTGATAAATGCACGTCATTATTTACTTTGTAGAAGCATGGTATCGCCAAAGCTAGCGCCGCCGTTGCAACGCCCCTGGCTTGTTCTTATAGCGGCCGGACCCTATCTATAACTTGATTCCTGGTGTCTTAGGTTTTACTCGGGAAAATTTAATAGGCGATAGATCTCGCAAAAATAAAAAGAAAAGTTCTTGTGAACTTGTATGTTTTAAAGCTTCGTTTTTGAGATACAGGGTGCTAAAGTTAATTTATAAAAGTCTTATTTTTTCAAATATTTGACCAATTTTGATAAAACTTCACGTTTTTAGTAATAAATAAGGAGCTTAATTTGATGTATTTATAGATTGAGTAATTTAAAATACAATCTATTTGTCTCTTGAATGTTTTATTTATTTCTCCAGGCGCGGGCGGATAAACAAATTTTATTTTTTTTCTCGAAAAGTGAGCAAGATTGACAAAAAATTCACAACACAAAAAAATTGTATTTTAAATTACTCAATCTAAATATAATATCAAATTTATAAAAAAGCAGTGATGTGCTTAAATTTTGCTTTAAAACATCTAGTTTGGATGCCCTAGCGCCGTTCCTTGAATAGTTAAATTAAATATAATTAAATTTATTGCTATAAGTTTCATAAAAATCGGCCAATTAGTTTTTAAGATATTTGAAGAAATAAGCCTTTTTTAACTAAATTTCCCTGTATCTCGAAAACGAAGCCTTAAAACATACAAGTTCATATGAACTTTTCTTTTTATTTTTGCGAGATCTATCTATTAAATTCTATTAAATCTTCCCGAGTAAGACCTGAGACACCCTGTATACAGGGTGAGTTCACTTTAAATGGGGAAACTTCGAGAATCGATTCTTTATTGAAAAATAAGTGTAGTTTGTTCTATAAACATTTTTCTTATGGGACTTGGTTTTCGAGATACAGGACGTTGAACTTTTTTTTTTCTTAAGTTTTCGACGAATAACTTTAAAGTGGTTAGACCGATTTTTATACAATTTGGGTTTTGTTTATGTTAGATTAAAGTTTATCAAATGGTCTGAAAGATTTAAAAATATCGCCCCCGCAGGCGTAGATATGGGGACCACGGACCCCTTTTTAAAAAAGAACTTCTACGCCTATGGTCGTCTCAAAAAATGGATATGATTTTTTTATTTTCCGATATTTTCGGTCTAAAAAAATGGATATGATTTTTTTATTCTCCGATATTTTCCGATAACATAAAATGTCTAGTAAATTTTCGCTATTTTTGATAGTTTTCCGCTTAATTGAGGTCAAATGGTTTATTGTAATGCTCCCTAATGTTTATTTTATTTGCCAATGAGCCGGTGTCTGCTATTACGTTAAGTTATTTCAAAGGGTCTTTATCATCTTTGGTCCTTTTCAGTCTAAATTGTTTGAAACGATTTTAAAAATTGAGAGAGGAAAAATAAAGCAATTGAGAGACAATAGAGACATTTATTAATATATTTTTCTTCATTTCTGTTAACAGACACCGGGCTCATTGGCAAATAAAATAAACATTAGAGGGCAATACAATAAATCATTTGACCTCAATTAACCGGAAAACTATCAAAACTAGCGAAAATTTACTAGACATTTTATGTTCAGAAAATATCGGAGAATAAAAAAATCATATCCATTTTTTTAGACGACCATAGGCGTAGAAGTTCTTTAAAAAGGGGTCCGTGGTCTCCATATCTACGCCTGCGGGGCGACATTTTCAAATATTTCAGACCATTTGATAAACTTTAATCTAACATAAACAAAACCCAAATTTTATAAAAATCGGTTTAACCACTTTAAAGTTATTCGTCCTGTATCTCGAAAACCAAGTCCCATGAGAAAAATGTTTATAGAACAAACTATACTTATTTTTCAATAAAGAATCGATTCTCGAAGTTTCCCCATTTAAAGTGAAGTCACCCTGTAGACCGGTATTTTTAAAATCAAGTTTAACCCACAAGTGAGTATTCCACGTGCACTTTTTTGCTCAATATAAACAGTATAAGAAAAAATAAAAACGATTTCTTACCCATTTTTAACATGAAGTAAGAGGTATTGCCAATCTATCAGGGGTAAAGTTACAATGAATTGAAATTGGTGTATATTTAAATAATTACTAGATTAAAAATAAACTTAACCCGCCGCAAACACTGTCCAAAATAAAAACCAAATGTGGATAATCTGATATTCTTAGAATTCCCAAACGGAATATGAAATCATATAATGGAATATTTCTTTTGAAAATTATTGATATTTTTAAATTTTCGCGATCGATCTGAATTATAAACATTCTCTAGATATCTTAAAACGGTTAAAAATGCAGGGCTATAAATAGTATAGGTACATTTTTGAAATCAGAAAAAATATTTCAAAAATTCAACAATACACAAGGCGTTCCATTTAAAAAACATTATTATTTCTTGTACCCCTCGATTTCTGCACGCCACTGTACTTCCATTGACATATTAAAGGAGTTCAGTTACAGCTGTACAACTTTTATTGGAAACGTTTTTTTCTATCTCCAATAATAACGGTAATAAAGGGTGGCCGAAATATAATAATAAATAACCTTGTATTGTATTACTTGTAGGCACCTACTTACTTAAATTATGTTCTCGTAGCAAATGCCGAAATGCCTAAGTATAATGTTAACAGTTGAATATTATCGTCATTCATGTTATCAACATTGTGTTTGCAGTGTTATTGTAGATTATTTTCGTTTCCGTTTTTATGTGATATATGATACATTATTTATAATGTACACATGTTATCAAATTAATATTTCCTGCAAACCATATATATATTATATATTGCGTAAAAATAAACTAGTCAAAAATGTACTATTTGTAGGTGTGCATGAGCAATTTATAGGTATTTCTAAATTACAGAACCGTTGTATTCTAAATTAATCAATTTACATCAAATTATCTGTCAGTGACCCTTTAACATTCATTACCTAACTTTAAAGAGATAAAAACAATATATGTATTATAAAAGAATAGAGAATCTAAAATACTTTATTTTATCTGAAAATTAAATTTACACAATATGTGGAATATTTAGCACTTATTTACAACAAAAGAATCTACAGAAAATAAAACAAATGTAACCTATTTGTTGTATACTGTTTTCATATTTGCACACCACATATAATAAATCAAAACAGCAATCGCTGCACTGAACTGAACACTTTCCCTATGTAGTGTTTTGAAATGAAAGCAATCGAAATACTCGAATATTCGAGTAGGTATCTGAATAAGTAATCGAATAATAATAAATTGAATGAATTAATATTTTCAATGATCACGTCTTCAATGTTACACAACGTCTTCAACATTTCAACCACCCCGTGTAATTTTTCGCATATTTGACTGCGGATATTCGAAAAATTTAAAATAAAAACTTTGCAAGAGTTGGGAACTCCATCCGGGGACACACTTTATTTCGATTATTCAAATAGTAATTTGTAAAATACTCGGCTATTCAAAATTTCCACTATTCATATAGGTATTTGAAATTCGACTATTCAAATATTCGAATATTAGTCTATTCAAATAATCGAATAGTCGAATATTCGAATAGTCGTATATTTCGAATAATTCGAATATTCGAACTGAAACTGGAATGATTATTCGAATTTTGAAATCGAATTTTGCCAACGGCTGCACTATACACTGGTCGGCGACCAAATGGAGCTCGACTCCGCCCCATCAATTTTATGGCAGCGCAGAACGGTGTACGCAATAGTCAGTTTTACACGATGGAAATTAATGAAAGTTGTGATAGCTTCAACAAAATTTTTCTACTACAGCTGTACTATATTATAATGTTTATACCATTAAAGCTTCTATTATACATCTTCAATTTTGGACTTTTAAAAATAATACTTTATTCCCGCAAAAATTTAAACGATGTTTCCTTTATTTATTAGTCCGCACTGCGCAAACTCAAGATACTTTTATTTCCTGCCTCGACCAGCTGATTGCCTGGTTTGTTTACGTTTGTATTCGCTTTTAGGTTAGGTTCTTTCGCGTTGTTTACCTACCTATTTTTTCTTTATTTTCACAAGGTTCTACTACAGACACTACAGTTCGTTTAAGAAAGTTACGAGAGATATAAATATAATATAAAATAGAATGCTTTATTCATCATTTTAATACATTTGGTAAATCAGTAGAAAAAATAGACTTTCAAAGCCCTACGTATTGCATATAACAAATTTGTAAATAACATAACAACGATAAGCAATATAATTCTCAACGAAACCGTCCTCGGATCCTATGTGGTGGGCTATAAGATGACTTCATTTGTCCGATGGATTTTTTAACCCCATCGTTAAACATTGGATGAAAACCTGCCTTGGAATCAGGATTGTTGTGTCCTTCCATACTTTACTTACAGTATGGCCAGCGTTCACCCAAGTCTCATCTAAAAAGTACAACTTCTTATGCTCTTCCCGGTATTTTCTGATGTCTCGCAGCAATCTTCGCCTCCAAACGATATCTTATTTTTTCCCCTTGGGCACTATTTAGTTAAAAACCTATAATGCCAAACACAATTACATTACAACACGAAGAAATAAAAAGTCCGTTTACTCACTGAAAGCCAATTTCTCTTCATTCTCTTCAAAAAATAATGGATTATACGCTTGAGTTCCTTCACCAATATTGTCCAAAACTGCCATTTATCGATGGTACACTTTTGGTGGTTGAAGTTGGTGTGTTTGTTTGTATTCACCAAGAATATTATAAACACTTGCAACACTCACACCTGCTGCCGTTGCAGTGAACTTTATGCCTTCCATCTTTGGTTTCTGCCGATTTTCCCCATCGTACGCCTTAAAAATGTTCAGCACGCTTTCCTTGTCTTCCACCGAAAAATGTCTGGACGTTCGTTTTTTACCGGGTGGAGAAGTTGGGTCCGGGCCTCCTTCAGCCAATTTTCGATTTAACCTTAAAAAAAAACGAGATTTTAACATTTTATCAATGATCATTTTAATCGTTTGCATTACGTCACTTAATACTTAATACACAAAACATATGTTAATTTAATTCTTATACGTACCTTCACAAAAACGAATGTAAACTAGAAATTTCAAATATCAAAACACAGACAAAGAATAATACAGCAGTTGACAGTGAGGCTGGCTCTCCATTAATTCGCGTTTTCCATATGTTTAGCGTTTATACGTTTCGCGACAATGATAACATATGCTGATTGGTCTGTTGCCAAAATACGTAAAAATTTAATATATGACGCGACTATTGTAGAGTCGGCCTTCGTTAAATTTAGTGGTTGCTTTGTAATTCGGGTCCTATAAATTCGACCAATAGGGAAATTCCATTCAAATGTTGCGGGCATTTTTGGGGAGGAGTCAATGTCCATTTGGTCGCCGACCAGTGTATAGCTTTGGCGAGACCATGTTTCTACAAAGTAAACAGTGGCGTGTACCTACATTTATAACTCAACGCTGCTAAATTGTATTCGCCGAGTTCTGGTTCTGAGAGCACGTGATTATACTGCGACACATTTGGTCGGGATTTGGCATTTTTCTTGAGCCAAGCTTGACGAACTTGAAGCCTTGAAGCGATGTCGTGTGAATACAATTTTATTATAATATATAGATATAAGTAGATATATTTGCATTAATGGATCGTGTGAATGAGGCGCCTGCTTTCACGTGGACAGTTCATGTATTTGTTTTGACGCTCTCTCAGGACTTTGTGAACATATAATACAACAGATTTTAAAAATATTCGTATAAAATTATCGTGGTTGATAGGGGGCGGGGCTTCGGCGGATGACCGCGCAGATATTCTTTGATGACGTTCGTGGCTTATTCAAATAGCGGCCGGACCATATTATAACTATTGATTGATATGTATTTTTTACTTAACGATGTATAATGTAATGGTATACTGTACTTTTTTTTATACAACCTAAAGCAGTTAAATCACAAAAGTTTCTGTTGTTTACTTCGTGAATTTTAAATTTTTAACCTGTGGGAAAGTTTTTGAAGTTAAAAATTTCAAATCATAATTTTACTAGGTATTTTTCTGCTATAAAATGCTCTGCATTCAATATAAATGTAACAGACTAAACAGTGGCGGAAATATATGAAGGGTGTGCGGGGCACACCGGCCCAAATTCAATGTGGCCTAATTTTACATATTCCCATCATAATTTGGAATCATCGAACGAAACCGATTTCATATTAATTTTTATTATTTCATGAACGGTGAAGGGGGGGGGGGAGCAAATGAAAATCTGCAGACGGGCCCAATATATATATATATAATTCATTTCTTTCATATTTCGTTTGAATATTTTTCTTTACAACTTTTATAAGCATAATAATAACTAAAGATATTTTTTAAAACAACTACTTTTCAGAACTATACGTTATAAAACCTAGATCTAAATAACAGAATTCAAAACATCAAATCCAAAAAAATTGTGAAACACTTTAGAACACAATAATTATTCAAGTGTTTTCAATATTTTTTTTTGCTTTGGATGTTATGAATTCTGTTATTTAATTCAATGTTTTATAACACGTAGTTATGAAAACTAATTGTTGGATTAGAAAATAATTGCGTTCTAAATAAGTGGTTTCAATTATTTTCATGTGGTGTATTTATTTATTTCATATTTCATGTCCAACGTACTTTATATTTGTATGTTCAAAAGTAGAACATCAATATAAATATGTATATCAAATTGGATACTTTTGTTATTATTAAAAACCTAAATAAAGTTGTAAAAAATCAATATCAAGCAAAGAAAGAAGAAAGTTTCCATCATACTGTATATTGATTTTTATCATAGGTAAGACTTGCACAATGTCCGTTGGAAATGTTCATCGAGCATGTTCTAAGGGCACTTTTCCTAAAATGTCAATCAATGTCAATGTGTTTAAGAAAATATTACATTATTCAAATGATATTTTATTAAAAGAAAGTGCTAGGTCAAATTGTATATTGTACACGTGTGTAATTGTACCAGTCACCTAAGAAAATTAGCCACTTGACCTAACGGTTTGTTTAATAAATAGGATTATAGGAAACAACTACTGGACGGGCAAAGGCCCCTACTCCCATTGAATTATACCTATAAATCCAAATTGGTAGCCAAATTTCTCTTGGTGCTTGCTTGGCAAGCCGCTATCGGTCACAGAGACACCGTCGATGTCTTGACTGGTAGTAGCAACTGACCACCAGAGGGATGTACTTATCCCTCACTACTTACTAACGGTTTGTGGCTAACTTTTTCTTGCGTGACTAATGTGAATATCATTCATCATTCGGACATAATGAGCCTTCTCATTATGTGTTCGCCTAGTATAATAATTTGAATTTGCTATTATTAAAATCATTAATTGATAAAAAAATATATTTTAGGTATTAATTACCTAATTAACAAATATTTCCATCCAGACAAGTTTTAATAGGTAAAGGAGATCTGAAACTTAATGTAAAAAAATAATAATAAAAAGCCGTTATGAAATGTACTTTTATTCAAACTAATACATTATTTATAAAAAAAAGGTCTGTCAGATATTAATTAACAAAAATTTACAGCCAGACTAATTTTAATAGATAGGGACGATCTCAAATTTCATTTTACAACAAAAACCAAGCAGAGGTGTTATGAAGGGTACTTTCATGAAAACAATTATTTATAACAAAAGTTCTGTCAGATGTTAATTAACAAAAATTGTCAGCCAGACAATTAAAAAAAAAATGGTATGCATTATTTACCATAAATTGTATAAATTACAAGGTGTTTTCAAAAGTAAATAATTTTTTATTTTGGCTAATTTCAAAAATTCATAAAAAATAGTAATTAACAAATTTTTATTAGTATGGCAGGCGTAGGTAACACATTTCTTACACGTTTTCCAATCATTTTCACCTTTTAAATTTGAGGTGTTCGATGGGGTACCTTTTTGTTCCATGGAAGTTAAAGACTATTTTATTTCAAGGGGTACAGAACAATTTCTTATTTGGGACAAACAATATTCGTGTTGACTCGAAATTTTACAAAGACCAACAGATTTCCGGGCACTGTCTTGAAATTTTGAAGTGGCCCTCGTATTTTTAGTACAAAATATGGCAGAATGTTATAAACATACTCTAGTTTATTTTGAGGGTGGAAAAAATTTAATTAAAGCGAGAAATTAATGCAAAGAATTTATGAAGATAATATAATCCGCAATCCGCCAAGAATATATATTATTGTTTGTGTTTATAAAACGAACTTGTATGTTTCTCAGAATTGTGACTTCTATTTGGTAAATTCCAAAATTTTGCGATTCTTCATAAACATAGTAGAAAAGGTAAACTCGCATTTTGCAGCTTATTTACACGTCGTTCGTCGGTATCTTGTGCTTTTAACTTTCAGCTTCAACTGAGAACTGGAACTGAGAAGTTAGGTTTGACCCAGTCCAGTATATCGTGAGTTAGTTCAGTGGTTCCCAAACTCTATTGACGTATCGCCCACCTTTGCAAAAAATAAAATGGTCAGCCCCTGAAAACTACCTTCACAATTTAATAAAGGCAAAAAGTGCCGCATGAAAATATTTGGGGTCTTACCCAAATGTTTTCAAAAATTCACCCAAATACAAGCTAATTTCCTAATTTAATTTATTTGTTTTTTATGCATTTTTACGGTTCTGGAGAGGGGGACTGAAACACATTTAAAATTTATTTTTTATTATTAATGTGTGTGTTTTAAGTGTAATAAACAAAAGTGTAATATTTCAAAATAGGTACTTACTTAATTATATTTTTTATTTATTTTAAAAAAATTTAAATTTAAATTTAAAAATATTGTCAAATCATTCCAGTGCCCACTAGGGGGCGTTATCACCCACTTTGGGAACCACTGGGTTAGACCGTTAAATTAGATGTTAATCTAACAACACGGCGCCGGCGCGGCGTTGCTGATTGCGCTTTCCATTCATTGAAAACAAAACTTGTGTTTTGGCGGAAATAAATCCAATGACGTTATAAGACTAAAATTTCAAACTTTATTATTTCTTTTTATCCACAGGATCTTCAAAAATTCGAAACAAATTTAGTGACCTTAGATTTGCAAATTCTATCGAATAGACAAAAGAATAAAATGTGTGACATATGCCAATATTGCCAATAATTATTTATTTTTTATTTCCTATTAAAATTAACCTGAAGTTATTAATTAGGCATATTTATTCTAAACTTGCTTTATTATTTGATATTCACAATATTCATGAAAACTAAAAAATATATTTTCTTATTCAAAGGTCAAATCGCTCACCAGTTTGCAATGTTACAAGTTGTAGTTTGTAGTATAATTGAGCATTTATTATTAGTTGGCTATGGTTCGGTATAGTTGACGGTCGTTCTCAGCATGCTTGGCATTGATAAAAGTTGATTTGCGAGTTTTAATATTTACAATTGCATCGCGCCGCCCTTTTCAAAATTGTTAATTAGGAAAAACACAAGTATAAAGCGATGACGTGAATTTTGGCAAAATGAATATAAGTATATTCATTTTGTTAAATTGTAAAAACTGTGTGTGCTGTGTATAAGTAAAAGTAATTAGTGAAATTATTGTGTCGTGAGTCATTTTATATCTTGGAATACTTATAGTTATATTTTTAACAAGTAAGTTGATAATTCAAATTGTATCTACAGGGCTTATGTTAATAACGTTGATTTCTGTTGGATCAGTTACCAGATACTATCCTGCTAATTAATTAGACAGGGTATCGTCGTCGGTCGAATTTATTGAAATTATATCAGTTTATTTTACAAACAATACTTTATAACTTATCAAAAATATTTGTGTACATAAATACTGATTTAATTTTTTCCCTATGATAATTTCGTTTTTTCATTACTAAAAATGTGTGTAATTTTTTGTTCATTTGTTCGTTAAATACCGAGTAAATTACCTATGTAAAACTACACACAGATACAAATACTATAATTATATATTGCCAATACACTTCGTCTTAATTTCCAAATTAATATTGAATTGCATTGTGTCATTTTTTACGTTTTCTAATGTTTAATTTTAGTTTGAAGTAACGAATACTTACCGATAATAAAAACTTCGAAAATGCTCCACGCTTTATAACAATTTATAATTTGTGAAATTTTATGTTGAAGATTAGATGCCATAACATGTGGAATTCCGTACCTATAACCTTCTATACTGTATGTATATTGTATAATGAAATGAACAGTGACTTTTGGTATACAAAGAAATACGCACGTGTCGCATCTAAAAAAATATTTTTTTATGTCCTGGATGGTGAAACAAAATTGTTCTATTTTAAATGAAACAGCTTATAATATAAGTTCAAAACAGCTTATAATATAAGTTCAAATCAGCTTATAATATAAGTTCAAATAGTTCGATTGTGCACTTCATTTTTAACTTTGTGATATACCTACTCAAGGATATAGGTACTTAAACTTAATAGCTAAATTAGGCGATGATATTGCCACCTGTTTAAAATAGAAACAGCAGATATTTTAAGTTGAAAATTAATTTGAAAAGAAATTGAAAGTGAAAATGTTTACTATTTATTAAATAGGGTGAGTCACTTTCAGACACTTAGCCATTTTACTCAAAACATTTAAGTATATGAAACATCCTATATACAGTGTGTCTTACTTAAGAGAACGCCCTTATAAGTTTTTTCATTTTTATCTGATTTGAACCAAATTTTACTCAATTAGAGATCCCATTAGGATCAACTCGTGGCAAAAAAACCATTCAGGGGGCTCGGTAGGGGGCTACCGAGCCCCCTACTAATGCAAAGCCACCTGCGATAACAGAATAAACGCAAAAAATCAAGAGAACATATTAGGCATTTTTTTATCGGAAAATTTTACTAATGAAAGTTGTTCAGAATTGTCTAAAAACCTTAAATCCAAAATCTCATAAAAGAAGTCCGAAAATATAATTTTACAATATCAATTATCATTCTTATTTAGTATTAGTAGTAGAGTATTTTAGTTTTTTTTTTATAAAAAATAAAATATTACAATACAATTACAATTACCCATTAAAATTATATTTTCAGACTTTTTTTCAAACAAAATATTAATATTTTTTTATTTTGATTAAATTTTGGACTTATTAAGGTTTTTGAACAATTCTGAACAACTTACGTTAATAAAATTTTTGATAAAAAAATGCCTAATGTGTTTTTTTTTACTTTCCCCGTTTATTTTGATATCGTAGGTGGCATTGCATTAGTAAGGGGCAAATGGCTTTTGGACCATAAGTTGATCCTAATGGACTTATGTTTAAATCGGGTGTTTCACTCTCAAGTGCGACACACTGTATTTTTATGACATCTGAATGGTCTGTTTTCCAAAAACACCATACTTTAGACTTTAGATAGACCGTTGAGTGACATATTAGCCTGAAATATTTTAAGAATCGCATTAATTTATAATTTTTACGCATTATTAAAAAAATAAATAAATAACAGACCAGATGGGTGAAAACGTCGACAAGTGAAAATCGTATTTCTACGTCCGACCATTTTCGAGATATCGGTGAAAATTGATATTTGGCAAATTTCCAAAAAATATTTTTATTTGTGATTGTTTTTTCACGCCAAAATTTTTTTTATTTTTGATTGTTTTTTTCATAAAAAACTTACCTACTACATAGAATAGATACATGTTTAAAAAAAAATCACTATAAGAGAGATTTCTAAAAATATAATATGTGTTAGGGTATATTCGAGGGTATATGAATATTATCAGATAATCAGAATAAGAACTTTTGTCAAAAATTGGTAACATTTTTCCAGCCAGATATTAAATTAAAATTCATACTGTTACTGTTAATCATATTAGATACGATTAAAATATAATGTCTTAATAAAATCAAGTTAACTTGCAAACCCAAAAGGCAGTTTGAGAGTTAGAAAACAAATCTTTTATTGACTCTCATACTTATTTGTTAAGAGTTATTACTAACATCATGTTTGAAAATTATGAAAAATGCCAAATGTTTGTATATTATATTAATTGATTGTGCCTGAAATGTTGCAAGGGATTTGTATTTTGAGCGACATTCTGAGCGCTAGCAACGCGGCGTTCAAATTTTTGCAAAATTAGAGGACATGATGAATTCTGGACCGAGTTCTGGATCTTTTCCAAAACCAAGAGTAAAAAATATGCTATTAAAGGTAGAGATCATGCTGAAGCCCTGAAGCGAACGTAATTGGGTCGGTTTTAGAAAATCCTGAAATCTGTACTAGAAAAATAGCTCAAATTAAATATGTGAATCGAAGCCGTAACCACAGGATTCTGAAGAAGCATACATTCAAACCATAAAGTGACGCTTACTCATCAATTATTCCCCGGTGACATATCGCAGGATAAATTTTTGTAATTAATTTATCACAAAATGTAACGAAAATGAACATTTTTTCCCCGCAATATCATATGAACTGACGAGGCAATAAAATTTTCAATCGGCATAATCAACATTATTGGTCTGACAATAACGAATATAATATTTTTCAACCTCGTTTTCAACAAAGAAATATTGAAAGACTATTTCGATTTAATGTTTGGCCCGGAATAGTGGTTCAACGTTTATTGGGACCATTTATCTATGACGAAAATCTCAACGTTCATATTATTTTAGAAGAATTTGTGGAACCATATCTAGAGGACTCGCCCCTTGCTGATATTCCATCAACAAGATGGCGCACCAGCTTATAACACCATGGCAACCACCAATAAACTCAATGAATTGTTTGGGAATCAATGGATGGGAACTCGGAATCTCGTACCATGGCCTACAAAGTCCATTGAATTTTCTTTATATGGAGCTTTGTAAAGACTTAATATTTAAAAATGCTTCCAGAACGCGATAAGACCTGGATCAAAGAATAAGGGATGCTGTCGCTTAAATAACACCCTTGCAACTCTTAAATACATGCTGAGAAATCAGTTAAAAAGAGGTGTCAACTCTATCTCGAGAGAAATTGTACATAATTTCACTATTTTTATTAAATTTTGTTGATTTTTGTTAATTAAAACATTACTTATTAATTAAATAATATTGTTAATTAAAATATTAAATATTGTTGTTTCAATTATAGTAAAAAATTCTTTTTCTTTCATTAAAATATTATTGTTAATAAAATATTAAATATTGTTGTTTCAAATAGTAAAATTTTTCTTTTTCTTTCATTAAAATATTATTGTTAATAAAATATTAAATATTGTTGTTTCAAATAGTAAAATTTTTCTTTTTCTTTCATTAAAATATTATTGTTAATAAAATATTACATATTGTTGTTTCAAATAGTAAAATTTTTCTTTTTCTTTCATTAAAATATTATTAATAAAATATTAAATATTTGTTGTTTCAAATAGTAAAATTTTTCTTTTTCTTTTATTAAAATATTATTGTTAATAAAATATTAAATATTGTTGCTTCAAATAGTAAAATTTTTCTTTTTCTTTTATATTAAATGTTCGAATCAAGAGCCCTTATTTTTCATAGCCAACATATTTATACTATACTATTTTTAAAAGTCTCAATATAATGCCCTTATCGTCTTTATACACACACCGGCAAAATTAAGGGAACGGGCAAAATTTACACTAAGTTTGACTTTTCTCTTGAATCCTTAACTCGATTTTGATAATTTTTTTTTTATTGTAGCTTAATTCTTTAAGAACACATTATACCTATTGCTGGAAATTTTCAAAAACAAATATCAGTTTACAACAAACGCTGAATTTCATAATTACCATACTAGAAATAGAGACCACCACGCTTTCGCCTTACGAAAACAACAAAAAATTCTTTAGATACCTATTAAACTGTTCAATTATCTACCGAATGATTAAAAACTCTTAGACAGTCCTAATAAATTTAAAATGATAATCAAAAAACTTTTCCTCACTCACTGTAGATGAATATATGCAATCCCCCTTTGAATGGGAATTAATTAATTAATTAATTATGCAACCAAACAAAAAATAAATAAAAATTTTTTTGTTTACTCTGAGATATGCTTACCGTCACAACCAAAATAAACGTAATATTTATTAATTCATGGTTTGTGTTTATATAACTATTTTATTTATTTTTTCTCAATATGCACTTAAATTTGTCATTAAATATGTATTTATTTTAAATAGAAATATTCTTATATCTTTCCTGATGATAATATAATATACCCACTCAACATATAAACATATTTTTGGAAACCTTGAAATTTTTTCCAGTATTTTGTAGTTTTTTTTTTTTTTGTTAAAATCTCAGTTAAAGCCGAGGGGTAATATAAACCACCTACCCAATTTTGTACACCAAAAATCCTAAATTTCAAAAAAATGCTAATTTTCATATAATTGTTTCAAAAAATTCTAAAAAATTCTAAAAATTCTAAAAAATTCCAAAAATTTTTAAATAATTCTAAGTAATTCTAAAACTTTATAAGAATTCTGATTATTTTTCGGTCATTCTAAAACGCTATTTATTATCTGCATTTTTTTTCTTTATCATTTTTACGTTCATAATTTTCAAAAATATATATTTATCTGATCTGTGTTTAACCTTACTAAGATGGAGTAATCAAATATTAAGGAGTCGTACTTCATTTAAGCTTACACCGAGGTTTACACATAGACAAGATTGAGTAGATAAAGGATCACTGTGATCAGTTATCCACTTTTTGACCTGAATACCTAATATTTAAGCCTATATTGCTATCTATAAAAGGTTTTCTTCTTGAACAAGTAGTAAATCGTTGGCACGTATGTCGTATATTTTTTCTGATGTCTGTAGTGTTTTCCTTGTGATAAATACGAGGATAAATATTTTAATATTTTTCTAAAAAAACAATTTTTATTTAAAAAAATATTTTATTTCATACACATTTTCATATAACTAAGTGGAAATGGGATTAAATATACTTAGTTAATATTGTTAAGCCGGCTGACATGAGAAACAACTAGGTACATTTCTGACACATATCTAACTCTCTCTCCAGTAGAAACAATATCAGGTGTATTTAGTGCCTAATCCAATTATATGACTAAATTTTACAATGAAACATCTTTTTCATTAGCTGTATATGCTTTTTTTGTAGAGTCTGCACTGTTAAGTGCCATAACTTTGACATCGTCTTCAATAATATTTTGCACAATACACACAGGGTGTGCGGGATTAAGACCGGAACCGAGACCGGAACTCCCCATTATTTCGGACGCGTTGACCGATTTTAATATTTCTTTTTTGAGCTCCATTTAACCATGTGGAAAAATTTTAAATTTTAATTTTTTCAAGGCCTGCTAAGACCCGCTAAATGGGTCGAAATTTAGAGATCGATAATTTTTTTCCAAAAACTGGATAGTGCATTCGATTCAGACGTGCCTCAAATACCTTTATACAAAGTTTGAGCTCAATACCTTATAGGTATAGGGTATTTGTCACAGCGTAGCGAATTTTCAAATTTTTCACTTTTCGACTGACCCTGTATAAAAGTCTATTATGCTTACAAAAAAGGTAAAGTATTCATTCGACTTAGAGCCATGTCAGATATCTAGGAACGAAGTTTTATCGCTCTAACTTCTACAGGTAGATGCGAGGGTAGATGTCTGGATTTCAACAATAAAGTATCTACTATAAAAAAAAATTGTTGCTATCCAGACATCTACCTGTTGAAGCTCGTGTTGAAGTTACAGCGATAAAACTTCGTTCCTAGATATCTGACATGGCTGTAAGTCGAATGAATACTTTACCTTTTTTGTACGCATAATAGACTTTTATACAGGGTCAGTCGAAAAGTAAAAAATTTGAAAATTCGCTACGCTGTGACAAACACCCTATATAAGATATTGAGCTCAAACTTTGTATAAAGGTATTTTTATTGAGGCACGTCTGAATCGAATGCGCTATCCATTTTTTTCGAATGAAAATTACCTAACGGTCGATCTCTAAATTTCGACCCATTTAGCGGGTCTTAGCAGGCCTTGAAAAAATGAAAATATAAATTTTTTTCACATGGTCAAATAGAGCTCATCGAGCACTACTGTCCCAAAAATAATATATTAAAATCGGTCGACGCGTTCCGAAATAATGGGGTGTTCCGGTCTTAAATCGCACACCCTGTATATAATTAAACTTTTGTGTTTTTTTTCCCTCCTACAAATGATACTAATACAAAGTCTCCCTGTTTAATCTACCCAATACTCTTTATTTCTTTGATATCTTCCGAGATATTATCGTCAGAGGGATTTTCTCCTTCGTCAAAATAGGGAGAATCATCAGATTCCATAAAAACAATATCTTCATCGGAAGAAAGATCCGTGTCAGAATCATTATTTTTTCTCTTTTTGTTCTGATTCTCCATTCACAATTTTATTCATCAACTTCCATAAATCCGAAATCGTAATCACAAGGTGCGTTTCGCTAGCTATTGCTCAAAAACAAATGGTTGTTCACGCTATTGCGCAAGTTCGCCGCCCGGCGCGATGTGGCAAGCAAATTCTTACCTATTGCACATGCTGTTGAGCATGCGCAATAGGTAAAAATTAATAAATTCTAAAAAATTCTATTTAAATTCTAAGAAATTCTAAAAAAATACTAAAAATGCTAAAAAATTCTAAAAAAATACTGATAATTCTAAGAAATGCTAAGGAATTCTCGAGGGAATTCTAAAAAAATGCTAAAAAATTCTAAAATTCTAACAGCTTGTACACCAAAATTCTAAGGTGGTTCCCCCCTCGGTTAAAGCCAATTATGATTTCCATTTAAAATAAGAAAGTTGGACTTACTTAATGTCATTAGTAGTGATACATTTTCTTTAAAGGTGTGTCTTATTCTATGCTGAAAAGTGCTTATATAAAGTTTTTTCTTCATGAAAAAATATTCACAAATAAAAAAATTCATCGAAATCTGTCAAATGTCAGTTTGCGCCAATATCTCGAAAATGGTTAGAGATATCAAAATGCGGTTTTCACTTACCGACTTTTTACGAAAATTGAGCTCTAGACATCTTGTGAGGTTTTTTTTTTGTTTAAAAAGTAGATTTCATATTTTTAATATGTAATATATGTATGTGCAAAGAAGTACATAATGGCAAAGTATTATTTTTTGACTAATACATAAATATTATAGATTCGTAATTTTTCTATATTTAATATATTTTTTTAAAGCTGAGGCTTGCGTTTACAATACCGCAAACATACTAATTTCATCTTGAGAGAAGAACCTAATAATCACTCAACGATTTTAACTTTCAATAATCAAAATTTTCTTAAAATGCTAAGAGCACGAGCACAAAGTCAATTAATTACTTTTCCGAAAATATGTAAAAAAAATCTAAATTTCTAGCTACCATCGATAAATAAATGTGTTCACTAGAGTAATACATTACAATGTGTATGAAACTAAATTAATATTTAAATCATGTTGGATTACTCACGTTTTGATTCATTTGTGTACATGTAAGATTTTTCAATGAAATTTATTGCCTTAACGATTCTGAAACTGTCATTGATTTTATCTTATGCCTTAAATAGATCAATAGCAATATATCAAACTTAACATAAGTTAACAATTGGTTTGTATCTCTATTACCACCGTACAATGTACGGTGCTATTATTACAATCCTTGTATATGTATAAGAATACATATACACAAGGCTAATATGTTCAGTAGTTAAATCGATCAGAATATACAATCATTTTATTAATTATTATTTGGCAGACGAGTTGCCAAACTATAATTTTCACATGAAAATATTTAACAGAGGCTTACTAATAGTTGTAAAAAACTTAGAGGAAAAAGTTATAATAATTAACTAATACAAGTAAAATTGATTTAATTTTAATACATTTGACCATCTAATATATAAACACAAGTATATGTACTAGTATTATTTGAATATGTATTGCAGAATCTGCGTATATTATGTTTTTAAAGAAATTTAAGTAGGTACTAAACCGATCATTGAAATGTAATGAACCTAATTTTTTATTTTATTTTTAGAATTAATTATTCAAAATAATGAATCTTGAGAAAACCAGTCAACTTCAAAATAAAAAAATGGCGAAATAAAACCTTTACCAATACTTTTCATATGGGTTGTACTCTTAAAATGTTAAGACCGTTGAGTGACGATTCCTACACTCAACAGTTGGTTAATCTGATTAAACGTAAACACAAAAACATTTTGTTTTCACCTTTAGGTGAAATAATTACATCCGATTGCTTCACTTCTTTAAATATTCAGGCTTTTTCAAATATTTATATATTTGTATCCGTAAAATTTTCGTTATAATTATATACAAACTTTTTATACATAGGTATGTATACATGTTAGAAAAAATACTTTTGATTATGAGCTCATAATGCATACGCCCCACTCTTACTCTTTATTTTACGTGTGTATGTTGAATAAAAGCCTCACGATATCTATATGTACTTGGATTGATGAATGATTATCTCCGATAATATCTCTCCTGGTACACGTACGTTACTTAGCTGTAAAAGCCTTCTGTCCACAACAACTACTGTTGCTATATAAAACACAAATACGCCCTAATTTGTAATATTGCTCACACATTTGAAGATCTGCATCTAAATCAATATTAAAAGTTTTGGACATAATTCAAAATCGAGCGAGGAATGGTCGATGATGCAGCAAGCTCAATAGCAAGTTTGGAACATCGTATTATCGATTTCAGTCTCTTTTATTGGTATTTCCAAGGAGAGTATTCTGTAAAAGATGCATCTCTAATACCAAATGTAGCAATTCCTCATTTTATCCTTAAGCTCTCTCTATAGGTGTCGAACGTCGCTTTAGCAGTAATCTTTTTTTACTTCGAACAACAAAGTTATGGATTTCCTTACTCAACCATATCTTCCCTGAGTCCTATTCTCTTCAGGTTTTCAAGGTCAGATTGTGTATCTATCTTCTCCAAACTTTCCACACTCGTAAATAGTTGATATTTAATATCCCCTCAATTTAAATTTCCCGAGAACGGTACATTAGTATATCTAACAATTTTTGAGAAATTCAAAATATAACATAATAGAGTACACCGTTATTGTTTATTAGAATATACCTAGATATGAACTAATTAATACTTATTAAAAACCCTCAACAGTCGTATGAAGTGTCATACAATTAATATACATAGTGTTTACACCTCTTAAACTATAACACTAATTACTACTTTTAAACACTTATTATTCACTACTTGTTATGTACTGGTCACTATTCCGTTTCTTCTGTTCAGTTCTCTCCCCAATATTCAGCTGACTCCAGTGAACCATCTTGTCTTTATATAGTGAGTGCATCGTACTTAAGAGTGAAATACCCTTATAACTTCTTTCATTTTTATCCGATTTGAACCAAATTTTACTCAATGATAGATCCCATTAGGATCAACTCAGGGCCAAAAAACCATTCGCCCCCTACTAATGCAAAGCCCCCTGCGATACCAGAATAAACGCAAAAAATCAAGAAATCATATTAGGCATTTTTTTATCGGAAAATTTTGCTAATGAAAGTTGTTCAGAATTGGCTAAAAACCTTATATCCAAAAATCTCATCAAAATTAAAAAATATTGATATTTTGATTTAAAATAATTTAAGTCCGAAAATATAATTTTACGATATCAATTATCATTCGTATATAGTTGCAGAGTATTTCTTTAGTTTTTTTATTATAAAAAATAAAATATATCAATACAATAACCCATTAAAATTATATTTTCGGACTTAAAAATTTTTTCAAACAAAATATTAATATTTTTTGGTTTTGATTAAATTTTTTACTTAAGGTTTTTGAACAATTCTAAACAACTTTCATTAATAAAATTTTTGATAAATAAATGCCTAATATGTTTTTTTATTTTTCTCGTTTATTTTGATATCGTAGGTGGCTTTACATTACTAAGGGGCAAATGGCTTTTGGGCCGTAAGTTGATCATAATGTGCTCTATCTTTGAGTGAAATTTGATTTAAATCGGATAAAAATGAAAAAAGTTATAACGGTGTTTCATTGTTAAGTGCGACACACTGTACTTCAGTTCAGTTCAGAATCAGTTTAGTGTACACGGGCCAAACTGCAACAGTAGATTCCTCTATCATTATTAACGTGATTTGACCCAAATTTGGTATATGCCGTCTTTTGGGCCGTTAAGAAAAATCGTTTTAACAATTAAGGCGACTAACGTAGAGGGTGCTGCGAACGTCTTAATTTTTTTCTTTAGATTTGGCTATTAATTTTTTGAGCATCAACTTTTTAAAATAGCAATATTGTTTTTAATGCAGCATTCAATTCTACGTAAAAAAGGAATACCTACTTATTATATGTGGGTAAAATACGTCGTTTTTGAGAAACATTTTAACGTCCTGTAGCATAGTGTGCATATTATGTAAAACAAAAATTATTTAAATTTCGAAGTACAGAAGTACGTTAATCTCATTATTGAAAAGTTATAAGCGAAACTTTACTGTTCATTTCTGAAAACTCAGTTTGCCACTAAAATTACCACGTTAAAAAATGCATATTGAATTTTGTCATTATTGTCCCTCTTGTTATGCCTAGCGGCCTAGTTGGTATATTACTTACCTACTTCAATATTAATATGGACCCAGAGATGTTCATCTCTCCTGGTATAGGAGAAATTTTAACAGAGCAGCTCGTGTGTTTATTTTTAGTTTGCATAAGGTCATCACATTATATAGACTGTCTTCATTTACAAGTGGTTAATGCTACAAAATGAGATGTCTGAGACGTTTAATGCCATTGTTTATTGATAATACATCGGCAGAAAAAAATATTGCCATTATTTCCAAGATATTTAATAAAATGATCTCGGTAGTGTACGGATTTAGTACTAACAAAGAAACATAATATATTCAGACTTGTGATACAGCAATTTCAGTGTGTATTTTATGTAATTGTGCTTATCTCTTTTATTTAGATGGGGATCATAACGTCTATTACGTAAAATTACAGTACCTTATGTGAACAATGTGACCATGCTGTGATCTACTACCATAACCGACTCTTAGAATATTTTTTAGAATAGAATATAAACGCTTCTAGTAATTGTATAGATGAGGGTAACTAGTTAACTAAAATAAGACTGTCAGAATGCAATATAATACAGTAGGAAGGGAAAGAAAAGGATCTGTGAGCTCTACGAATGTAGCCAATTGGTTTTCTTCTTTGAAAAGGAATAAAAAATCCAAACAGAAAGCCGAACCAACGTCTAAAAGTGCTTGGGATCTGTCTACTTTGTCCATTGGAATTAAAAAATTGGTATGATCAGTATTATAGTTTAACTAATGTATTTCTTATATAAATATTTTTGTGCTGAGAATATAAGTAGTAGTTGGTCAGTAGAGTTTGAACATTTTCATTGTCGATGTACTGTTTGAACTGACCATAAGCTGCCACTGCATATACAGGGTGTTTCATACGTTAACTGTGGATAAGGGTGACCGAGGTGGGTTCCAAATAACCCATACTTAATGGGTCTGTCGCCATTTATAATCGAGATAATTTATCAATTTTACCTATTTCTTGATTCATATCTAACAAATCACCCTGTATATTTTTTTGACATTTAGTACACGTAGGTATTTTACATAACTTGGTGAATCCACTAAGACTTTAACCAGAAATAAAATCCAGAGCTGGATTGACAAAAATTTACAAAATCTTCATCCTCAACAGCCTGTATATATAAATTTTTAAAATTTGTTTCCATATTTCAAAAGAGCGATGAAAACTGAATAATAATAATAATAATAATAATAATAATAAATTGTCTTTATTAAATTAATTGTAAATATTATTTACAACAACATAATACAGGGCGAAGTCTAGCCTAGCGTACTCTACTTAACCCTATGACATACATTCAATTTTGACAAATAACAATTTTAGTTAAACAATTTATAAGTAGCTAAAAAGAAACAAAAATGGTTACATAACAATTTCTAGTATTTGTATTAATCAGAATAATTCAATATTAACAAAGATAATTTAAATGATACAATTAATATAAGTTTTATCTATCTAATTTATCTCAGAATATGGAAAGAAACAAAACAAGTATTTAAAGAAACAAAACAAATAAAACAAAAAATCATACTAGATCCATTTTATTATATACATACATAATATTACTACTGTGATGCAAGAATGTGTACTTTTACCTTTTTACGAAAACTGTCAATCGTTAAATGTTTAATATTGTCCGCAATAGAATTATAAATAATAGCAGAATTGTAATTAAAAAATTAAAACATCTTCGAAACATGGTTGTGTGATAAGTTGGTAATGATAATGAAAGTTTGTGTACGTATCTTAAATTTACATTACAAGCTCTTTTTTACAAAAAAGTAGTAAGCCACTGATATTTCCCATGTTCCCAGTTTAATTCAATAAAGCAAGAAAAAACAAAAATTAAATGTCGCTTGCACTTTTTGATATGACAAGCCGTTTTCAGAAAATTTACATTTAATCTTTTGATGCACGCCTCTGCTAATAATTTATTTACTTTAGGTTGACCGTTGCGTTTTAATACATTTGTGTTATAAAAATTTTGATTTACATGATAATAAACTTTTACATTAAATATTTTAAATGTTTCATTCTTTCTTTTTAAAAGACTTTTCGTACCAGCAAATTTGGTGAAATTCTGAGCGACTTCAAGTTTGTCTAAAATCGTCCAGAGGAGTGCATCAAAAGATTAAATGTAAATTTTCTGAAAAACGGCTTGTCATATCAAAAAGTGCCAAGAAAAATTTAATTTTTGTTTTTTCTTGCTTTATTGAATTAAACTGGGAACATGAGAAAATATCAGTGGCGTACTACTTTTTTGTAAAAAAGAGCTTTAGTAAATTCATATATCTACGCCCATGGTTATGTAAAGTAGTAGTTTGTTATTCTAAAATAGGCCTCTAAATTGTATGTAAAGAATTGGCAAGTTTGGATTCGATACTTCTTAGCATTCTGGAAATATAAATATAAATCTATATTTATTTTCAAACTTTAACACTCTGTATCTCGAAAACTAAGCATTTCTCAACCTATGTTTATATGAACTTTTTTAATAATTTTTAAATGTCTATCGACTGTTAAAGTCCTGCTACAAAAAACTGGAACACCCTGTATATCATCCCATGATATACTGTTAAGGTCAGATAAGAAATTATCTGTTGAAAAATTTCTGAAATCCCTGTATATTATAATTTTTGGTTTATTTATTTATAATTCAATCATATAATTTTTGTTTTGCCACAGAAAATTTTCATACAAAAATTTTTAGTTAACATTGTATTTAATGAGCATTTTGGGGGTACACAATAAAATGAGACGGATTTGTTTCTATTTGTATGCTTGTAGCTAGACAACTAGAAAATGCAATCACAGGGCCATATTTAGGACTACAACAACCAATAAGAACACCAATAACTAAAGAAGAGAAATAAAAACCGAATTATTACGAAAAAATGACCTCCATTTTGTTGGATGCATTTTCTTGCACATTTTATTATGGAGCAGATTTTCTAATGGCATCCGGATTATTTCTCATTTCTGTTATTACTTTGAGGTATAGTAGGCTATGAGATTGATACATCAGTGTTGTACTCTACGTGTCATTTGTATAATTGTATATTTACATCTTCTGTCAAACAGCGTTTATTCGTTCATGAACTTTCTTCATTGTTTTTATTAAATTAATTAAATTACCACGTTTGGGAATCTAAAATCCAAAGTATATTCCACTGATATAAACAGTACGGTAGAACTTCTTCAAAGGATAAAAGATGCGTGAGAAAAAATGAGAAATAATCCGGATGTGATTAGAAAATCTGCTAATCATATTAAATCAAGGGCAAGAAGATGAATCGAACAAAATGGAGGTCATTTGAGCAAATGTTGCAATTTTTTCGTAGTAATTCGGTTTTTTTTTATAAACTGTAGTGTACTGTACGGTACGGTACTGTACCTGTTTGGACAATAAAGAATTTATTTATTTATTTATTTGCTTTAGTTATTGGTGTTCTTATTGATTGTTGTTGTAGTCCTACATACGGGCTTGTAATTACATTTTCTAGTGGTCTAGAGGCATAAAAATACAATGTTAACTAAAAATTTTAGTGGTAAAATTTACTGCGGCAAAATAAAAAGTAGGTACATGGTTGATTTCAGTTTTCATCGCTCTTTTGAAATATGGAAACAAATTTAAAAAATTCAGATATACAGGGTGTTGTTTTGACGATGTAAGATTTTATACATTTTTGTCAAGCCAGATCTAGATTTTCTTTCTTGTTAATATCTTAGTGGATCTGTAAAGTTATGTCGAATACGTATATCAAATACTAAAAAAATATACAGGGTGGTTTGTTAGTTATGAATTATGAAAGAAATAGGTAAAATTTATAAAACACCGTATATCTCGGACATCTCGGTTATAAAGGACGACAGACTCATTAAGTATGGGTTATTTGGAACCACCTAGGTGGCCCTTATCGCGCGCCTTATCGGCCTTATACACAATTAACGTATGTCCCTCTCCCAATGAAACATACAGGATATTATCAAATGTGGAACTTTATTTTTAATTGTAAATATTGATCCCTCATTTATCCTGAATTGTATCCTTAATAGTGGAAAATTATAATAAAATATATGTAGTTAGAAACCCATATATCTAAATAATGAAAAATATAAAGTGCTGTGTCAGGTTTGTATTCTTACCTACATATTATTCCACGATGAATATGATAAGAAAGAACTATTCAGTGTTAAAAAAGTCCCACTTCAGAGAACATCATATAAACAGTGTGTTCCCGAATTGACTGTCCAATGAGTATTTTTCTTATTATACGTTTTAGCAAATAAATTGAAAATAAGTTTTGCTGCCCACAAAAATAAGATTCGTATAATTATTAAATGTATAAAAACACCAACATTTTAAAAACTAAGTTCTTATTTTCTAAAACGTAAAATAAGTAAAGATTCCTTTTGGACAGTCAATCCAGGATCAATCCAGTAAAGTAAAAATGCGGCAGAAATTATTAACTTTCGGACTTGTTGATTAATATTTTAAAAATATGTATTGTCGTAGTCAAAGAAAGTGGTCCACTTAAGCCTGTACAGTGTAAAACGGACTTTTGTTAATTTTATTTACAAAAAATTGTACAGGGATATCCAACGAAAATGACAACCCCTAATAATTTCTTTATTTCTGATGCTATAAAAAAATTTTTTTTATAAAAGTTGTAGGGTTTATTGAAAGCACTTAGAATATGTATTCAGAAAAATAAATGAAAGTCGTTTAGAGGAGATATGGTTTTAACTTTTTCTTTTATTCAAATGTAACACCCCATTTTTTTTGCATTTTTGAAATCAAGGTAGGACTTTTCTCATTTCGAATAAGGTATCGGCTTTGTATCGAACATGAAAGGCGTCATTTTGAACAGTTTATGTAGGATAGTTTTAATTACTTTTATTTATAGTTGTAATTAATATCTAAATGAGCCAAGACTAATGCATTCTAATAATAAAAATTTGTTCTGTTATTTTATTTCCTTGTTGTTTTCGGGCCACAAAAATTGCAATAATTAGAAAACCCTAAAAGATAATATGAAATGAGAAAGTACCTTGATATCAAAAATGCAAAAAAATGGGGTGCTCCATTTGAAAAAATGCAAGTTAAAACCATATCTCCTCTAAACGACTTTCATTTATTTTTCTGAATACATATTCTAAATGCTTTCAATAAACCCTACAACTTTTATAGAAAACATTTTTTTATAGCATCAAAAATAAAGAAGTTATTAGGGGTGGTCATTTTCGTTGGATATCCCTGTACATCTAAGTTTGCACAGTGTAAAATAGCATAAGACCGCTTTACAGAACAAGAAAATCTGAAAAAGCAGTTTCAGGAAATGGCCCTTATGATCTATGATCATGATCACAACTGTAGGTACTTCATTTTGGTTTTAACTTCTTATGATCACCTTTCTTGAAGTTATAACGCCATTCATAATTAAATGCCAGATTTCAAAATAGCATATTTTTAAGTTATATTATATTGTAATTTATATAAACCGCTATATAGTTATTACTTTTAATTTTTGTGATTTACGACGTGGTACTAAATATGCGTAATTAAAAGGTAATGGAACATCAACTTATTTTTCAATGTTTTGGCGTGATTTTTCTTGAGAGAAATTGCATTTTTTTTCAAAAAGGGACCATCCATAAAATACGTCACGAAAAATTCACGCATTTTTTATCCACCTCTCCCCCTTTGTCACGCTGCATCACATTTTTCAACCCCCCTATCTAATAATACATCACAAAATCTGTCCCCCCCTCCCCATGAATGATTATTTTTTTGATTATGAAATCGCTTCCTTAACAATCACTGTTTATTTATTGTTGCGATAAAACTTATTTATTTCGCGTATTTACTGTCTAAAATATAGATAAAAAACCGGTACGGGAAAGTTACTTTATCAGCTTATGTCGGAAAAGTAACTTTTTCGTACTGTTTTCTGATTGTTGCTTAGCAACGGACTAAAATACTAGAATGGTATTTTGGGATCTGAAATTGCGCCGAGGAAGTAGACATTCTTGAACGATTTCAGAAAAAAGTTATTCCTAATGTCAATGCAAGTTTAAGAAATGAAGTTGTTTAATATTTTTCTAATCCAATAATTTTGCAAACAAAATGATGAAATTGTAGATGTGATTGTGATATTTGTGATTATCGAAATTAGCCAAGAGAACAACATACTCAGTGGACTGTTGCCTGGAATTAATTAGTGTTTACAAAAAAGTCAAAAGTGGGTATGAAAGAATTTTTTATATAACGTTGCTTAGTTAACTTTGTCAAATTACTTTAATATTAAGAGGGCTCCGGGGGCATACTAACAAAACCTCGAACAAAACATTGTAAATCACTCTGAAATTATAAATTATTTCGAAATTTGGTTTTCACTATAGTATTTTTAAAAACTGTCAGCATACAGGATGATGAGAGAAAAAACATTAAAAAAACAATATATATTTTCGATTTTTTTAAAATAATGATCCTGACAAAGTTTTACTAAAATATACATTTTGGCGTTTACAGAAATAAAATAAAACAAACGGTAAGTCATCAGTTTCAAAAGTTACTATTTATTTATTCATCTCATAATTAGCAGGACGTGATTTTCTGTCTCCTGTATATCCTTCCCTTTCTAAGAACACTGAAATACGGTGGGTCTACCCAAGAATAATATACTAAGAAGGATGGTTTATTCCCATAAGACCCTATGTTGGCTCTGCGACCGTCACGAGCCGGGTGCTTGTGACGTCACCTCCTGACCTAAACTTTCGTTTTCGCTTGCTTTTACGTTTGTTCTGCTGTGTTTAGACTGTTTTAAACTGTTTCTTTGTTAAATATAGACTTAAGAAGTGGATGTTGTGATTATTGTGTTTAGTGTTGTTTATTGTATGTTTTTTCTTTGCTTTAAACTTGATGGATAACTGGTAAAAACTTATTAAATAATTTCAGAAACCGAGTAGGTAGTTATAATAGAAATATGCCTGGTAGGTGTGCTATGGATGCAATAATAGCAGGATATGATTATAAAAATCAGCAATGCAAGCATTTTGTATATCACTGTTTTCCTAAAATATTTTGTTTCCAAAACTACTCTGAAAGAATGGATTAATTGCTGTAAACGTGCCAATAAATTTAATCCTGATACAAGTGCGATGTGTTCTGTTCAATGTAATTATTTTTTTCAATAAAATTAAAAGAAAAATCTATTTAATTCGACCGTAAAAAATGTGGTGTATCTGTTGCACTCAGCATGATTGATGATGAAATTTCATGCCTCGTGCAACAAATATACATGCTTTTTACACTAGTTACACAAAACTATTTTTTAACCTTAATTAAAAATAAAATATTCATAAAAAAATTATATTTGTTTTTATTATAGTTTATAGCTTTTTCATAATATCTATGTAAATATATATAATAATAATAATAATATAATTATTCAAATATTTATTTTATATACCTACCTACCTACTTAATAGAGGTAAGTATATACTATTTATGTCTCAAGGACGCAAAATTATTTTATATTCCCAAATTTTTACAGTCCCATATATGTCATTGATCAAAGCACTGTACAATTAATCTTGTAAATAGGCATTGAAAATAACAATTTCTTTTAAATTAACAAAAAATTGCGTTATCTATGTCATATTTATGTGCTCGCGCTCTTTCGGTGGCCTCTCGCGCCTACACCATTCAAGTTAGATATATGCCATCACTGGCTTTTTTGTAGGAAATTTTGTGCCTTACAAATTTGTATAAGTGAAATTTTATCGTATCTTGCACCGTTTTTGCAGCGTTCGCGATGATAGGTCGCAAATCGCGAATCTCGTGGGTAAAGTTTATATATTTTTTTTCGTAAGAACGAGTTACTCTTGAGGTTTCATATTTCCACAACATTTAGTATTTGCCACTTGCTTTCGATTTTCAATATATTAGTACTCTCCTCCAGCAGTAGTTTAATTTAATATCACAATATCTTAGCGTATACGGCCCCTTACAATAATGATTTCTAAATTCTGGTCAGGAGTCTACGTCATCGTAGTCACGCCCACCGCCGACAAATTAGCGTATTTGAACTATCCTTCTAGTATAGTATTCTTGGTCAGAAACTACCTTTTCTTATAACATTTTTAATTTTTATTTAAATAACTGATACTTAACTCTCATTACAATTTCAAGTTTGCTTGTTTTTTTAACCACCATGTTATTATCGACATTCTGATTTATGGCCAAGAATTTTCTGGAACTAGCAAAACTTCTTATAAATAATGACTTTTCTCTAAAAGAAAACAGTAAAAAAAATTACAAGTAGGTATAATCTTCTCTCCATCCGTGGGCACACTGTATATTAATGGACTTGGTAGCCGAGTGGAAAATGCGTTGATACGTTCGTACTTATCTGATTGCGAAGATCGATGGTTCGAATCCATCCTGAAGCAAGTTACAAATTTAACTATGATTGCTTCGAAGAATGAACTGTCATGTCCTAGATGTGCTTTAAACATTAAGATAATTTACTCTGTGAAAAACATGCTTTAATTATTAAGACGTATGGTTGAGAGTTGAGAGGCAAGCGCACTTGGTTATCACAAAAACAGGAAGTTGTACTATGTGGTGTTATTGATTCGTCAAAGATTTGTTTTATATAGCGTTAGAATTTTACTACAAATAATGTACATACCTACATGTTCAAATTGTAAATGCAGAGTTTTTATTCGATTTATACACCATAATTGACATTAAATTTCGCCCGTATACAGGTTTTTTCCTTCTTCAACGAATAACTTATACTATCATAACCAAGTATATAAGTGACTAAAAGCCGACTTGCAACAAACAATGATCATTTTATAGCATGTGTAATTTTTCAATCACTGATAGTACAACTAGTACAAGTTATCCGTTTTGAGATGGAGACGTGAAACGAAATTACCATCTTTACACTGCCTGCTCGGCCAAGAATTCTAATTTATCTTCGGTCGTTATTTTTTTTTTTTTCATAAATATTTAACACACTTTCACACGAGTGAACGAGTATTTTCAAAGCCAATGTTTGAACACCACAATGTAATTTTCCGGAAACCACAACTTTTTTGTATTTACGAGATGCGAACTGGAGCAAGTTCGTTTTTCCCTTTTTTTCAATTCTGTCACGGCTTCGGCATGGTGGTAAGTCCTAAATATGTGTAGTGTAATTTCTCTTGTTAGAGTCTGAGTAGCAAAATTCAACTTACTTTTCGTACATAATTGTATTTTGTAAGACAACGATAGCGTCTAGTGTCTCTTTCTTTATCATCTCCATACAAGATAAAAAGAAAACAATCTCCTACTTCTGCAATCGTATCAAAATCTGAGACGAGGTCCTTCGAAACTTCGTCAAGATCGGGTGTGGGGTATTTTTTTATAGTATTGTTCTTACCCTAAGCGGGCGTCAGACTATCAAATATTTGATAAAATTAGACTAATCAAACTGTGAATATGACGTCACAGTCACAGTTTGATAAGTCTGTTTGATGGAAATAGCTTCAAAACCATAGTATAAGGAGAATGATATGTTAGGTTGCCGTCCAATTTGTGTATCTACTGCGCATTACGTCACTCAGTTTAAAAAACGTCGAAAGTCGGTTGTAATTTCGCACGTTTAATTTTTATTTTAACATTTTTAATAGTGTTAACGAATTGCAACATGCCTGCTTGTGCTGTGGCTGGGTGTAACAATTATTACACGAAGACAAAAAGGAATTAACATCAAGTATTTTACATTTCTCCGCGTTGAAAAGCTCGCGAAAGTATATGGATCAACGACAAAATTAATTTGAGAAATAGCACGTTAATTTTTTATTTTACCGGTTTATCCTTTTCATTGCCTATTGTCTGTTTATAGCAGGTATTTCTTCTATACATTTCAACCCAAGAGAATCAACAGATTTTGAAGTTCCTTTAATACAGCAGATTATATTCCTCTCGGAAACAGTAGACATTTAAGATCTGATTCAGTTACAACTGTTAATATGCCTGGTGCTGTTTCTTGACTGTCGTAAAGGGAAAATAAATTGTGATAGATCGCTTAGGTTGGAAAAAATATTAAAAATAGACTACTAATTTTAGGTTAGAATTCCAACTAACAAAAAGCATCTTATTTTGTTAGATTGAACCAATTAGAACTTTATTAATAATGCACTGAACAAGATTTTAGTTGATAGTACAGAAATCAAGTAGAAATTTTAATAAAATTGACGTTCGAAAATTTTAGAAAATACATATTTTTGAGGTTAATTGTGACGTCACCCCTGCCGCTTTTTAAACTGAGTGACGTCACCGTGCCTGCGCGCGGGCATACCATTCTTCTTATACCATGCTTCAAAACATATTTAATAAATTCTGTAAGTGTGCTGAGAAAACAAATAAATATAAGTAGCTTGTGTGAGTTGTGGTAGTTGCTGAGAAATCTGACGAATCAATTTTTCTTAGATCACCTAGAACCAGGACATTGACGTTAGCACATTCACGGCAAAATAGATGCAGAAATAAAAATAAGTCTAAAAAAATCAAGTGGGCTAAAACATTTCTTAAACAAGGACAGTCGCACCTTAAATCGTCTCTAGAATCCAAAACTGCAAAAATATACAGGGTGTTACATTTAAACTTTCATAGCTGAGGTCATTTCCGGCAAAACCGGAAATGACAAAAATGTGACAAATATTGAAACATTTGCATTTTCCCCTGTGTATTATGTCCTCCAAATCTCAATTTTATTATTATTTTATCTAGAAAGCTCTGGGTGCTATGACTTGTCTAATAATTTCGTTGACACCCGGTATACATATATACTGAGTGGGGCATTTATGTTGACAATTGCGAATAACTTGAAAATAAAGCATTTTAGAGAAAAATGCTTTAGATAGAAGTTTCATCATTTCAAAAGCAGGATCTAATGACTATAATTTTTTTTTTATTTGGTGAAGGACTTCAAGGCGATTTGAAGGTCAACTTTGTTTTTTTTTTAACATAAATCCCTATTTTTTTACAGATTCATATTTTACGCTAAAAAATAAACAACTTTAGTTTTTACCATTTTTCTAGTTAAACTCATTGTTTACGAGTAATTAAGCAATGAAAAATATAGGTTTATATTTAAAAAAAACGAAGTTGACCTTCGAATGGCCTTGAAGTCCTCCACCATATTTAAAAAAATTATAGCCATTAGATCCCGCTTTTGAAATGATGAAACTTCTGTCTGAAACATTTTTCTCTAATCGCAATTGTTAACTTAAATGCCTCACCCTGTACATATATATTGTTATATTATATTTTTTTAATATATCAATGGTTATAATTAAATTACATTTGGTTATATTTCTTCTCAGATTACACTAGGTACATAGTTATTGCCAGAACAGACTGTACTCTTATTGGACATGTATTGTATATTACTAGAATTTGTGCCTTCCTTGACATGTTGGAATGATCTTGTTTATTTCATTTTGCAAATCTTAGTGTCTTTTGTTTTTCCGTAGTTCTGCCCGTCCATGTGTTCGTGTGTACGTGTGTGTGCTTCTTTCATAGTTCACAATGTGATCCAGTCATGTTGTCCTTGTTCTTCCGGGGTAAGATTAAAACCTATCCTAAGGTTTGTCGTAGTAGTATTAGAAGTATGTGCTTTTAAATAGTGTGTTGCCTTGAACAGTACCTACTTATTTCTTTTTGCTTTAGTAATTATTTTGTGTTATATTTTATGAATGGCATCTAATACGTTTTCTGCTTTTGGCTGACTTGTGTCCTGTAGGTGTTTATATTAGTTCTAAAAAGAAATAATACGTATAATATAATAATAATAGTATAATATAAGTGGTTATTACAGAATCAGCTATCAGCTATACAACCATAGGAGTCTATGTATACAACCAAATGTTGCTCCGAAAAGAATGGTCTCTGTCTACCGTTCTTAGCTCCAAAATGCTCTGCACATATTATTGACAATTCGAAATACTATTAAAGAAGTACTGAGTCCAATTATCGATTTCCCAGGACACAAGACATTACATTCCAGAGCACTCAGACATAAACACAACTCTCAAAAAGCCAAAACTGAGAAGCGATACTATCTCAAAAACCGTGTAATGACGTCACACCACTCTCAAGCTGATGCCTAAAAGCTTTAAATACGAATTTTTCGAAAAAGTGCTGCATCCAAATTTAGCAAAGTTATATTTTCTTCAATTTGATTTTTTTAATTGTTCAAAATTTTCCACTGGTTCACTAAATTTTTTCTTTGGACGTTTCCCAAAGAAAATAATCTAATGGATTCAGGTCTGGACTACGTTCGAATTTTATTAAACATTGTTTGAAATGTATCGAAGTTGATGGTGGTTATGTTGAAAATGTTATGTAATTTGTTTTAATAATTCATATATTTTGTTTTGTTCCTTGATTTATTCCATTTTTTGAGTTATTATATGAGTTTATAAAATAACGCTTTTGTTTTGACGTATCCATAACAAAGTGAAAATTACTTAAAAACCAGTGACCGATTATACAAGACGTGTATATATATTTATATTCAGAATGATTGGAGGAATTTAAATTTGTCAAAATATACAGGATGTTCCATTTAAAAAACCTATTTGCGTACCCTGTATATTTAAAACGCTAGTGCCAATCCGTTAGCAGAAGTGGAATCTACATAAAAAAAACCGTGTAAGGCCAGTCTTTTTTGAATCGGTCAAAGATAAAGATAAAAATGGGGGGTTTACAAACTAGCCCGGTACATAGGCTATTGTACAATTTCAGTAAATAGGTAGGTTATCAGCAATCGTTAAATGTGTTTTTTTTTCTCGATCTGAGATAACTATTATAATGATTTGTAATCCCGAAAACGTACGATTGCGCCGAATACGATTCATTATCATGGTAGGCACCTATTTCAAATTGTCATTAGATGTCGCATAATATAAAATAGAAGGGTATCTTGCGGCATATTTGGCCTGTTATCCTTAACTAAAATTAATAAACATCAAAATGGTTTACGATTCACGATATACTGGGTGACCACGGATAATGGTAAACCCCGCCATTTCCACAATTTTTGAGCTATCTAAATGAAATTTTGCAGCAATAATGTACGTCCAAAAAGACTCATTTTGGCCCATCCGATTTTTTTTCGACGTCCGGTTTCGACGGAAGTGACCTCAACGATGGAATTTTAAATGGAACACCCTGTATATTATTGCATTTTTGGAATACTGAGAAAATTCTGAGTACGATAGAACTATTTTGGAGACTCTTTAAGCCCACTTGATATTTTTTTGAGCCAATTTTATTTATTAATCTAGAGTGCCATGATTGGTTTCTAATGTACTGGTATAACTCCCAAAAAATTAGATCTGCAAAAAAATATAAAAATGACGTCTTGGCGTGCATTCAAATTTGACCAAATCACTTTTTGTCCATTTTGACCATTTTCCCAAAAGATATAATGTTAAACCGATACCATAAAATAATACATTTTGTATGGAATCCATTGATGTGCCCATCCTTGATAAATCTGCAATGTGCAAGTAATGTATATGTATGTATATTATATTTGCTTTTTTTTCTTTACTTTCAATGAAACTTATACATAATATGTGATGTTTACGAGACATTTATCTATACCCTATGTACACAATTGCATATAAATTAGTAATATTGTATTATGCCATTTATACACTATACTATAGCTACTAGGACAACCTCATGCATTGTAAAATGTAACCGAGTAATAGAGATAAATAAATAATAAAAGGGAAAAAGTCATCGAACACAGCACGTCATTTTATACTATTTATCACACTAGCCATGGAAGAAACAATTAAAAGACGTAACTTTGACAGGTGAATAAGTTTTTTTGGACGTACATTACTGCTGCAAAATTTTATTTGGATAGTTCAAAAATTGTGGAAATGGCGGGGGTTTACCATGATCCGTGGTCACCCGGTATACAGTGTGACCCAGTTAAGATCGCAACACTCCTGTATAATCCGTTAATTGATGATTGATTCACTTCAAATTTTGGTGGTAACAAAAGATCCATAAAGTGATTCTTTGAACTTTAAGTAATATGTGATACATGTCAGTAGCGTGCGATTTTAAGGGGTTTTGAAAAGTTGATTTTTCAAAAAGAGTATTAGCAATTTTTTTATTCAAATTTCAATTTCACCATCGTAAACAGCGCAATTTAAAACCCGTAGGTATCAATTTTAAGTGAAATCACTTATCCACAAAAATTTAGTTTTTTCATAAGTGATGAAGTTGTTCGAGTTAAATTTTGCCAAAACTTCTTGTGCATTTCTGAGAAATCACGGCATTTCTTTTTTTGTTCAATACATAATCAGTTTTGGCAAAATTTAATTCAAGCAACTTGATCACTTATGAAAAAACTGAATTTTTGTGAATAAGTGATCTCACTTAAAATTGATACCTAGGGGTTTTGAACGGCGTCGGCGCTCTTTAATAATAATAATAATAATAATAATATTTTATTTTCCTCATAGACAAATACATTTGTATAGGAATAGTCCAGAAATTGCCTACTAACTAACTTAAGCTAATTTTAACAGTCTGCATAAAATTCACCTAATGTATAATAACACTTATCCGATAAAAATTTTTTTAATTTAGTTTTAAAGTATCTCAAATTTTTAGCTTCTTTTATTTCAGAAGGTAGTTTATTAAAAACGTTTGGACCTAGATAAGCTGGTGAATACTTAGTTATGTTATATTTACAGGTAGGAATATAAAAATTATTATTTTGTCTAGTCCCTATATTGTGGACATCTCTTGTCAACATAAAATTTAATTTATTTTTAAAAACATACACACATAATTCATAGATAAAGACACATACAAGGGTTAAAATTTTAAAATCTTTGAACAAACCTCTACATGACTCTCTACTGGAAACATTTGCGATGCACCTTAAAACTTTTTTTTGGACAATAAAAATATCTGGGGATAGGGTGGAATTGCCCCAAATACATATTCCATATCTTAGTCTAGATCCTACCTGAGCATGGTATATACCTATTAGCTGTTCTTTTGTCAGAATTGATTTTATATTTCTGAACAAGTAACAAATTGAATTTAATTTAGATATTAAATTACCACAGTGAGCCTTCCAGTTTAGACACTCATCCATCGTGATTCCTAAAAATGCATTTTGCGTATTAGTATTTAATATAAAACCATTCATATTAATATTCAATCTGGAACATTCTTTCTGTCTGTTATGAAACCTAATAACTGATGTTTTGTCCTTATTTAAAAAAAGTGAATTATTACCATACCAATCACATACAGTCTCTAACACATTATTACATTCGCGCGTCAGTACATCGTCCGATACATCTGAAACAAGCAATGATTTATCATCAGCGTATAGCACTGAAAATGCACTTGGTGTCTGGGTCTCAAGATCGTTCGTATATAATGTAAACAGTATTGGACCCAGCACAGAACCTTGAGGAACATCAGTATTAACTGCTCTGTACTCGGAGTTTATTTTAGAGATGGCTTTGGTCTCTGAGTGTATTAAACTAACATATTGTTTTCGGCCTTTTAGAAAAGAAATTACCCAGTCATATGCCACACCACGTATGCCATACGAATATAGTTTGGTCATTAATTTATCATGATCGACGCAGTCGAATGCCCTACTGAGATCACAAAAGATCCCAACAGGGCACTCGCCTGCCTCGATATGTTCAATTAATTTCTGATAAAATGAGTACAAAGCAGTACTAGTAGATTTATTTAATCGAAATCCATGCTGATTTTCCGTAATTATATTATATTTATCGATAAATTTAAGAAGCCGATCAACATAAGAGTATTCAAAAATTTTTGAAAAACTGGAAGGCATTGTGATTGGTCGATAGTTCTCCATATCTTGAGGATCATATTTTTTGTGAATAGGTATAACTTTACCTACTTTTAGGCTCTTTGGGAAGCTGCCAGTAATAAAGGATAAATTAACCAGATATGTGATTGGACTGATAAAAATACCTATCACTTTTTTAATCAAGAATGTAGGGACTTCATCAGGACCGGAGGAATATTTATTTTTTATTTTATTTTTTAATAGAGACAATAATTCATTGGAGTCAAAAGGTTCCAGGAATATAGAGTTCTGGTTCTCAGCTATATTATGTCTATTAGTGTCACCTTGTTTTACAGTTATATTCTGGGTGATCTTTAGAGGCGCATTTATAAAAAAATTATTTAAAACTGAAGCTACTTCATTAGGGTCCTTACGTAAAACCCCCTCCTCTAGCAATTGTATGTTCTTCATTTTATTGTTTTTATTTGATAATTCCGAAATTACGTTCCAAGCGGCTTTTGATGGATTATTAGAGTTAATTATTTTATTTTGAAAAAAATGTTTTTTTGTCTTCTCTATCAAACTAATATGTTCTTTTTTTGCGCGTTTGTATTCATTGCTTAACTCAGGATATACATTTTTCAGATTGTGTAAATCTTTTAATTTTATACTTGACATTTTAACCTCATTGGTGACCCATTTTTTGTTAGTTCCACTAGGTTTCGTATAATTTTTTTGAGAGGAAAATGCTTGTTAAAATAAAACATGAATGTATCATAAAAATACTGATAAGCATCGTCAATTGTATATATATTATAAATTTCGGTCCAGGATTCATTAAGCAAATCCGAACAAAAATTATTTACAGAATTGTCACTAAAGTGTCTTCCAAACTGAAAGGTTTGGGGGGTACTATATTTAGGTTCTGGATGCAATTCAAACAGAATTGTTCTATGATCAGAAATGTCATTATCTACTACACACGTCAAGCTAGTATCTACTATATTTGCAAAAATATGGTCAATAATCGTTGATGTACTGTTAGTCACGCGGGTAGGCCACCCTACCACAGGATGCATATTAAAACTACGCAAAATGTTACACAGTTTTTTAAAATTATTAATATTTTTCGAGGTCAAAGATGAGTCAATATTAAAATCCCCACATAAAACTAAATTTATATTGGGTTTATATAATAATTCTAAACCATTAAAAACATTATCATAATATATATTGATATCTCCGCTAGGAGACCTATAGCAAGTTAAAATTATTGTTGTTGTATTAGTTGAACTAATTTTCCAGGAAATAGCACATATTTCAAAATGTTTTTCTACACAAAAATGATCCAAATCGATCCTTTTTACATTAAGGTTAGACCTTGAGTATATCGCCACGCCTCCTTTTTCATATAAATTACGAGAAAAAAAGCTACTTAAAGAAAAGCCATTAATATGTTTTAATTTAATATCATCCGCCCTAGAATGGGTTTCAGTCAAACATAAAAAGTTAATATTGTCATAATTATTAATGTCTATTTCTAATAAGTTTATAGCCTGTGAATTTAAACTTTGCACATTTAATAGAAGTATATCAGGATCAAACATTACTTTATCACAGGGTTCGTTGTCTTTCGTTTCTGAAAAAAAACGGCTAATGCAAGCTCCATCAGGCCAGACCGTGGGGTTCATAGTTGTCGTCAAAAATTGTAACCTTAAAAGATGAGTAGATATTGGGATACATAGGCGTTATCGATTCACAGCTGACTTCGGGAAAGGAGTTTTTTAGTACATCTTTCAAATCCGTGGTTGTTGTACCTAGGTCAACTCTAGATACATGTAAACTAACTAGTTTTCGTACACCTTTTACGGCTGAATCTGTATTATTTCCAATAATTATTTTTCTTTTGCGATGAAATGGTTTATGTTTATGATTCACTTCCTTCCATTGACCCTCAGAATTTCCTGCTGTTTGATCTGTAGAACATACAATGTCAGAATACGAAGGGGTAACTTTAATTTCATCGCTAGTATGCGCTAGATTAATAATCTCATTGCATTTTAATTGGCTCTGTATATTTAACAACTCAGCTGATAATTGTTTTTCTTCTACATGGGGATTCCCTCTTTTTTTCTCCTTGATATCTATACTAGAATAATTGGGTTCGTTGCCGTTTGCTTTTTGCTTATTTTTTTCAGGAAAACTGTTTTTATTTTTTGTTTTCGTTAGTTTTTGTTCACATTCCTTTATCGGCTTTTCTGCAATTTACTTTACTTTACTTTACGATGATGACACCGAAATTTGAATTCAAAATCGCCAATACTCTTTTATTGATGATTGATTCACTTCAAATTTTGGTGGTAACAAAAGATCCATAAAGTGATTCTTTGAACTTTAAGTAATATGTGATACATGTCAGTAGCGTGCGATTTTAAGGGGTTTTGAAAAGTTGATTTTTCAAAAAGAGTATTAGCAATTTTTTTATTCAAATTTCAATTTCACCATCGTAAACAGCGCAATTTAAAAGGTATCAATTTTAAGTGAAATCACTTATCCACAAAAATTTAGTTTTTTCATAAGTGATTAAGTTGTTCGAGTTAAATTTTGCCAAAACTTCTTGTGCCTTTCTGAGAAATCACGGCATTTCTTTTTTTGTTCAATACATAATCAGTTTTGGCAAAATTTAATTCAAGCAACTTGATCACTTATGAAAAAACTGAATTTTTGTGAATAAGTGATCTCACTTAAAATTGATACCTAGGGGTTTTGAACGGCGTCGGCGCTCTTTACGATGATGACACCGAAATTTGAATTCAAAATCGCCAATACTTTTTTTTTGAAAAATTGACTTTTCAAACCCCCTTAAAATCGCACGCTACTGACATGTAACACATATTACTAAGTTCAAACAAACACGTTATCGATCTTTTCTTACCACCAAAATTTGAAGTTAATCAACCATCATCCATCAATTATAGTTACTGCTGCTCTCGACATTAAGCATCATTCTAGCTTGCCGAAAGTAGTGGTTGGAAGGTGTTGATAGCTTTCTGCAGTTGTATAGAAAGCTGACGTCCTAGGATCCCTCCTGTGGGATGTGGGGAGTATGGATGTAAATATTTCACTTTTCGTGAGTAGTTGGGGAGATCATGGGGGAATATTCAGCATTTGGCAAACGAAAAAAATCAATAATAATAAGAAATTTCAAATTAGTACTATTTTTCTATTTAAAAGAACAGGCCAATATCACAGTTTGCAAGATGAGACAAAATCAGAGAATCGCATAATAGCAGTTTTATTTGAGAACTATTTCCTTATGCATATACAGATTGGTTTGACTAAATAACAGAAATGCTGAAATCCAATTGATTTTCGTTGGTAGGAGTCTAGTCGAAATACCATGATTTCCGATGCGTGACGACGGAAAACACATTTTGTTTAGAGAAACGATACAGTTGAATTCTACAAATCTAAAATTCGTTTCCAAGAAATGTAGAACTTTAAAATTTGCAAAATAAAAAGCAAATAAATAACTAAATGGCATCACCTTAATATAATAATACAGTGTCGTAAATAAAGAAACTATTTGCAAAAATATCTTAATTTTATATAAAATAGTAGTATAATAATTCTATTTTTAAAATATTAGATTTTTGTGAATTTTGTGGTGTTACTACTTCCTGTCGCGTACAAAATAGTACCTATGTCCCAGTTTATGCTAGCAGGACTTCCCCAATCGATAGAGGATCTCATGTGTCGAAAAGTTCTTCGTTTTCGAGATACAGAGTGTTAAAAGTTTAAAGAGAAATAAAGCTTTCCGGCAGTTTTATGAAAAAACAACACTAGCTTTCGATTTGAAATTTGACACACGGTTTTTACTTCAATATAGTACTATCTTTTTATCTATACGACACATTTGTCTCAATATTCAGTGACGTAGAAACTAGGATCTGCAAACCTTTTTCTGCCTCGAATTTGTACGCCAATGAGTTTTTCATGAAAAATTAGTCATTAGTTTAATTACCTGTACCAAGTAGAAGAAAAAAATAATCTACCGATTACGGCGCAGGGTTTTCCAGAAAAACGCCAACAAGTTGACAAGGGATATAATTTTATTTAAAATTAAGATACTGAGAAACTAATAGACTAGAGTCAGCGATCGCCAGACATACTTTATAGTATCAAGCTTAATAATGGTGCTATTCTGTAACCTATTTTACAGCGCTATAAGGGGTGTAAGCCTTGACCTTGACTTTTTACAGCCAATATAAGATATTGTCTATTCTGTACCATAAAATACAACTGTACATTTATAAAGTGTTATAGAAAAACCTAATCCTAGATTTAGTGAATGAAATTTTTATTTGTAGTTTGGATTTAAATAAACTACTGAATATTATAGAAAGTAAGATAGGCTGTCATAATAAGTAGATAATAATAAAAAGTAAAGTTGTCATTTACATCCTGTTATAATTTTATAGAGGTGTATGTTTATAGCGCTATAAGAGAAAGTTACAGAATAGCACCTTAAGATTTTTTATGTGTGTGTACACTATAGTAGGTATGAACGTTTGGGGGTTATGTACCTTGAGTACCTAGGGGGACTTTGACAGATAACAGGTCTTCAAGGTACATAAAAATGCGAAAACACGATAACTTCAAACGCTATTGTCAAACGAAAAATCACCGCTGGACCGCCGCGCCGCTCTGGCACGAAATCCAAGGTAGAGGGTCCATCGTCCATCTTGGAACTACATCATGAATTGCGCGACCCCTGTTCCGGTTTTTGGCTCAGGAGAACCGAACGAAAAGTGGCGATTTTGAAGCCTTTCGTAAAATTGTCATTTTGTGATTGTCTCTACGATAGACGACAAAATTGGACTTTTCCATTCACTCCTGCTGAGCCGAAAACCGGAGCGGGACCGTGCAATTCACGATGTATCTCCAAGTTGGACTCTCTACCTTGGATTCCGTGTCAGAACGGCGAAACGGCGGCGATTTTTTGTTTGGAAATAGCGTTTGAGGTTTTCGTGTTTTAATGTTAATGTATCTTGAACACCTGTTATATCTGCCAAAGCCCCCCGTACTCAAGGTTCATAAAACCCAAATGTTGATACCTCGGCTAATTTCGAGTTATCGCGACACGGGTAATTTCATGAAAAATGTTTAGCCCGAGTCAAAAGGAACAAGTTTTATTTATGAAGGAAACGAAAACGGCGAAAATCAGTTTTCAGTCGGTAAAAAGAAAATTACGATGGTCAGGCAGACTCGCTCTAATTTCGTGTGAGTTTTTTATGTATTTTGCCGCCTCAAAGACTTTTTTCCGGGCGTGGCGGTGCGTGGCGTCGTATTTTCTAGGCGTCTTCGTGTTGGGAAAATTTTTTAGGCTATATTTCGTAGCGATCCTTCGAGTATTCGCCTCGGTCACCGCCTGGCGGATTTAGTCAGAACCCTCGCCGTGTACCGCAGTTTCCTGGTTTTCAAAGTTTGTTATTACAAAAATGCAATTTTTTATGCGCAATCGTCATTTCAACGTATAAATAACGTGAGTAGTTTTTAAAATATCTAATTCCAGTATTAAGTTCAACGTCTTTGCTACGTATTTTCTTTATGAAAACTTAAAAATCAGTAAACTGCGGTACACGGCGAGGGTTCTGACTAAATCCGCCAGGCGGTGACCGAGGCGAATTAAGAAAGTTATTAACGTTTCAATACCCCCGTGTTGGAGGATTGTGTAAAATTTGTAAGATTAGAAAGAGATGCGAAAACAATGACCGCTTCAGGAAATTTGCAGATTTTACCCAACTTCAAAATTTTCGTCAAAACGTCAAAATTTCACTTTTTCGTTCGCTCCTACTGCCTCGAAAATCGCAGCGAGACCGTGCGTGCAATCTACGATGTAGTTCCAAGTTAGACCCTCTAATTTGGATTTGGCGGCGTTTGAAAATAGCATTTAAAGATTTCGTGTTTTCGCAATTTTTTCAATTTTTCAAATTTCTCCAAACACGCGTCCGGGGGGGCGAACTTAATAACTCGCGCGTCTTCTTCGAGATGGACCGGCGGAGTATTTTTTTTTTAAACTAGATGTAATTCAGAAAATCCTGAGGCGGAAACGTTTTTCTCGATTTTGCTTCCTGAGAAAGTTATGATTTTTTTAAAAGAATCGATTATGCTGATTTTAGCGATGTGTCAATCATGTACCCTTTAGGAACGTGCCACAGCCTTTCCCTTTGGATCTAGAGGATCAGGACCCGGACGGCGGGCAAGAAGAAGGAAGAATAAAGAACTCTTTTTTTTCGTAGGTCCATCTCCGATATTAGCCGAGATATGAATTTTTTTTAAAAGTCTATTTTGCCGAAAAACTACTTTTCCGGGGCCCTTGCTCCCCTCCCCGGATGAATTTTTTCGACTGAACTTTTAGGAGAGGTAGAACCAACCTTCCTCTCGGATCCCTGAAAATTTCGTTGCTTAATATCCATCCGCGGCCGAGCTCGGGTAATCGAATAACTATTATGACCCATTTTTTTTTTTACATCTTCGATAATTTTTTTCACCCCTTTAGCAACGAGATAGACGGCATAGACGTCAGTCGCAATAGAATTTTTTTTTCATATTGATATGAACTGTTGAAAAAAATAAATAGAATCCTGGTGTCGCGATGAGATCGAAAATCCTGGTCGAAGACTCTCCTACTAGTATGACTGGCGATCGCTGGTTCTTGGTCTATAAAGTATGAAACCATAATCTCATCTGAAATTACATAAACTTATTATTTTGACTTAAATTCAACCATTGTTGAGATTGTGAAGTTAAGTGTTTATGAATCATTATGTTTAAAAATTCAGCAGGAATTTAGTGTGAATATTTTGCTGCGAGCATTCACAATAATTCTCTCGTGGGGCCTAAGGGGCCTTACATCTTACCTTTTGTGTGAATGCCAATTTACTTCTGGAATTTTTAGGAAGTCAGGGTGGATAAAAGTCATGACTTATTAGGAAAAAGTCAAAAAGTCTGATTTTTTTATTTAAATCATGACTTTTTTTATTTAAATCAGATGTAATAAGTAGCGATTAAAATTTCTGGGAAAGAAAATATAAATAAATAAAAAATTCAGTACAAATATTTAATGATCAATCGAGCTTATTTATTTATTGTATTGTTTCATTAAGAATGTTAATTTTGCTCCCTCGTCAACCCCCAGTCGGTTTCGTACATCGCTATGTACCAGACCAAAGGTCGAAAAAATGCGTTCCACACTTGCTGAGGATGCAATTGCTGTCATAAGTTGCATGACTTCTTCTTTTACTAGTAGAGTAGTTGGTGGTTGATTCGAGAGAGTGCCATATGCACGAATTTCACGAAAATGCCTCAACCAGTTTAAGTTGATTTAAATCACAATATTGGTAAATGCTTTAAATCAAATAAAAATCACTGATTTAAATCAGTTTGATTTAAATCATATCCACCCTGTTAGAAAGTGAACATAATATATGTTATGATGCTCCATTGGATGCAAAGCCGATTGCTTGGTTTCAGTTAGACGGCTGTCCAGCCCATTATGGACGAAATGTTCGCCACTGGTTGGCTATTAATTCTGAGAGATGGTTTGGCTGTGGTGGGACTGTTGCCTGGCCTGCTCATTAATAAACAATAATAAACACAAGAGTGTTAATAGGGTTAAATAATACAAGAGTTATGAATAAAACGCAGACAAACGTCCATACCCACCGACATTGCCATCTGCCGATGCCGGGCCTTGAACCCGGACACGATAGGCAGTGTGACCAGAGTCATGCCTGTCACGCATGTTCTAGCCACCGAGTCGATGGCATTATTCCAATATAACTCCACTGGATTTTTTGCATGGGGTTTTATCAAAGATAAAGTTTATATCCTCCAGTAGATTTTAGGGGACAAATTAATCCAGAGAATACAAATTGCATGCAACGAAATACGAGAAAATTAATTAATTGAAGTCAGAAGTTCAATTGAACGCCGCTGTTATTTGTGTATTGAACAATATGGTTGTCATTTCGAACAACTACTTTAATTGACGTTCATTAATTTTATTATTATATTTAATTTAATGTTTAGGATTTTTGTTTCAACATTATTAGTTATAGGTGTTTTTTTTTCACACACGGTTTCTGTCCTAGAACCGTCTGTATACCAGCAGAGTCCTTTCCGCAATATGTCAGGAGTTATTGTTAACCATTCCTCTCGGATCTGCCCGTATTCCCCAGGCAAGCCAGTCTCTGTACCCAGCTTAGCTTGCTATTCTCTGTTGTTTGTGTTGTTTTTGTCCACCAAACTATCGCGACATATGTAATGGTAGGTCTTACTACCTTGGTGTAGAGCCAATGCATCATATCAGGTCTTAGCCCCATGTTTTGCCATATAATTGTCTGCATGTTGCTAATATTGCTACCGATCTTTGTATAGTCCAGATGTTGGTTCCATGTTAGTTTGGAGTCTAGGACAACTCCAAGATACTGAATGGGACGGCAGTGGTTTTAGGTGGGCTCACCTTTAACCCTTCTTCGTCAGTCCATTTTTCTACCACATTCAGGGCTCTTTGTAAATGATCCCTGACTGTGTTGTTGAATTTCCCCATTACAGTGATGATAATGTCATCAGCATATCCCTAAATTTCAAAACCTTCATTTGAGAGTTTTTTTAAGAGTCCGTCAACTACAAGGTTCCACAACAGAGGGGACAGCACCCCTCCCTGCGGACAGCCGCCTGCAACTGACGCTCCTAAGCTTTCTCCCATCATGGTAGTAAATACCACCCTGCCTTTAAGAATGCTTTCGATCCATCTGCAGTAGGTACTCTCGATACCAAACTCTCTAGCAGTTCTAATGATGGACCTAAATGAGGTATTATCAAATGCCCCCTCTATATCAAGGAAAGCACCCAAGCCTACTTCTTTGTTTTTCAACCTTCTGAGTTAGATGGTGAAGCGCCGTTTCTGTAGACGTTCCTGCTCTGTATGCAAATTGGGCCTGATGTAGAGGACTTCTCAGTAGTAATACCACAAGAGATTGAATTTTCGCGATAAATCTGTCGATTTATTTCTAACGAAACTGAGTTTGCTTGGAAACACCACGAGTCCGCAGGACGAGTTTTCAATCAACTCAGTTGAGAATAGAAATAAAAGACAGACTTATAAGATAAATTCAATCACGAGTGGTATTTTATTAGACTATTTCACGAACAAATATTTTGGTTGATAACTTCACTTGAAGTAACACCGAAGGGACTCATTTTGACGTCTGTATCTATAATTAATTTTTATCAAACTGTCAAACTTTGCTTTGCCATTCGAATCCATGGTTACGTCGTTGAAAACACCACGCCGACAGACCAATTAGAATTGAAAGACAGCTGGTGTTTTCGCGATAATACAAGCTGTCATTGGTTTGTGATTGGTCAGATTATGTGATAATTTTAACGTGAGTGAAATAGTCACCATAACATCATCCCTAATAAGTCTGTCAAGCAGTTTTTGAATTGTCTTAAGTTGAAATGACATGAGACTTATAGGTCTTAGGGACTTTGCCTGGGTGTACGAGTAACGCCCTGGTTTTGGTATGAACATACCACCGCCCTAACTATTTTCCAAATCTTTGATATATATCCCAGCGCTAGGCTGGCTCTGTAGAGCATACATAGTATGACTCAAATGAGTTTACTGCCCATTTGATGTTGGATTGATTTATCACTTTTTTGGTAACTGACCAGTCTGTCCTGGTTGCTCTGTTGCCAGATGCTACCAGTTCTGCTCCTTGCCATTCCTCCAGTGATTGATCAATTATAGTGGAACCAGGAAAGTGCACATGAAAGAGTTCCTCCATTATCTCTACCTGATTTGGTATGTTGCCCTGTCTTGGTTATATATTTTATATTATTATTATATATTTTTCAAAAATTTTTGAAAAGCTACTTAACAAACATATTGGTCTATAGTTTTCCATTGATGTACCACTATCTGACTTTAATAGTGGTTTGATTTTAGCTATCTTCAATTTCTCCGGAAATATTCCATTACTTATTGAAGTGTTTATTATCTCCGTTAACGGTATGACTATTTCATTCATACATTTTTTTAGCAGATTTGTACTAATTTCATCATAACCAGAAGCATTGGAATTCTTAAGATTTTTTATTATATATAAAATTTCCATATGAGTAGCTGGTTCACAGTAAAATGAATTAGGTGTGTTACTTGAATAAATAAATTGCAACACTTGTCAACTTGATGGCGTTTTTCTGGAGAACTGTGCGTCGTAAGTAAAAATCGAAAGACTATTTTTTTCTTCTACTTGGTACAGGTAATTAAACTAATGATTAATTTTTTATGAAAAACTCGGCGTACAAATTCTAGGTAAAAAAGGGGTTGCAGATCTTAGTTTCTAAGCCACTGAATATTGAGACAAATATGTCATATTGATAAATATATAGTACTATTGAAGTAAGAAATACTTGCCAAATTTCTAATCGAAAGTTAGTGTAGTTTTGGTGGTTATGTAATGAACAAAAAAAAAAAATTCCGTTAATTCTCAGAAAATGCACATTCAACTTTGGCAAAATTTAACTCAAACAATCACTTAGAAAAAACTGAATTTTTGTGGGTTTACATCTTAATAACCAGATAAGTGATCTCACTTAAAATTGATACCTAGGGGTTTTAAATGGCGCTCTTTACGATAATGAAATCCAAATTTGAATAAAAAAATCACTAATACTTTTTTTGAAAAAGCGACTTTTTACTACTATCTAAGGTGTGCGATCCTAAGTGGATCACAACTCACACTATATAAATTATCTTACTCATTCTCAATTTCCTTTTTTTTTTTTTTAATTTTTTCCCTTTTTGTTGTAGCAATTGAAAGATGATCTATGTGAAGTTGTTTCTGAAATGGAGTCCCTCGACTCTGGAGAGGATGGTAAAAACAGCAACAAGACCAAAATGATGTCCATTGGAAGAAAAAAATTCAACATGGACCCTAAGAAAGGAATAGAATATTTAATAGAAAAAGGATTATTACAAGATACTCCAGAAAGTGTAGCTCAATTTCTTCATAAAGGTGAAGGCCTCAATAAGACCGCTATTGGAGATTATTTAGGGGAAAGAAATGATTTTAATGAACAAGTTCTTCAAGCATTTGTTGAATTACATGATTTTACAGATTTGATTTTGGTACAAGCACTAAGGTAAATATTTATAATAAAAAAAAGTTAGTATATGCAGCCTGTAACAAATCTTTATTTCGCTAAAAGTGTTATACTGTCAAAATCTTTACCCGATACAGTAATTACAGTCATCAGTAATCAAATTTATATTAATTATACAAAACACAATGTATATTATTTACATAGATGATGAAGAGAAGGGATCCCAAAACACTCTTGGAACACCCTAATGCCTAATACCATTGAGTAAAAAATAATAAAGAGACGCAACTGTCAAGGTTTCGAGATTTTAATGTTGTATTTTTTTGCCAATAGCTTCACGATTGTCTTCAATTTTAAGGGCTATACAGCCACATTACAAATACCTTCCCGTAGCACTAAAAATTGATGATAATCAAAAAAATTGGCAAAGAAATACAATACCAAAATCTCGAAACCTTGACAGTCGCACCTCTTTATTATTTTTTACTCAATGCTAATACGGTTTATGACAACACAGTAAGTTTGATATTCTGTAGGTTCCACTATTGCGTTTGGACTCACGAGCTTGATCGAATGCTCCTTTGTGTGGTGTTTTGCGATAAATGCACGGTATAGTTGCTTCTAACTATAAGTGTTTTGTATCTTTCCTTGATTTTGTATGAAAATGTAAAACTAATGAAAGTTAACTTTAACATACGTTCCAATTAGATAACCGTATTAACATGATATTTCCCACATCTTATGCTATTTTAGCGATTTGGCATCAGTACCTCTCTATTAGGTATGACGTGGTGATGACGTACAATGGTTTTTGTTTTGTATTAAGTATAGTAATTAAAATGCCCTAAGTGCTATTGATATATTTTATGTCCTCATTTATGTTTTGATTTTTCTTCACATTGTGTCATACGTTTAGGGCTTTGCTTTCTGGGGAATCAAAATAATCAATAAGATTTTTGTCACCTTCAAATAGTCGTCATAATATCCAACTGCTTGTAACCAGGTACCCCACCACTTAAAATGGTTCGGGGGGGGTTAAAAATATCCTTTCTTGTCCTACAATATTTTCTTTCTTACTATGTCTAAATAATTATCTGCATGCACGCCTATTACCATAAATTTAAGTTTCTCTAATTTTGATATTTCTGTATAAGAATTATCAGACAATTTATGTACCACAATATCTTGATTTTTTTGTAAAGACCACTTATCGCCACCTCTATAAGTACACTGCCTTGATTTGGCAATTTAATTTTTGTAGCTGAAACGTTTTTCGTTTTTTATGTACAGGGTGTATTAAAAATGCAGACTTCGGTAGCGTATTCAATTAATAAAGAAAAAAGTTTATATAAACAAATGTTCAAAAATGAGTTCTTTTCATGTTAGTTATATTTGTGTACCAACTAAGGCAATTCATGATTGATTATTATTTTATTTTCTGACTTAATATAAAATTATTTTTAGAACAATTAGACATGAGACAAAGACAAATATCATAGCATAGCAACTGTTCAAGTGACCGCCTACAATTCACAACACTATACATCAAACACATGTCTGCATGTCTGCCATTTCTGAATTTGAATAATATTCCATTTTTAACAATAAAATGAAATCTGAACAAACTAAACACCGAATTAACAAGTAACGTTTTTTTTTTTTTAATAGCTAGGTATACAATTATGTTAACAAATTTATAATTATTATTGTTGTTACCTACAAAAGAAAATCCATCAATCAATGATCTTAGGCCAATTAGTGTACTTCCGACAGGCTCAAAACTGTTAGAAAAAGTGATACAAGTTCAAATGGTTAAGTATATAAATGATAATAATATATTACCAATTTATCAATTTGGTTTCCGTAAAGGTTACAGTTGTACTACAGCTCTTCTTAAAATTATCAATGACATCGTGGCAGTATTTGATAACAATGAGTGTCCAGTTATGGCACATTTAGACATGTCAAAGGCTTTCGATTCAATCAACTTTGATTTGCTGTTGGCAAAATTATCACATTTTAATTTTGATATAAAAACTATTAGCTGGTTCAAAAATTATCTCTACGGTAAGTCAAATGGTCTGTCTGTTTAGTATTGATGGAAAATATAACATATCTGAACCTTTAAAAATAATGACAGGGGTCCCTCTGGGATCCATCCTCGAACCAATACTGTCTTCAGTTTTTAGTGCCGATGTTAGCAAGTCGATAAAATATTGCAAATTTCACACGTATGCTGATCTCAATATTTATAATGATACTGTAAACCAATATTCACATACCTGAAAATAATGAAGATTTTTTCTACATTCATTTATCATAACCTATTACATTTACGGAAATATCTTTTATCATTATCCCTCTCTTTATCCTACACATTCAGATGTACATCATCATGACACATGGAATAATATGAATATTGTCCTTCCAATGAATAGATTAAAAAAAATCCGAAAACATCAGTATTAAATTATTTAACTCGCTTCCATTGGATCTGCGTATGTTACAACTACAAAAATAAAAGAATAAAGTAAAGAGCATATTAACCATAAATCCACTATATAGCATAAATGATTTTTTTCATATTGAATATAACATAAACGTTTCTGAAACATAACTATTGACATAGTATCTGTATAAATAGTTATTAAAATAAATGTAAAATTTGTTTTAATGTGTTATATGATATTAATAAGTAGCTAATATAATAAGATTTTATATAAAATTTTTATCTTAATTTTAGTACTGTACACTAGGGCTGGGAATTTTTATCGATATATCGATAGTTATCGCTATATCGATAAATATCGATAGGTAGTTATCGATACAGCGAATAACGATATTTCCAATCGCAAATATCGTTATTCAATATATCGATATTTATCAATATATTGATATTTATCGATATATCGATATTCATCGATATTTGTGTCGCCTGATTCTGGGAGTTGAATGATTTTATTTTATTCTAGTCTATAGAAAATTTATTTGTAAAATTAGGTGACATATGAAAGACAAATGTTCTACATAAAATTTAGCAGTTTTCTTGGTAAAATTACTTTGACCATGTATTGCACTTTAAAACAACAGTTTTAAAGTGCAATACAGGGTGTCCCGAAATTAGCTAGAAAGATTTTGACATCAGTTTCTACGTCCAAAAATAGTAAAAAAAAGTTCCTATAAACATGGGTCCAGAAATGGCTTCTAATGGAGCTAGAGCCTTCTAAAGAAGAGCCTCTGACACTGGTTTTTTGTAAATATTTTGGAAACTTTTTGTGAGAAAGCAATGAAATTTTCGGTGTTTGCTAATTCTTTTGTTCTCGATGTAAATGTAAAAATGATTCTAAAATTTTATTCAGAGACGTAGTAATCGGAGGGGCTAGGAGTGTTTATAGCCCCAACTTTTTTGCCTGTGGAATTTTTCACAATTTATCTGCAGAAAATAAAAATTTGAAGTTTTCTACCTAAAGATGGAACTCTTGTCTAACTTCGATAGAATGCATGGCGTTGGAGTTAAATTGATTTGAAAATTTTGGTCTGCCCCATTAGTCGGTTTTTAAATTCATACTTTTTTTACATTTTCACATAGTAGACTATTATTGACAGGTAATTAGACTATCACTTGGTTACTGAATACCGTATTTGAAATACCTACTCGTAAGTGTCAGGCGTTTAAGTTGAACTTAAATAATTATTGCTGTAAAAAATGGAACGATTTAACAATCAGGAACTTGCAGATATGCATTTCATCTATGGTTTTTGCAATGGTAATGCCGCTCGGGCAGTCCGGGAATACAGGCGACGGTTTCCACAAAGACAAATACCCAGACATGAAATGTTTGTCAATATCCACAGACGTTTATGTGAAAATGGAAATTTTAAAAGACTTTGCGGACAAGGAACACCACAAGGGGATTACAATTTGGAACAGGTTTTAAACCATTTTGAAAATGATCCCCAAATAAATATAAGGGCGGTATCGAGAGGTACTAGAATTCCTCGGACAATAGTAATGAATTAGTATGGAGCTATAAAAAAATAGCAAAAAAATCTTTTACTTTTAGATTGGAAGAATGGTGAAACTTCAAGGTCTTCATGCCTATCATTACCAACGTGTACAGAATTTAAGACCAGCGAATTTTCAACCACGATTAGAATTTTGTCGGTGGATTTTAAATAATAATGATGTCCTTCCGAACATATTATGGAGTGATGAAACAACATTCACCAGGAATTGAATTTTTAACATACATAATTAATTCACATGTTTGGGAAATTGTTAATCCTCGAGTGGTACGACGCACACACTTTCAGCACAGATTCTCCATAAATTTATGGGCAGCCATTATTGGCGATCAACTTATTGGTCCCATTGAGATACCTGATCGCTTAAACGCAAATCTTTACTTAAATTTTTTGCAAACCGATCTGAATCCCCTCTTCGATGATGTACCTGTAAACGTTAGACATAACATGTATTTTGAACATTATGGGCAAAACGTAAGAAGATGGTTAGATGAGCGTTACCCTAACAGGTGGATAGATCGAAATGGTCCCATATCTTGGCCACCTAGGTCACCTGTCTTGAATCCTCTGGATTTTTACTTATCGGGATATTTGAAAAGTTTAGTTTATCTCACAGAGATAGATACAAGAGAAGATTTACTTCAACGAATTAATGTTGATGTCAACCAAATAAGAAACAACCATTTTGAAATTTTCGAGCCACTCAAGCGATAAGACGTCGAGCCGCCATATGCATAGAACAAAATGGAGATTTATTTGAGCAATAATTGTTACATTAGTTGTTATTAATACCAAATTATTATTTAGCATGGTATCGAAGTTATTGTTGTTAGTTATCGAGTTCCATTTTTAAGTAGGCAAACAATTTAAAATTTTTATTACCTGTCTAATAATAGTCTAATTACCTGTCAATAATAATAATAATAATAATAATAATAATCTACTACGTGAAAATGTAAAAAAGCATGAATTCAAAAACCCGGGTTCGAATCCCAGTCGTGGCAATGGAAAATACTGTGAGAGGGATTTTTCCATTATATTGGATGTGTGTCCCTTGTCTTTAAATGTGTATCTGTGTATCCCCCTCTCGCACAAGGCTCTTCTAGAGCCTTCTGGGATAAAGGGGGTCGTAATTACATGTGGTGTATTTATATTTATTATATAGCATTTAATTATCAAGAGTTTGAAACAGCAAAACAACTTATAAATGTAGATCCTTAAATATTAACAATTGGGCCAGCAGTAACTTATTGTTAATTAATGCTAATAAAACTAAAGCTATAATGTTTAGTAAAAATATCAATAATACACCAAATTGTAGTCTTCATGTTGATGGCATTGAACTCACATGGTGTGATGAGAAAATATCCTGCCGTACACCTTGATAAGAGTTAATTTTATTTCTCACATAAATAAAACTTGTCAAAAATCATATTTTGCCCTAAAGAACATATATACTTCAAATCACGAGAGATGACCGTTACGTCACAAATTAATTTCTAATCTTCAACGTACGCTGTTCAAGCGTTCTTTGTTTACAACACAGTAAAACGAGGGAGACAGAGAAAGGGAGTCCATTATATGTGACTGTTAATATCTCCGACTGACGTTGTTGATGCGTTATACGAAAACCTAACCGCCTTGACGAAATAGAAAGAGAGGGCCCGATTTCGTATGTCTCAGTAATAAGCAGGAATTCGATCAACTGATCGAACGCTTTTGACTAGCGCCGTTGTCGCATGTTTCATAGTTTCCTGTTTCTGCATGTCAGCCATAGTTGTCAAATTTGAATTTGTTTATCTTTGAGTTTGATTGTTACTGTTTTCCTTATTCCATTGATTTTTGCACATTAAAAATAGTTCATTATGGAATTAACGATAGTTAATCTTCAAAACATCTGCATTTTGCCAAATTATATATATTAAAAACCTCGATAAGAATATACAATTAGTTCAAATTTAGACAGGCGAGATCGTTAAATTATTCTGACATTTAACAGACAAATTACAGGTTATGTTTTGTTTTGACGTTTAAGTTTGTTTACATCCGGATGTCATTTCAACAAGCATGAATTTGACTAACTCAGTACTGATTTGATTCATACGAATTATAACGATGACGTAACGGTCTTCTTTCGTGATTTAAACTATATATGCTATTCACATTTTATTTACATGAGGGGAGGCTATGATATGTTTTTCTTAGGTTGTCTCAGGGTTGTCTACTATTGACAAAATATTGAAGTGTCAGATTTAATTGATCGTCACTGTCATTTATTTTTGGCTGAACTGCCAAATTTTTTATTGATAACATTGCTGTGCTTTCTTTAGGGTCTCACTCTGACAACTATGTAGAACTAATTTGAATTTGTGGTTATGTTTTTGACTTTTCAACATAACCTCAGTAATTAAAACGGTCATTCATACCAACAGAATTCAGATTTTCCAAGGCCTCCCCTCATGTAAATAAAATGTGAATAGCATAATATGAATATCATAATTTGCTCTCAAAGTCAATAAAAATAACACACATCGAATCATTGGTACTATCAATACAATACCTAACTATATGGACCATTCTTAATAGTATTTAATAAATATCACATTCAGAAAATCCAAAATCCATGCATTAGATTTGCTGGTCAACTAAATAGGTATGATCACATAACCCCACATTTGCGTACTGCAAAAATGTTAAAGAAGATATGCATATGAATTGCCTAATTGATACAGTTATTAATACCAATTGCCCACGATATTTATCTGATCTATTAAATAGACATAGTAATATACATGATTTCACTAGGCACAAAAATAATTTAAGTACACCTAATCACAATTCAGAGGTTTTTAAGAGTTCCTTCAGTTGTCAAGCAGCTCATATATACAGATTGTGAAAGTACTCATCTTGACGTAGGACCTAAATTTACCGCTTAGTTTTATTTAGTTACATTGCATGCGCAGTCGATAATTGATGAACAATTTATACAGACAAGCATACGGCGACCAAAGACGGAAATGTATGAGTAGTGAAGCACTTGTTTCTAGGTAGCGGCATTTCACATCGTATATATTTTGAGGTTTCCTATGCCAAGATGAGTACTTTCGCAATCTGTATATATAATATGACTGATGATCGAGATGGTAGCGTACCTGCCTCTCACTCAAAAGTCCCGGGTTCGATTCCCGGTCGTGGCAATGGAAAATACTGTGAGAAGGATTTTTCCATTATACATGGATATTGGATGTGTGTCCCTTGTCTTTAAATGTGTAGCCCCCTCCCGCACAAGGCTCTTCTAGAGCCTTCTGGGATAAAGGGTGTCGTCATTATTGCATGTGGTGTATTTATTATTATTATTATTATTTATTAACATGTTACCAGTTCCAACATCAATTAACACTAGGGATTTTAAAGGCAAAATAAAAAAAGTTATATTAGATTTAGGCTTAACACGTTCAGCGCCAAGCTCTCAGGACGAATTTTCGTTTTTTTAAGAATTACGTGTTGTATTAATTTGAACTTTTACGGAATTTATGTGAAAACTTTCATCCAACCTACACCCCAATTTGAAATTCTAGCAGGCCACAGCTTATAATTCCCCATATAAAATATACGTAAATGTGTGCGTTAGTGATACACATGGACAAAACAGAATATTAGTAGTGTATCTTTTTAGATACACAATGTTTTAACAATCGGTCCAATTAGTCTTTCTATTCATCATTATCCTACCCTAAACAGTTACTTCACCGCCTCCAAATGCAGGCAAGGTGTTGATCTTATCAATCCTTGCATTTCTACCTCTCCATCGTAATTCGTGAACATAAAGTGGTAGATTAAAAGAAGAAAGATAATTGTCATTGGTTGTGAAAGATACACAAAAATAAAAAATTGAGGCAGCCAGAGAACATGTTGCTATTTTGAAACAAAACTAGTGGTATCCGAAATGGTATTTCCGTGTTGTCAAAAATTTGCTTGTTTGTATAGGAATGCAACAATCAGAATAATAATTTGCATTTATATTCAATGGATACTGTTATTGCCGATTCTTTAATTTTTTTTTCTATGTACCATCTGGCTCTTTTCAAAATTTTTGCCCCATCTCAATTATTCTATAAAAGATACACTGGCGCTGAACGTGTTAAGTTTGTAACTATTAATTATTGTGTTTACTTAATTTGATGTACAACATGTGCGTGATACGTATATTTCTATTTCTGTATTATAATTAAAGAAAAAATTATTCACTTTTTAAATGTTTCAAACAGTATTTATTTAATCTCTACCACACGTGTTTCGGCTTTCTAGGCTTTTCTCAAGAGTACATACAATACTAGTTGTTAAATTTGTTTTACATTCTTATATACTACATCTGGAAGCTACAGAACTAATAGAGCATCTGATTTTTATTTATGAGGGTTAAAAACTATTTTTCTTAGAATTTAAATAATTTTCAAAATAATTTAAATAATAATTTTTTTTATTTTGTTCAAAATAATTTAAATTCTTAGAAAAATTGTTTTTAACCCTCATAAATAAAAATCAGATGCTCTATTAGTTCTGTAGCCTCCAGATGTAGTATATAAGAATGTAAAACAAATTTAACAACTAGTATTGTATGTACTCTTGAGAAAGGCCTAGAAAGCCGAAACACGTGTGGTAGAGATTAAATAAATACTGTTTGAAACATTTAAAAAGTGAATAATTTTTTCTTTAATTATAATAGTTAACAATGTTTCACATGATGCCAACCGCGGAATCAGTTCTATGTATATTTCTGTTTTTTTTTTACATATTTTGTTAATGCTCAACTTTTATAATAGTGACTACTAATTTTAGGTATACATGAAAATGTGCTTTGTAGTACTGTGTATCTTTTGTAACAATTGTTTTTGTATTTACTTTGTTGCAATAAATGTATTATTATTATTGTTAACAATAAAGTGTGTGTAAAGTGTACAATTTCTTTATTTTGATTCTTGGAATTTATGGTAAAATAATTTTTTTACAGACAATTTTTATGGAGTTTTCGTTTACCAGGAGAGGCACAAAAAATTGACAGAATGATGGAATGCTTTGCCAAACGATACTGTGATTGCCAAGGAGACAATATTTTTGAAAACTCTGATACATGTTATGTTCTGTCTTTTGCTATTATTATGTTAAATACCAGCTTACACAATCCCAGTGTCAAAGAAAAACCCACAATAGAACAATTTGTTAATATGAATAGAGGCATTAATCAAGGTCAAGATTTACCTAGGGAATTACTGGTGGTAAGTTATTTATTTTCTTAGTAAACTTTAATATTCCAAACTCAATCAAAAATATGAGCTATTGGTATTTTTTAATTTCACTTAGGGCCAAATTATTAATACGCTGTTAAAGTGACTGTTCGTTAGCGGATAGATAAATTTTGTCCTTCTGTTAAAAACAAATTCTAATTATCATATTAAAATTAACTTGCCGTTTACTATCTTTTAGTGAGGTATGTCCTAGCTAGAATACTATCTGCATCACAACTTGGCAACAGCGTATTTTTGTTGTGACATTTCCTGATTGCGTCCTTTTCTAAAGTTACAAAACTATGTTTTATGTCTTATTATTATTAATTATTAATTACTTCGTTGACAATATTCATTTTTGGTAGTACCCACTTTTTCAATAGTCCCTACAGTAGGCATTGGTGTTCAGTGATAATGATAATTCTATTTCATTCAACAAAAAGTATACGGTGTTCTTGGACAGCCGAAATCTGTTAAAAAAATCTAAATCGTCCCAATAATTTAGATGATCCGCTCTTTGGTGGAGTGTACGAGGTCTTCTAAACACAATATTTACATAATCCTCTAGATCACTGTCAGTGTCCGATGAATCGGAAAAAATTTTCACATCCAATAAAGGAATGTTTCCTGGAATATCCATTGTAAATACAATCCGAAATATTAACAAGCTTTGTCCAATGGATGACAAACATATAAAATTGACGTTATAGGTTATAGTTTCACATATATCTGGCAGATTAAATACAAACAGGCAGATGAAGCGGCTGTTAAATAATGTTCATGTTAGCAACATTTTATCTTCTAGTTACCTCTAACAGGGTATTTATAATTTGCATTTTTATACTAACAGGGAGATATCTTTATAAAAATGCAAATTATAAATACCCTGTTAGAGGTAACTAGAAGATAAAATGTTGCTAACATGAACATTATTTAACAGCCGCTCCATCTGCCTGTTTGTATTTAATCTGCCAGACATATGTGAAACTATAACCTATAACGTCAATTTTATATGTTTGTCATCCATTGGACAAAGCTTGTTAATATTTCGGATTGTATTTATAATGGATATTCCAGGAAACATTCCTTTATTGGATGTGAACATTTTTTTCGATTCATCTAGAGGATTATGTAAATATTGTGTTTAGAAGACCTCGTACACTCCACCAAAGAGCGGATCATCTAAATTATTGGGACGATTTAGATTTTCTTAACAGATTTCGGCTCTCCAAGAACACCGTACAATTTTTGTTGAATGAAATAGAATTATCATTATCACTGAACACCAATGCCTACTGTAGGGACTATTGAAAAAGTGGGTACTACCAAAAATGAATATTGTCAACGAAGTAATTAATAATTAATAAGACATAAAACATAGTTTTGTAACTTAGAAACGGACGCAATCAGGAAATGTCACAACAAAAATACGCTGTTGCCAAGTTGTAATGCAGATAGTATTTTAGCTAGGACATACCTCACTAACTAAAGGATAGTAAACGGCAAGTTAATTTTAATATAATAATTAGAATTGGTTTTTAACAGAAGGACAAAATTTATCTATCCGCTAACGAACAGTCACTTTAACAGCCTATTAATAATTTGGCCCTTAAGGGCCAAATTATTAATAAGCTGTTAAAGTCCATGATAAAGATATCTCCCAGTTAGTATAAAAATGGAAATTATAAATACCCTGTTAGAGGTAACTAGAAGATAAAATGTTGCTAACATGAACATTATTTAACAGCCGCTTCATCTGCCTGTTTGTATTTAATCTGCCAGATATATGTGAAACTATAACCTATGTCAATTTTATATGTTTGTCATCCATTGGACAAAGCTTGTTAATATTTCGGATTGTATTTATAATGGATATTCCAGGAAACATTCCTTTATCGGATGTGAACATTTTTTCCGATTCATCGGAGTCGGACAGTGATCTAGAGGATTATATAAATATTGTGTTCAGAAGACCTCGTACACTCCACCAAAGATCTAAATTATTGGGACGATTTAGATTTTTTTAACAGATTTCGGCTCTCCAAGAACACCGTACAATTTTTGTTGAATGAAATAGAATTATCATTATCACTGAACACCAATGTCTACTGTAGGGACTATTGAAAAAGGTGGGTACTAGGTACCAAAAATGAATATTGTCAACGAAGTAATTAATAATTAATAAGACATAAAACATAGTTTTGTAACTTAGAAACGGACGCAATTAGGAAATGTCACAACAAAAATACGCTGTTGCCAAGTTGTGATGTGAAGGATAGTAAACGGCAAGTTAATTTTAATATGATAATTAGAATTTGTTTTTAACAGAAGGACAAAATTTATCTATCCGCTAACGAACAGTCACTTTAACAGCCTATTAATAATTTGGCCCTAAAAGAAATAGAAACAAACGATCTTACAGCACACCAATCTCGCTGTGCTCACTACTCTGCCGACATTGTTACTTTCAGTGTTTTTACATGAGTACATGAGGCTCGGTTCCCACACCACTCATACTTGCGGGGCCATAAAGTGCTTACATTACTGCAGTATGTCGAGCTGCTTGAATCGGATACAACAGGTGTCAGGTCTCACCAGTTCCATGTCAAATGGAGGTTATATTGAGTTTAAGGTATACGTCCTCCCCTCGTAAGATGACAAAAATACAATAGTTTTTGTACCTACTACAAGTTGTTCAGAGGCAATAAGGAATATTTCTTTGCCAATGTATATTAAAAAGTGGATATGTTTAGAAAACTGTTTTATCCACATTAGTTAAATTCTTAACATTTTTTTTTTACTGATTTGATAAGTGATCAATAGTATGAAGTAGAACCATTCGTTTTTAAAGGATTGTTAATTATATAAGTAAGTAAACATGGCGACCGGCACAAGTACAGTTGTTGTTAGTCTGTGTTCAAAGTAGATACCTTAAGTGTAAATATTTTAGAGAGACAGGTTCGTATTTAATAAATGCTCGTGACATATTAACCTCTTACTATGATATTAAAACTTTGGAAAGCCGTAGAAATATTATATGTTTACAACATTTACATGGTCTTATAAATTGTTATGTTGATAATAGTGCAATGTTAAGTAAAATAGCATTGAGAGTTCCAAAATCTGTAAATACCAGATCAGAAGATACTTTCTACTGTCCTGTACCCAGGACTAATGTTCAATTAAATTCCCCGTTATTCAGGATGTTAAGCTTGCATAATAAATATTGTAAATGCATTGATATATTTCGATGTAGGAAGCGTGAATTTAAAAATAAACTAATTTGCTATTTTAAGTTGGCATTACCACTCAATTTTTATTATTGTTATTATTTTTTCAAAAAGTACTAAGGTACTATCGCGGCCGAAAAAAAGTAATCGACTGATTTTCCCATTGTAACTATGGTTCTATTCAGTGTCGCATTAATCTCAATATTTTTTTTATTAGTGTCAACGTCATTGTCATATTAAGCAAAAATATTTTTTTTTATTAATCATGCCTTATCATGTTTTGAGTGAAGAAGAAAAAGGCTACATCATCGCCAAACTTGGAAAAGGGTGGTCTCAACAACGCATAGCAAGTGAAATTATTTGCAGCAAAAGCAAGATTCAAAAACTAAACAAAAAGTGGATAGAAACTCATGATCTGAGCAGGGCAGTGGGTTCAGGGAAGAGTACTCTAGAAAACGACAATACCCTTGGTTAACTATGTGAATTTAAACCCATTTTCTAATTCTATTGAAGCCAATAAAGAGCAAACCAACTTACCAACGTCTGTTAGGACAGCAAGAAAACGGTTGCGAGAGCAATAAGGTCTATTTAACTGTGTCAGTGCTAAAAAGCCCCGACTAACAGATGTTGATAAAGAGGCAAGAATGCAGTTTGCAAATACTTTTATTAATGAAAACGATCGTTACTGGTCCGACGAAAAGATATTTCAGCCCTGCTACAATGATCAACTGCGAGTTTAATTACCGTCCCAGGAGTCATAAGTTTGGTGAGGAATATTCGCACAAAACAGATAATAGCGGAAGGTATTCTGTCTTTTTGTTTAGTTTTTGAATTGTGCCTTCGCTGCAATTAATTTCACTTGCTATGCGTTGTTAAGACCACCCTTCTCCAAATTTGGCGATGATGTAGCCTTTTTCTGCTTCTCTCAAAACCATACTAATTAATTGTTTTCTTATAATTAAAAAATATTAACAACTTATTTCTTATTAGTTTTTTTTAATAAATACGACCCCACCAATGGTTTCTTGTCAAAATAATTTAATTGACATAACTGATGTAAAAACTCCCATTTACAATGGAAAATTTTTCGAAAAAACATACTACTTGATAAAAAATCGATTACTTTTTTTCGGCCGCGATAGTACATTACCCACATTTTATGCGGGTGCTGTGTTGTTCATTAATTGGTGTATACTGTTGAACAATAAAGTCTATTTATTTATTTATTTATTTATTTAAAAGATGCAATAGAAATGTTGTTAGTGCTCTAAAATGTGAAAATTTTAATAATTTGTACCATTTAAGTTGCGCCAAACTAAGTACCAAAGTGAAATTTGTTAATGATAACACAATTATTTGTTGTGAAACTGTAGTACAGTGACAATGATATCGCCTTTTTTGATGCCATAGGGGATAATATGGCAAACAAGGACAATAAGGTAGACGTGCATATCTTTAATTATATTATTAAGCAAAAAGACATTATTATTGGCGATTTAAGGGACCAAATTAAATTATTAAATAATCAAATAGACTTTATGAATATATACTTTAACCATAATTTTAAACCAGACGAAAGGGAACAAAAAACTGATAAAATAAATGCTGACTTATCTATGGAAAAACTCCCTAATAAAAATATAACAAAAAACTCGAAAATGTTTCTAATATAAACAAACCGAGTAATTAAAAAATGATAACAAATAGTGAAGTGGCAAATGAAATCCTACAAGTACAAAGCAAAATAAACTGTTTTAGAATTGCATAACTACACAAACTATTCTTCTACACACCCAGTTCTGCTGGTAACGATTCACTTGCGCAAGCATACCGTACAAGTGCATAGTAGCTTCTAGGGTCGGCCTAAATAACAAACCGAAAGTCACTGCGCAACCACACTGTGACGTCAACTAGGGCATTGTAAATAATATTGTTCCAGCCAAACAAATTCAGCTTATCTCCCGTCTCCGTTTTATAGGTTGTTGTGTCAAAGTAATAATAACCTCTGATTTTTTGTAATCTGTATTTTTGTGTAATTTGTACTTTTGAAACACATAACTAGTAATAATAACGTGGTTTATTAATTTTTTTTAGAGTTTATATGACAGCATAAAGGCAGAACCTTTTAAAATCCCAGAAGATGATGGCAATGATTTAATGCATACTTTTTTCAATCCTGATAAAGAAGGTTGGCTGTGGAAGCAGGGTGGACGTTATAAAAGTTGGAAACGGCGATGGTTTATTCTTAATGATAATTGTCTTTATTATTTTGAATATACTACAGACAAGGAACCACGAGGGATAATTCCATTAGAAAACATATCAATTCGTGAGTGCACTGATAGGCAAAAACAATATTGTTTTGAACTGTATGCCAGTGGCGGAGCTGATTTTATTAAAGCTTGCAAAACAGATTCTGAAGGCAAAGTAGTTGAAGGTAAACATACAGTTTACAGAATGTCAGCTAGTAGTGATGAAGAGAGAAAAGAATGGATGCAAAGACTTACACAAAGTATTAGTCATAACCCTTTTTATGATATGTTGGCTTCTCGAAAAAGGAAAGCTCAACTTTATGCTAAAAATTAATTTATAATTTACTATCAATTATTACATTTTCTTTACATCACTTCTACTAGCAGAACACAAAGAACTTTGAACATATTTGTTGCTGCTAGGTATTTCCAAATAATTCTTATAAAGTGATTAAAATTTATACGATAAAAGATATTTATTTATATTTTTTGAGATCCCATCTAACATTATTATAGCTGGGTTTTCTAGTAAGATTTTATTTATTTAAGTTAATTGAACAATGTCTGTCATTTGTCTTGTCAGTTTTTAAATACATTCAAATATAGTTTTATAATCAGTGATTGAGATGGTAACCATAATAATTCAGTGAAGACTGAAGTGGAACCCTATTATTTATTAAGTGTCAGTTGTGTTCAATCCAAACAAAGAGTGTAGCTCAAAAAAAAATAAAAATTTGAGTGTTAATTTTGTGCCACACCTTACACCTACTACTTAGTTATTGAAATTTAAATTATAATTATCCAGATTAAAGCTTTGTTCCCTCCCAAAGATCCTTATGACTTATAAAAAAATTATATTTAGTAAAAAAAAGTTTAGATGATTAAAATGTTATTATTGTCCAGTCCTAGATATAAAACTTTTTTAGGCTATTCGCATAAAAATGTAATATTCCTGTGGAGGATTTTTACCGGTTTATTAAGTTAAAAAATAAAAAACACAGGTTCAAGATTGCATTTATACTATATTGCATTTGTATTTGATTTACTAAATAACTGAAAACCAAAAATATGGAATTTTTGAAGATATTTCCTAAATATATATTTTTTTGTTAAGTACAGTCTTTATTTGATATATAAAGGAACTTGATATAATATTAATTTTAATTAAGTCTGTGTTACTAAGGTTAATTATCCGCTTAAGCTCCATTTATTTCATAAATAGACGTAATAGAAGTCTTAAAAACTCAAAAGTAAATGAAGTAAAAAGTAAAAATTAATTTAAATCATTACACAAAATGACTCACATTACAAGCATTTAAATCGAGGCGAAGGGAAATAATACCTAGATTAATCCTTTTATTGGGCACCGACTGTTGGAAAAAGTCCATTAGGTGGCGAATTTTTTTACCGCTTGCCAACATATCCGTCCAGAGTAGTATAAATTATTTTATAAAATTTGAAAGCTACTTTACTTGGATAAACATTCTACTTTTATTAGTAGTATAATTATATTTTTATAAAGCAGTTTACCGCCTGACGAACTTATATGTCGGAAACAGCAAAATTGTTAGTACATTACTTCATTCTTCATCTGATATTCATGTTCTGTCATTGGATTTTCAAGTTACTTCTTATTTAAAACTGCTTTTCACTATTAGATACTATATAATTAAATCTTTGGTTCTGTACATGTATTCGGTTCTTAACATGCAGTGGAGTTTAAAGACCTAATTAAGACCTATTAATGCCTGTTGTGTGATTAGAGGTAGATGTCTTGTGTGTCATGTATATAGATACTTTGCTTGAGAATAGGCTTCAATGCATTTGTTTTATCCAAAAGTAAAACTGACAAGACCAATAAATATGATATGATTAAATTATTTCAAATGGTAGAGTAAGGTTGACATAATTATAGCATTGACATGGAATTGAAACTCTGTGGGAAATTGTAGAAGTGATATTGTGAGTCAAAGTGATGTAAAATGTCATCGTATATAATTATTTCAAACATACTCTATGTATTTGATGAATCTTAGTTTGGAAACCTTAATCGTATCAATAAGTAACATAATATGTTATAATAGCCTCTAATGATAATTACTACATGTACAGTAATCGGCAGCCAAGTACGTATACGTACGAACTTATGGGTAACTAGACATTTCATATTCACAGGTGTGACAGATTGAATGTGCACCGATACAAAGAAATTTAAATGGTAGGGGCTCGAGCACTAGCTTCAGTGAGCCCTATGTATGTACTTGTCTGCCAGTTACTGTATTGTATATTCATTTTTTGTGTAAATTTTGTTAAATATTATGTTAAATAGGGAAATTTGTTTTACATCCTTAAGTTTGTACCTGGTAGAATATATCTCTTTATCCCTTTTTGGCATTCTCAATATTTAAACTCTAGCAACATATTTTTATGACATCTTATTGTTTAAGGTATAATAATAATTTTTAGTTACAATTAATGGATTCATTTAGAATGATCCTTGTCTAATATTCTAAAATATGGCAACGAAATATTAAATATGTGTTTACCTGATATTTACCATTCTTTTTTGCAAATTTAATATAAGTTGATGTGAAAAGAGAAAGTCAATTTTAACTCTTATTTAAACTCGTGCTCTTAAAAAATAACACTGAATGACTGAATGCAAATATAATTATGTATTATATAGTATATGTACGGTATCTAAGTTTAAGTCGATGATGTGAAAAGTCCAACAACAAAAAAATCTTATGCCGTTTTATCCAATAGTGACAGTTTAGTCAAAAAAATCAATTGTGGTTTTTAGAATGATCTGTTTGCATTTTACGTTGAGCTGGGAGCGAAGTGAGCATTCATAGATACGTGAAGGAGGTCAATTTGTTCACAAATTTTTGTATAAACAGTAATAATAATAATTGGTTAATTTCGTTTGCGTTTTTCATAAAGAAAAAAAATTAATATAGGAAAGAATATAAGACTTGTGATTGTTGGACAATTCTATACCCAATACCCAATTAAATTTTTAACCCTCTATATTATATAATTATTGTTATTTCTTTCATTCAGTTTTGTATAGTTTGTATATTTTTAGATTTTTTATTACTAGTCTGTAATTTTAATAAGAGAAATAGTTTTTTACTATTTATTTATTTATTCAGTTGCTGTTTTAAAGTTATTATGTATATAACTTTTGGTATGGTAAGAAGTATATAGTAGCGGAAACTTTAGTTAGAATGTATATTTTTTGTTGCAATGTATATATAATATATTATGTTTTGTAAACTGTGTAAATAAAATTATATGCAATTTGTATATAACCTTGGTTTCTTTTACCCTTCTACTGCACACAGTGTTTTTGGTGGGCCGGGGCGAACAATGCGAACATTCATCTATAGCAGTACGAACCAATTTACATAAGTGAAAGTACCTGTATTTATACATATATTTTATGTACTTTGGTTTACTTTTTTACAATTTAATATTTTATATAGGAAAAATGAAATGAAAGAATTAAGAAATTAAACGTTTAATCCAGAGACATATTAGACATTGTCCTTCGGAAAAATTCCTGGAAAGCTGGATTTTGGTATGAACTTTGATATTGTGGTTTTAAACAAAATGTCAAAAGTCCCTATCGATCAGAGTGCTGCGAAAAATTTAACGCGGGGTTAAAGGTCATCAAAATTGTTATTAACGTCATAAGGCCAATATGTAGCAAATATCAGACAAGATTTTACCATCAATCGCATCTGTTATTTGCGTATCGGCCGTGTGTCGTTCAGTATTTTTCATTATACCATAAATACTTTAATATTTAATGATGATTTGTAAGCCTTGCATTTTTCTTCAATTTATTTATTGGCCTAGGCCGATATTGGTGTTATATCAATGAAGAATAGAGTAATGATAAATTTTATCGGCCTAGGCCGATATTGGTGTCATATTAATGAAGAATAGAGTAATGATAAATCATATCAGAATGGTATAATGAAAACGGTTTTTCGTGAATATCTCGTTAACGGCCACTTTTACAGAAGAAATATCGATGACGATTAGACCAAAGAGAAAGTGAGGCCTACTGAGGTTAGACTAAAAACAAAACGAAAAGATTCAATATAGTCCTAAATAAAACCATTCCAATCGATTGTTAATCCTAGAACCTAGAATGGTTCGAGTTCGAATCGGGAACAGTGCAAAGTTTGCACAATACTATCTCCTATTGGCGGGAAAAGTTCGCGCACCGTCTTCGCGCACGTTAGTCCGCCATGTTCTTAAGAAGAGAATGTGCCGGGCCAGTATTAGCAACAGTACGCCGCTGGTATAATTTTTATACAACTAGTGTTCGCAAGCCTCTAGACAATTTCGTCAATCTATAATCAGTTATTTAAGTGTTCAGTATAATAAAAGTGGTGGTAGAATGAACCAATTCGACTGTGAATTATTTTAGGAAAATATTTTTCATCGGTAATAGTGTTTCCTAAATAGCAAAACCCTGATATCTATTGCGTATGAGTTGAATTGAAGTGCCTATGAAAAAAATTAATGCTTAATGGAGGAAATAATACAACCATATAAGACTGTTTATGAAAGAGCTACAAATTATTCAAGTAAGGCCCTGAACGTTTTGTTTTGACTAAGAATATGGCCGGGCCGATGTATATTGGAGGTCACCATAGACGATAATAAGTCTATGGAGGTCACCGAATCTGGCTACAATTTACAAATGATAAAAGGTGCCGACTTTGAGATTGGGTTCTGATTCTGTGCTTCGACCATATAGCCCATATAGGAATAGATCCCGTTTGTTTACGTTTTCGCTGAATGGAAGAATAACGGAGGGTAGTATATGCAATGCATTTGTGCCAAATTATATCATTTAATGGCAATTTTAAGTAAAGTTAGAATAAGAATTTTCTAATTATCATTAAATTACCTATTGTCTTTAAAAAGACAAAAAGAAATTCTTAGTTTATATCGTGAAAAGCCATCATGATTTTCCTGTCTATATACTTTTATGAAGTATTTTCAGTTAATTTCTAAGAACATATTGGCAGCCCTGTTGTACAAGCTTCTGACATTTCTGACAATTATGACATTTTTGATCCCTTCAGAGACAACATCCCTTTGTTTCTGTAACTTGTTTGTATTTGAGTTGTTAAGGTGTATTTATTGTTCAGAATGGTGAATAAACGTGTTATTTGTAGAAAATATATATTGTGATAAGGGATGTGATCACTGATCGACCATTCCACAAGTAAGTAAACATAAATCATGAGCGTAGAAAAGGGATATTAAAATGTTTCTGTTAAATGTTTGTTGTGTTTCCTAAAGAGTCTCATGCGAGAAAATTGGTTAGATGCTTTGGCATTGAAAGTAGTGGACGTACAATTGAAAACAGCAACTGCTTATTCTACAATTTATTTACAAAATGTATTAGCCGATATTCGCCCCCTATATAAATGATACACACCCATGAAATCGAACTCTACTCGTCTCCCCCGACCCGCTATTGTTCCCTTCTACGATTCATGTAAACAAACGGGGTCTATTTCTATATGGTCGAAGTTCTAACGATTTCATAACGGTTCTAAAACATAGGCATAGTGACATGGGGTCGAAACAAATCTACTATCTACCATCAACAGCCCAAGATTAGTTTCCTTTAGTAATCTTGTCAACATCCGCCCTTTACTTAGTTGATGTCTTTAGATCATGCAGAATGCAGTTAGCGAAGTAAAAACATGTGCCCTGCCTGAGTTCTACTCCCTAAACATGGCGCCGTATACTGCGGCCATTGAGGTGGGAGTCTCACCTCGATGACTGCGGCGTATACCCAAGGATTGTTTAACAACCTTCGTTAAGTCATTATTAAGCTAGCTTTGCTCGTTTACCTCATTTGCCGTTCGGTAATACCATTGTTTATATTATAAACAATGGTAATACCTTAGCCCCCAACTCTAGGGGGCTATGGTAATACACAATGCATGCTTTTTCAGATCTCCTCTGCGTTCGGTAAACACAAATACGAGCGGTCAGCACAAATACGAGCGGTCAGCACTAGCTACCTCATTTTTTAGCTCCAAATTTAGCTCGACTTCAACAAGACGTCGAGCAAACAGTTTTTTTAGGGTTCTTCTGTCATCTGTCTATCAGACTATAATAATTTCTGGGGTTATGTTTTATGTTACTCCTTGGTATTCGCTCGGTAATTAAATTAGGCTCGTTTGCCTCGGTGATCACGTGTGATAAATCTGTATCTGCTCCCTCGCCTCTGGGTTTTTAAAACCGGACAGATAAGGAGATAAGCTCACGCGCATGACATTAGGTCTATTCCAACACCGCCGAGAACCGTTTAGGAACGGTCCCGGTCATGCGCATATGACCAAAAAACGGTCCAATTGGAACGTTTTTGGTCATATGCGCATAACCGGGACCGTTCCTGAATGGTTCTTGGCGGTGTTGGAACAGACTTATGATATAGCTGACGTCATTCTGTGACAAATTTTTAAATTTTGCACGGGCTGTCAGTTTAATGTCTAAATGTACTAAATGTACATTTCAGGCCTATCGCCGAGCAAGATTACTAAAGGTATAGGTTGCCTGTTAACTTTGGACCAATAAAAGTGCTGCAGAAACGTGTCACTCGGAGGAATTAAAGAAGCGGGAGTCGTGTAATATTCAGTATTTCTACAATATTTATGCAGAATAAACTTCGAAAACGACCGATATTCCGATTCTTGAATTAATTCATTGGATCTGAGGTTATACCTTTAGTAATCTGCTTGGGTACCGAGCACCCCTTGAATGACATTGAGCACCCTCTGGAGAGTTTTCCATATTACGACTTGATTTTTAAAAAATAAAATTTTTATTTAAAACCCGAGATGACCCGAGAAAATTTTAGTTAACATTGTTTATTTATTTTCAATAATTAAAATGCGTTGTTATGAAAAGAACCTCAAAATACCTACTATGAAAATTTTCCAGATTGTTCGAATAAATATCAGAAACGCCCCGAATCTACATCTAGGTACTCCAGAGGCGGACTGGAACTCTAAATCGGCCCAGGCCATTAGATGAACCCTACCAGCCCACCTTTTTCGTGATAGTAATTCACGGGAGGGTTATGGGTAAAAAGTTGTGTACACGGGGCAGGAGCTGCGGGGGGCGGTAGTTCCCTTCATATGTAATTAAAGCTGTTCTAATAAAATTATTGTTTATGCTTCGGCGAAGACTTTGTTTGCTTACTTCCTTACATAATTAATTTTTGTGGACTGTATTTTTTCTTAGCTCTTGTGTTGTACTTGTAGCCCAGGAATTGAAACACACACTTGGAAGACACGTTATTTATTAAAGTTACTGACATGAAGTTGAATTTTTACCAAATACTAAGACACTGCTCTCACAAAACAGATAATAGAATATAAAATAAAAGACTGGATACAAAAGGCTTGTCTACCTTGCGGCTTAAGGATAGACACTGAACTCTTTCCACTTGCGTGCCCTTTTTCCTCGCTGCCGACTTCTGTCCCGCAAGACAAGCGTTGGCGCGCATTTTTGAAATAAAGTAGGTATATTTGGCCTAACATACCGGCCGCCTTGAAATACAAAATTTCAACATACAAAATAACAATGCCCTAGGATATTTAAAACATTAAATAAAATTAAACAAGCAGAATTTGCACTAACAACTAATAGTCCAAGATCCCAGGGCCCCCAGACGTTATTTATATTCTGATTAAGATTAGTTTGGGGAATGAGTAGTTCTATAGTGTGCTCAAAATATATGTATACCGGCTAGCTTAGGTAGGCGGCCCTATTACAGGTAAAAGATGGGAAAGGTACGTCAAAATATTACTCACTTATCTTAAATTCTAATTGCTGGTTTTTACATATTTTCTACAGAATATTGTTATTAATCAACTTTCAATATTGCCAGACGCTTCTCTTTGGCGGTAACTACCGCCAGACACTTTAAAATCAGCAAAAAAATATCAGAACTTTTCTTATATTCTAAGTCTCAAATTTTATATACGATGACTTAAGGGACTATTTCAATACCTTTTGTAAACAGTCAGACCAATCCGAAGGGCCAAACATACCCCCAGACACAATAAAAGTTCCGCTGTTAGTATGAGCGTGAGGACATTCTGTGAGTCGGACGAACACCCAAATACTTGGGGAGTCAACCAAATTACCTCCCCACCTGTTTTCGAGGATGCTGAACATGATGGTGATGTTGGTTCGGCTCCCCGAGGCGAACCAACCCCCCAAACGACCAAATTCCACCCCCAAAGGTGGCGGAATCGCGTATTCGACGTCTTCCACCAGCAAAACTGATGTATCCCCTCGATTTTGAGGATGCTGAACATGAGGGTGTTGTTGGTTCTGCTCACCGAGGCGAACCAACCCCTCAAACGGCTAAAAACCACCCCCAAAGGGGGGAAATGCGTATTCGACGTCTTCCACCGACAATACTTATGTCACCCCCCGTTTTTGAGGATGATGAACGCGAAGATGATGTTTTTCTGCTCACCGAGACGGACCAACCCCTCGAACGGCCAAAACCACCCTCCAAATGGGTGAAAAATATGTTTCGTGCTACAAACGAGAAATCCCGCATTATCTCTCGTTTTTGAGTATGCTGAACAAGAGAAAAATATTACCAAGTCACCTCGATCCCGCGAGCCCCTTCAACGGCCAAAAACTACACTTGCTTTACATAATTTTTTAATTAACTGCAACGGATGAGAGTATAAATTCTTATTATTATTATACAGTAAAGATCGAGGAGGTTCGAACATGGGTATTAATTTGCACGATTTACTTGGTGCCTGTTGTAGGCAAGCGGACACAGTAGTGGGATTCGTGGATCTCCGCGCTGTAGCCGATGGCTCTCGCGTCTACTGTTCCTTGTTTGATTCTTTTATACCTAATAATTTTTATTGACGTTTTTATTACACCTGCAACACCCGAAGTGCAGCGACAATTAATTTTAATTAAATGTTGTAAAATCACATTTTTGTTGCTAAAAAACAAACAATGGAAATATTTAAATGTGCTGTGAGATTTTTTTAAAATTACAATAATTAATCCTATCTAGGATGAATTATTGAAGTTAAAAAAATTTCGAAACGTAAGTCAAATTTCTTTCAGACATGAGTTAAGGCTTAAACCCAATGAAAAAAATAAGAGATAAGAAATAAGAAATAAGAAATAAAGAATATGAAATAGAATTAACAAATAATGATATTCGAAAATCAAGGAACAATTTGAACAGTTGAATTTTAAATCGAATAAGAACTCCATAGTATTGTGTATTTAAAACTTGGAATAATTATTTATCTTATTTCTTATTCCATTTTCTTATCTCTAATTTTTTTCATTGTGTTTAAGCCTTTAATAAAATACTAACAACAGTCTACTCTGCTGACTGCTGAGCGAGCAGTGAGTGGCCGCAGCGCGCTGCCGCGTCCTCCTCCTAATGTACAAATTTCGAACTGAGACGAGTTGTCGGCCACTCGTATATTCGTCCCAATCCCTGTCGTGTTTGAAGCATCCTGGACTTATCTGTATAAATTACACTTGTAAGTTACGTCGATTATATTGATTGAATCAATGCTTCACTGGAAAGTAATTATATTACGAGTATGTTTTATATTTTACATAGTAAATAAGTTATTTTATGCCTCAATAAAAATGTTTATGATTTAACACAATAAAAAAATGAAATAGTGCGAGTTTCTATATACCTACCTGATTTTCCCACCTAGCCACAAAGTATGCGTCCATTTTCTTTTTCAGCTAAACAGTCAATCAAGTGTCATCATCATCATCATCCGGTACGTATTCACCCATGCACTTACTTTATAAAACCACGCGTCAAAGGGGTAGTTTGTGCCCCATTCGAGGGGCTCGCGGGGGTTGAGATGACTAGAATATTTCTCTTGTCCAGCATACTTAAAAACGAAAGATAACGCGGGTGTTCTCGTTTGTAGCACGAAATACATTTTTCATCCCCTGGGAGGGTGGTTTTGGCCGTTCGAGGGGTTGGTTCGCCTCGGGGAGCAGAACTAACATCATCCTTGTGTTCAGCATCCTCAAAAACGGGGGGTAACATAAGTTTTGCCGGTGGAAGACGACGAATACGGGATCCCCCTTTGGGTGTGGTTTTTGACCGTTTGGGGGATAGGGTTAACTCGGGGAGCCGGACCAACATCACTATCATGTTCAGCATCCTCGAAAACAGGAGAGGAGGTAGTTTGGTTGACTCCCCAAGTCATTCGACTCACAGAATGTCCTCACGCTCATACTAACAGCGGAACTTTTATTGTGTCTGGGGGTATGTTTGGCCCTTCGGATTGGTCTGGCTGTTTACAAAAGGTATTGAAATAGTCCCTTAAGTCATCGTATATAAAATTTGAGACTTAGAATATAAGAAAAGTTCTGATATTTTTTTGCTGACTTTAAAGCGTCTGGTGGTAGTTACCGCCAAAGGGAAGCGTCTGGCAATATTGAAAATTGATTAATAACAATATTCTGTAGAAAATATATAAAAACCAGCAATTAGAATTTAAGAAAAGTGAGTAATATTTTGACGTACCTTTCCCATCTTTTACCTGTAATAGGGCCGCCTACCTAAGCTAGCCGGTATACATATATTTTAAGCACACTACAGAACTACTCATTCCCCCAAACTAAACTTAATCAGAATATAAGTAACGTCTGGGGGCCCTGGGATCTTACTCTATAAGTAGGTATAGGAAATACATAAAATTCACTACATATGTAGTCTAAAAGCATTAGTCACTAGGTAGAATGCACAATTTGGACACACACCTTTTTAAAAGGCCACTACCAACCTTCAAGGTCGCTACCCTCACTACACCGTCAGGTCCTGGATGCACTTGCACAACTCTGCCCAATTTCCACAATAGAGGGGGTAGATTATCCTCCTTAACTATTAAGGAGCCCACCTGTAATAGTTGCTGATAGTTTTGCTTCCATTTCGTCCTCTCTTGCAACCCTGAGATGTATTCGCGTTGCCAACGCGTCCAATAATGTTGAACGATCTGCTGATTGCGTTTATGAAGCGAAAGTCTATTTTCAGGAACTTGTATATAATTTAAATCTGGCAAAGCAGTTAACGTATGCCCAATAAGTAAGTGTGCAGGGGTTAAAGGTGCAAGGTCGCTAGGGTCATTGGATAGAGGACATAATGGTCTAGAGTTCAAAATCGCCTCGATTTGTGTCAGCACAGTAATAAAACATTCGTAGGTCAGCAGGGTATTATTTAGAACACGTTTGAGATGAAATTTGAAGCTTTTAACGTCAGCCTCCCAGATTCCTCCGAAATTAGGTGCTTTAGGAGGTATAAAATGCCAAGTCATGTTTTCGGAAGCTAGATTACTTGCCATAGTTTGACCTTGTGAACTTAAAAAATGAGAAATCTCTTGCATTTTAGCATTAGCCCCTACAAATTTTGTACCGTTGTCCGAAAAGATATTTGAAGGCCTGCCTCGTCTGGCAGCGAAGCGCCTAAAGGCAGCAATAAAGAAATCCGAACTTAAGCCGAACACCAACTCAAGATGAATGGCTCTAGTTACTAGGCAAATAAATATGCAAACGTAAGCTTTAATACCTTTGGCTCCTCTTGTGGCCCTGTCTTTTATCATGTGAGGACCAGAAAAATCTAGGCCGGTATTTAAAAATGGATAACATTGCTTTAATCGCACTGAAGGCAAATTACCCATTATATATTTTACAGGAGTGGGTTTAGTCTTAAAACACGTTATACACCTGTGAATAATCCTTTTACACGAACTTCTTCCGGAAGTGGGCCAAAATTTCTCCCGAATTGAAGCGAGTAACTGCTGCGCACCGCAGTGCAATAAAAGTATGTGCTCTCTTCGCAAAATTAAGGTAGTCAATTCATGTTTATTTGACAACAGAATAGGGTGTGTTTTGTCAAAGTCAAGGCCAGCATTTTGAAGTCTACCCCCCACTCTAATTATTTCATTTTTATCCATGAAAGGATTCAGAGACAAAATATTGCTTTTAGCGCCAATAACCTTACCTCTGATTAAATTATTATATTCACTAGCAAAGGATTCACGTTGGCTACATTTTATTAAAGCATTTAAGGAATTTTGTAACTCTATAGCAGATAAATTTCCGACTATCCTAGCCTGTGGATTTTTGCAATTCTTAAAAAATCTAAAAATGTAAGCCACAATTCGCTGTAATTTATCTGTAATATCTTTAGATTTATAATTTAGGATAGCAGTGAGTGAAACTACCAAAGACAAATTAATAACTGGTTTATTTTATACGACGACACATACACTGTGCGTACAGCGACAAAAACATAAGTAAAAACCCTGTAAAGTAAATGTGAAGCAACATAAAGAAATACATTCCTTACAATTATTTGTATAGATATTACATCCTCACCCTCATTTTATTGCACATCCCTCCTACGAAAAAAAAAATATATATATATTTTCCATATAAAATTGTGTAGGTCCACTAAATGCTACTGAATAACTTTTCTTTACATAACAAAAAAAAATCTGCTTCTTCTATTCTACTATCAGTATTGAAATATTAAAGTGAAAGGGACAAGAAAAAAAAAAAAAATTACAATTCATTTAAGGATCCAGATCTTAGTAACAAACAAAAATTTCTTAGGGACTTTTTTTTCTGGGTCTAAAGTTATATTTTCTTGTTATTAATTCTTCTTTTGTTTTGTCACTAATTTCTGACGGTCCTGCAATATTACTTTTCATTTCCGAACAACTATTCAATTCTGGGGTTTCATTATTAACCTTTAATGGTATATCTATATCTAAATTAGGTAAGTCATGATTAAAATCTGAAATAATTTCATTTTCAACATTCGGAATGTTTTGATTGTCGTTCGACTTTGGATTTACAACCTCCTCGTTGGTATTAAAATTAGAACTTGATTTCCGAATTTGATCTGAATGTCTTAACACTTTTTTTCCATATTGTGTTTGCACTTCAAACATGGTGGAACCAACCTTATCTTTAACTAATCCTGGAATCCACGTCGGATTAGCAGGGTTTCTATAATCCTTGCACAAAATTTTTTCGCCAATATCAATTTTTTTATTCTGTCCACCATAATTTTTAATTTGTTTTTCAACTTTATTTTCTATTAACACGCGATTATTTGGCCGTATTAAATCTAATCTCGTTTTTATTTTCCTACCGAACATTTTTTCAGCAGGGCTTATTCCTGTAGTTGAATGAGCCGAATTTCTATAAAAAAGTAAAAATTGCTGTAAGGCCTGGTCTAAATTTTTTTTTCTAAAAATGCTTTTTTAAGCGCGGACTTTACCGATTTTACCGCATTCTCAGCCGCGCCGTTACTAGCAGGATGATAGGGTGCTATAAAAATAGAACGAATTCCGTTTGTTGATAAATAATTTAAGAATTCGCTTGATGAAAAAGGAGGACCGTTGTCTGATACTACTGTGTCTGGTAAACCTAACCTAGCAAACAATGGTCTTAAAACATTGATTACACAAACCGCACTAGTTGAATGCATTTTAAAAATTTCCATCCATTTGGAAAATGAATTAATAATAACTAAATATTTGTTGCCATAAATAGGACCTACAAAGTCCATGTGAATTCTAGACCATACTGATTGACTTAACGGCCATGGTGTAAGAGTAGTTTTTGGCGGGTTATTACGTAATGTGTTACAAACTGAACAATTTTGACACATGTTTTCAATTTCCTGGTCAATCTTTGGCCACCAAACGTAAGATCTCGCTAAATATTTACATTTGGTGATACCTAAATGAGTGGAATGCAGTTCGCTTAAAATATATTTTTTTAATTGTACGGGAACGACTACTCTATATCCCCATAAAATGCACCCTTGCTCTAAATGTAACTCTTCCCTTTTTTGCCAAAATATTTTTAAATTTTCTGACAACTTAGCTTTGTCAGGCCAACCTATTAAACAATAATTATACACTTTACTTAAAATATAATCCTTTTTTGTTTCGATTGCCACCACTTTATGATTTATCGGTAATTATTGTTCTTCCATATGAAAAATATTACTGAAATCCAAATAATTTATTTTAGGTCCTGCCAAAGGTAAACGAGAGAGACAATAGACAATCCGCATTTGCATTTTTATTCGAATTTATAAATTTAATAGTGTAATCATACGCCGATAAAATAATGCTCCAACGTTGCAGTCTACTAGCTGCATAAATCGGAATCCCTTTTTTATCCCCGAAAATACTTACTAAAGGCTTATGATCTGTTATTAATGTGAAATGGCGGGCATATAAGTACTGATTAAATTTTTTAAGTCCAAAAATAATGGCGCAAGCCTCTCTGTCAATACAGGACATAGCTCTTTCCGCGGATGATAGCGTACGTGACGCATAGGCGATGGGTCGGCTGTCTCCGTTTCCATCTACATGTGAAATAACCGCCGATATACCGTACGCGCTCGCGTCACATGCTAAAGTTACTGGTAAATTACAATCATAATGTACAAGTACCCTAGACGATGTTAACTCTTTTTTAATATTTTCGAACGCTCTCTGTTGCTCATTACCCCACCTAAGTTGATTTTTTTTTAGCAGAGTGTACAGTGGTTGTAATTTTGTGCTAATATCAAAAATAAATTTAGAATAGTAATTTACGAGACCTAAAAAAGCTTTAACTTCCGTTACTGTCTCAGGGACTTTCATGTTAATGATAGCTTCTATTTTTTGTTTATTTGTATGTAGACCCGTTTTATCGATTGCATAACCTAAATAATCAAGTTCCTCTACTCCAAAATTGCATTTCTCCATTTTAATTTTTAAATTGAACTTATTTAATCTCTCAAAAACCTTAATCAAAATACTAATATGTTTTCCTCATTTTCGGCCGCAATTAATATGTCATCCATAAAAATTGCTACGCCTTCTAGTCCCGAAAAAATCTGTTCCATCATTTTTTGAAAAATACCTGGACTTGAAGCTACACCGTATGGTAATCTATTATATTGAAATAATCCTCCACTCTAAATTGCTTGATGAAAATTCATGACTATTTACAAAAACACTAGATAACATTAAAACTTTGATTTACGCTAATACTTGAAACTGCTTTTACTACTATATCAGATTCTTCACTGTCGTAGTCAATATTTAAAATGGTGAAATACAAGACATTGTTCACACACACACTCTTGTAATTCCACTTAATGAAGCATCATTTTTTTGGCACAACCTGCACAAAATATTCAAAGCTTGATATGATGTCATCGGCAAGAAACTCATTATTTTGCCTTTAGCATCTTGTCTTCTTTCTTCAGGATTACGTCGAGACACTGGCTTAATTGTTGAAAGATACTTCGGTTGATTGGAAAATATGTGAAGAACTGCATCCTCATTTAAACTAGGATATGTTATTTTTCTTCCTTTTCTTTTTTGGGATTTTTTATCACATTCGCTTGAGATATGTTAGTTAGCCTCGTGCGTATTACCTATCTTTATAAAGCTCCATGGTTGTAACTTCTCTGCCTTCAAAGTGCAAACTGCAAATAGCTGAATTTTTACTAATGCAATAGTCCTCCGTGTGTATAGCTCTAAGCCAATTTATTTCAGTACTAGATCCTTTGGGAAAGTATAAGTACTATTTGAGGATTCAGTTTTTAAAGTACTTGCATAGTATACAGCAATGTCGAGGCATCTACAATATAAAAAATAAACGCATATTTAGTGCGCGTCATGAGTCATATGTAATGTCAAAGAATTGGATGCAAACAATTTATAAATTTATAACATCCACTGATAGAAACATGTGTAATTTTGTAACATTTGTCAAATAAACTGTATTCATTTATAAATAACAATTTGCAAGGTGTACAATACTATTTTATTTTTGTTTTATAAGTTTATATCATTATTATATTATGTTATATTTATAATAGTACAGCGGATTAGCTAACCTATTGTGCATTTTTTGATAAAAGCACCAAATTTGGCACAGAGGTAGACCGATGTAATATGAACAATTTTGGATGTGGAGTCATCTGCCAACTGCCCCTTGGCGGCCGTGGCGGCCATTTTCCAAGATGGCTGCCAGTGGACACCCGAAAGACAACAGCAGTTAGATAAAATTTGCTGCTGAAGGTTTTAGTGAATGTTTATTGAATGTATTGAATGAGAGATAGTTTGTAAGTTATATACAGGGTGGGTCAATAGTGCGTGCGTGCGGAGATACAGAAGAAATCTGTATCTCCTGTCTCGTTAGAGATAGAGGCATGGTTCAAAATTTTAATTCAATTGTGAGAAAAAGTACATTTTTTAAAATTATTATCCATTATACAGGGCGATCCGTTAAAGTGGTAGATGAAAGAATATATATTTTTTAAATGGAATGACCCAATTTTCTTTATTATGTTTGAATACCACTATGATGGCCTATTCAGCGGTAAAATATTTTTAAAATTTGTTTGATGGTTAATAAATTAAAAAATATTTTTATTGAAAACTTCCGTTTGCAGGTATCATTTTGAAAATTGATTTTGGACTTATTTTTGGAGAATAATTTTTTTTCTTTGACATGGTTTGCCATACCTTAACTATTAGCTGATGTAGAAAATATTTTTTTCATACAAGGTGTTCATAAGCGCACTGCTAAATAAATATTCAAACTACCAAAACTCAACTTTTTCAAATGGAACACCCTATATATTTTTGTAAAAATTGTGTAATTTATATTTCTCTGCAACTTTGATATGATATGTCCCACACCTAAAATGAATAATTTTCTAGATGTAGTGGTTTATGTGTAAATAGGTATGTTTTATTCAGAAAAGTCAATGTAGGTACCTTTGAAATTATTTCATAGAAACAAAGACATTTAATTTCATTCAGTTACTTTCAATTTTGTTGCCTCCAGAACTTACGCTAAAAAGTATTCTCACAGAACTCATCCACAAGAAGCATCTTCCAAAAGTTTAAAAACAGATTTGAAGAAACAGGTGGCATTTCTTATAAAAAAGTCAGTCGTAGAAAAAGGACTACAAATGAAGATAACGACAGGTTTCCATAAAAATATTTTTTATTTCATTAACCATCCAAGAAATTTTAAAAATATTTTACCGCTGAATAGGCCATCATAGTGGTATTCAAACACAATAAAAAAAATTGGGTCATTCTATTTAAAAAATATATATTCTTTCATCTATCACTTTAACGGATCGCCCTGTATAATTGATAATAATTTTAGAAAATGTACTTTTTTTCACAAATTAATTAAAATTTTGAACCATGCCTCTATCTCTAACGAGACAGGAGATACAGAATAAATACGCACTATTGACCCACCCTGTATATAACTTACAAACTATCTCTCATTCAACACATTCAATAAACATTCACTAAAACCTTCGGCAGCAAATTTTATCTAACTTCTGTTGTCTTTCGGGTGTCCACTGGCAGTCATTTTGGAAAATGGCCGCCACGGCCGCCAGGGGGCAGTTGGCCGATGGCTCCACATCCAAAATTGTTCATATTATATCGGTCTACCTCTGTGCCAAATTTGGTGCTTTTATCAAAAAGTGCACAATATGTTGAAATATCCTAGCTAAACTGCAGCACTATAACAGGTTATAAAATACTGGTAAGTCAATCATATATACATACCTTTTTAGTGCTTAAATATTTTTATTTAATTAAATTATTATCACTTTTCCTAACTTTAAACATTGTTTGCATCCATTATCTGTCAGATGACGTTTTCACTAAATGACCGTAACAGAGAAGAACGCGTTCTTCTCTGACCGTAAGTAGAAGACTTATACCGGAACCCGGTCTCCCCCCACCACTTTTTTTCTGGTGGGCCGTGGGGGTAATTAGGGTAATGGGGTTATTTCACAATTTATATTTATGTTAAATGTACAATCAGGAACACTTAAAAATACTGTATATTTGGAAAAAAAAGTATTTTTTTTGCGCCTACGTATTTTTAAACTCGGTTTGTAATTTGAAAATATTAAGTTCCCGCCAACAGTCGTGACGTAAATGTTTACGCATGCGCAGTATAGCGTAGATGAAATATCTCAAAAAAACTAACCTCACATTTTTCACGCTCTTAAACTCGACACTGAAATAGTCCATATTTTTCGCAAAGAATTCCTGAATCATAACGTAGTTCTCTTCAGGTAAATTTTCACTGCTAGCTTTAAAGAAATTAGGCTCCATAATAGTAAAAAATGATGAACTAACACAAACTAAAGCAAACTGTCAAAAGTGTCAAATGCTACTGGACTCTTAACAAAAACAAATCTTCCTAGATTTAGTTCTAAACCGTGACGTCAGAAGTTAATAAAATTTTAAATTATTGACGATACTTTTTATTGATTTATGAATAATTGACAAATAATAAAGACATGGTATTTACCAATATATTATTCTTGCATATTCTACTATCCAAATTGATAGGTATTTTTAAGTTTTTCTTTAACATGAAATAACCCTATTAGAGCATTGTCGGTAATTAGACTGTAATTACAATAGAGGTAATTAGAGTATTGTCGGTAATTAGACTGTAATTACAATAGAGGTAATAAGAGTAATGTCTGTAATTAGATTGTAATTACAATATAGAGGTAATTATAGTATTGTTGGTAATTAGACTTGATGTAATTACTATTGTGGTAATTGGAGTGGTGCAATTGTAATTGTAATTAGTGTATGTATCAATATGTGTAAAGTATTTCAAGTATGTAGGTGTACGATAGTAATTAGTATGGTAGGAGGTAAGTAGGTTGGTGGGAGTGAATGTTTCACTATAAATAAAACGCTTTGGTAGCTCAAAATCACATCCATAGTTGTTCACTCAAGAGTTAACTAGTGAGAGTAGTGCAGTAATCTCAATTTATTTCAAGTGAGCAATATATTTCAAGTGAGCAATATATTATATTATTCTTTGCGATTATTTCATTGTGTACGTCAATTTTAAATTTTAACTATGGCACTTTCCGAATTCGATTTATTAGCACTTAATGCGATTATGAATGAAAATACAGAGATTTTAGTGCAAAGATCTATTACATCGTTAGTTATAAAGAAACCTTATATTATAAAGAAAATGTCATTGGTCAATACGCGATAAGGAAAATCAATCGTAGTACCTACATTTATTTGAGGAAAGTGCGATTACAGATTTTAAATCATTTTTACCAAAACGGGTTGTAGAAAATATAAGTGAAGATACTATTAATAAAATTAATTCATCCGGTGGTAAATACACATTGACATATTTAGGACAGCGTCCTCCAATGTATATCGGCGCAAAATCCAGCGCAATAATACAATTTGGTATTTAATTTCTAGTACTTAAGAAACGATATTTGTATTAGTTAGTTATTAGTTTACATTTGCTACTATATAATAAAATGGGGTACATTTAGAAAGAATTTTGGGAGTATTATAAAAATAATTATCTGTTCACTTGTAAATATAGAATTATTGATTTGAACAATATATCAATTTTAAATTGAATAGATATTATATTTTGTGTAAGTATGTGATTAGATTTATTCTCTTTATATCTATTTTTAATTTATTTGTTTAATTCCAGGTTAACTCTAACCAACAAAAATATGTGGATGCAATATTCATCTCACGGATGGGTAAAGGCAGAAGACATTAAATCTGCCATTGAAAGATTGTCTTGTAAACTAGATGACATAAGGAGGGATTCACTGCATTCTTTGAATTATGACATAAATGTTTGCTTCGATGCTGAAGAAGTTCGACGTGTTAAAGAAACTTCCAAGGTGTGTAGCATTGGTGTAAATTTATGTGGCAGATATTCTCGTGGCTTCCTAAATTTGGTAATTTTTTACATTAGCGTATCTCCGATTTTTCACTTTTTCTTATCCATACATACGTATTTTCGTCTGGAAATCACGAGGTCAATTTTATCCGCTCTTCTATACTTTCCGAGATATGGGGGCCGATGTACCCCAAAAATGGCATCTCGCCATTGCCGTAAATGACATTTTATTCAGCGATTTTTATCATTTTTATTATCACTAGTGCTTATTTGAAAACTGCAGAAGGTTTCTGTAAACTTGCTTTGGTCACTTTATTTGTTTTTAATAGACATAAATTGTTAATTAATTGATAACGCACATCGCCATTTTCCTCAGCAAGAACTAGGGATTTTTACGTTGTTATGTTGGCAATTTGCTCAGTTATTTTAATTAATTTGATTTCAAACTTTCAAAGCACGCTTAAATTGTTTTGAATTGCCCGTCCATTTTTTGCGGATTTTGCTAGAAAATTGAAGTCCTTATTAATACTTATAGGTATCCCGTTATTCCTGTTACTTTAAAGAAGCTATATGTTCCTTCTTTCAAGTAACAGGTAACAGGAGTGTAAGCCCGCCTGTTACTTAAAGGAAGGAACATGTGATAGCCGTGCGGCCGGCCGGGCCGCATATTCACATCCTTTACAGTCGTACGGAAATGGCAGTATTTGACGCAATCTCATTGGCCGTTTCAAGGCCACGACTTGGCGCGGACGCAAAATGTCACATTTAAAAACAAATTTGGCTTTAATCTAATAAAAAAAATTCCTTTATCAGGGGAATAACACACATATCTAACCTGCCTCCGGCTATCGCCTCCGGCTTCTAACTCGCAATAGACCTCATGTCATGCCTGATGCATTTAATAAAAAAAATTCCTTTAATCTAATAAAAAAAATTCCTTTATCAGGGGAATAACACAAGTATCTAACCTGCCTTCGGCTATCGCCTCCGGCTTCTAACTCGCAATAGACCTCATGTCATGCCTGATGCATTTAATAAAAAAAATTCCTTTAACCTAATGAAAAGAAATTCCTTTATCACGGGAATAACACATATCTAACCCGCCTCCGGCTTCTAAACTCGCAATAGACCTCGTCATGCCTGATGCATTTAATAAAAAAAAAAAACAAGAACGTGTGGGATTTGAACCCGGAACCTTCTGCTTGCCAAGCCGAGCTCGTTTCCGCTAGGCCATTCCACCACTAACGAAATGCGAGTAAAGAAGGAATAAGTTCAGTTAGGTTTGGTTAAATGTGACATCGGCCCCCATATCTCGGAAAGTATAGGAGAGCGGATAAAATTGACTTCAGATTCGTGATTTCCAGACGAAAATACGTATGTATGGATAAAAAAAAAGTAAAAAATCGGAGATACGCTAATGTAAAAAATTACCCTAAATTTGGATGAGTTTTGTGAGCATATGGGCGTAGTGGATCTAAAACACTTTCTATATGACATAGTGGAGTACCTACCTAAGAATATCATTGAAAAATATCAACTCAACCAGTCTGATGATGAAGATAATGAGGACAATGTAGATAAATAAATAATATAATCTGTTAATTTTGATTGACATATTCATTACACCAAATATTGTATATGTCTGCAGTAAACAATATGGTGCCGCATTTTGTATTATATTATAATATAAGGATAAATAAATGAAATACATATTAAAAGATTACATTCGTTTTATTACATAAATCAAAATACCTTAGCATAATTAAAACAGTTTTCATTGTAATTTTATATTTAAATCTACAATAATATTTTTTGAGAAAATGAACATTTGCAAGTACATCATGATTATTATTGATAAAATGTTCCACACATCTTGATAGAAATGGGATGCTGCACTACTTAATTGCACAATAATAAATGTTTTCTATTTCATTTAACATCGAGAAAGCCATTCTGAACCGAGCCATCCAATGCGTTATAACTGAAATATGTATCATGAAGTATAAGTGCATACACTCGAGTTTGTTCAAGAAATTTCGCTTTTCGTGTTTCAAATTCTATTTTTATGTCGACAGTAGATGATTTCACTGCAACAGGTTGGTGTGAGCAATCAATAACGAACAATGGATTCTTTCTGAATTCCCCAAGATCCATCATTGGTTCACTCATGTCTTTATCATAGTAACTACGTTGGAAATTTTCATAAGCGTAGTATGCTGCAGAATCAAGCTTCTTATTAAAATCTAAATTCCAACGTTCATATGGATATACTTCGGAATTTAGAAATAGTCGAATATTATTCATGTCTGCATGCGTGAACTGTGTAACATCCTTTGTTCTATTGTTGGCCTGATCAATGTTTTGAAGGCCAAGACGGTTGGAGAGTTTAAGAGCCCATATGTCATAAGCAGTATCACGCAGACAGGGGAGTTCATAAAAATCCCACGCACAGTAGACCATCTTAACTTTTATTAATTCGATTCAATAATTTTAACTTTTGTCGATCTTCAGGTACAATATGCCTTATCTTCCACTCAATTTTGCTGATTTCCAACTCTGCATCAACCTCACCGATATAGGAGTCTTTAAATGAGCGTGCAATTATCATAATTAATTCTTGCCTCATATTCAGAATGCCTTTGGTATAATCTTCTGCAAAACCCATAAGGAACTTAAGGGGTAGTTTGCCACTGAACACGTGACTGGTGGTATCTAAAATATCTTGTCTCTTTTCAGTGAGACCCCAACCTGTTGTTATTAATGAGCGTGCATGCGTTTGCCCATACGACACCATAGTTTTCATTGTGGTAGTAATACCAGGTCTTCTAACTACTGCTACTTGTTCACCACCCATTTCCAGACGTATCTCTTCAAAGAGAAATAACAACGCTTTGTGGTGTCGCTAGGAGTAAATTTTCCCTCTATGTATATATAACTTTCTGAAATGTCGAGTATAACATCTTGAAAATTGATGGGAATACGTATTTCATCAGAGTTTCTGTAATATGGGGATCCATATGGTTTATATGTATGCTCATGTAGGCTAACTAGGGAATGATCGAACACAGGTTCATCAAACACCTCAAGTTTGTCACTAGTTGCAGTAGCCACCATTATTATGACCAATTTTTTCGCAGTTTTAATCCAATAGATTTTAAAAAGGCTTGATCCTCAGCTGACAATCTATGTCTTAACTGTTTAAGGTATAAACTTTGAATGAATCGCTTTCCATATCTGCTTTGCTTTTTATCCACACTATTGCCCACTACAGTATTATACTGATGGTGCTGTACCTGTTGTCGCTGATTGTATCGAAAACCCACTTGGTTGTGGGTAGTATCAGACTTTTTTCAATTCTAGCCTTACAATAATTTTCTCACCTCGAAAATCGATTAAATCACCGTTGTCGTCCAATATGCCTAGAGTAATGTTGTCTATCAACTGACACTTTTCAGGTCTAACAGGTAAATATATGATATTAGTAGGTTCTCTAGTAAGTTTGTAGCCAGGCTCAACGTCTATGTCAAATTCAAAGAGAGTGTGTGATTCTTCCGCATTCAGATAAGCTCCAGAAATAATATTGCAATCTACGCGTATCATTCTTACTTTCATAATATCAATAGGTAGTGTTGATATTTTTTATTTGGTTGTAAATATATTGGTTCAAATCCCAACAGACTTCCTATTGAATTTGGTTGTCTAAAATCTATTTCATACTTTGACAAAATTTCGCACTTTAAGGTATTGTTGTTTGCCCTTAAAGTGAATTCTTGCGTGTAATCCTTTCCATTAATATTCATAGATTTTAACATTGCAGCATAGATTTCATCAATTTCATAAGCCCCCAAAGGTATGTTAACAGTAGTGAATGTATCTTTAGCACTTACTCTATATCTGAAGTTGCTATTTGTTTCATCCACATTGAATATGGAGTTGTAAGAGTAGAATCCAATTAAACCTAACCCATGACGACTGCTCCTATCCAGTTCAATGGGTGGATAAAAGTTGACACTCAGCTCACTTTTGCGGCTCGTTGGTGTGAAGGTGTACGACATGACTGATGTAATTAAATTGTGTAACACAATTTATTGTGGGTTACAACAATAATGGTGTAATTTCCTCTTCTTTGAAATTGATGGTAATATATCTACATTGTTATTGGATGCCACATTTACATCGTTTACCTTACAATAGCAACAAAACATTTTTCGAGGTGTTGGACCATCATTAACATCAACATTGCTTTCATAATCATTAAGGTAATGTTCTGTGCAATATTGATATTTTAATATATCGATATCATTCTGAAGATGTGTAGGTAGCTTATCCCATACTAATGCAATTTCATGTGAAGCTAGCCCAATCATCACTTCTTTCGGCATATCTGCAAGTTGTTGTTTGCTCATCTTCAACAGACTACGCAAACGGGAGAATGCAATTAGTGAGTGACCCATTCGCTTGATACTTTCTCGATCCATTGCTGGGGTTATAGATTTCAGCTCCATGGCGTTTTATATTTGTTTTGTAGAGAGAAACTTTAAACACAAATGTCCACACCACACTGTGTTAAAATTCTGTACACGTTTGTAGTTATAGAATATTTGGTTGGCCCTCCTTGAATCGTTATTGAAATATGTAACTAATTCTATAGGTGGGGGTAAATCACCAAAACTATCAAAGTAATTTACTAAAACACCTCGTTTTTTATATGCCACCCAATGTGTCCCAGGACCATATATACTATCCAAATTGATTATTGCAGATTCATTGTAATGTGGCCCATGTCTTGGTAGTGAGTCGCGCATAAATACACCTCGAAAGTATGCCACATTCATTTTTTTAGCATAATATTTAATATCTATGTCGGTAAGAGGTCTCTGAGGTAGGTGGTCTATTAGTTTTTTGAATTTTGTTTTAGATAAAGACCCATTCCCTTTCGATATGGCTTCATATACATCCCCTTGCCACTTTTCATAGCGATTGCTTCCATACTTCTGTTGTGTCGATTTGCTTCAGCTAATTCTTCTCTACCCTTTTTCACATCATTTACAGCTTTAGCAATACCAGCAGCCGTACCAGCCAAACTACCCAATGCAGATAATCTAGCAAAAATGGGTATTAGAGGTAAAATACCGCCAACTTATGGTATTGGTATAATTCGAGGTGTTCGAATATTGCGTTTTCCACCGGCCTGTTTTATATATCGACGTGCAGCTTTTAGAGCAATTTCAGTCGCCTTCTTTTGGTCTTTTACTCTTTTGCCTCCAGCACTTCGCAGTGTGTCACGCACTTTTCGTACTATCCCAGATCCAAACGCTGTCTTTTTAACATTCTTCTTACCCTTCTTTGTTTTCTTGATGATTCGTTTCCTTATTGGATTACGAGATATTGTTGAATTACATCCCATACCAAGACGTTGTTTTCCTTTCATTACAGTTGTAACTAACCAAGCAGCGGCCTTTTCTCCACGTCCCGCGTCTTTGGATTTCACTCGTTTCCACGCAGCCTGTTCAAGCTGATAGTCTGCTTTATGGCGGGCTGCTAGATTACTGCTATTTTTGACATATGCAATATCGTGTTGCTTACACGCTTTATCGAGCTGATTTATGCCAGGATCACCTCGTGCTAACCTTTTATTTAAATCTGTGCCTGGACCACAAAATTGATAACCTGGCAAATGCAATTCGAAGGGGAGCTTATTAATCAGGGAATTAACTAATCCTCTACCGCGCTTCGTACGTTTTTCACGTGTGTATCGTATCGTAGAAACCATTTAAATAAGAGTTGTAAATCACACATCTACTTATATAACATTTAGCCGCGGTACAATGCACATTGTGAAACAGAAACAAACGCTTTCTATAGATAATTTGGATGAAAAAGTTGGGCGTGGGTTAAGTACTGATAATCGCCATGGACCACTACTACCTTCAACTGTACGTGCCCTCACAATAGGACCCTCGAATTGTGGGAAAACAAATGTGTTAATATCTTTGATCACTTATCGTTTAGGTTTACGTTTTTTAAATATTTACCTATACTCAAAGTCTATAAATCAACCCAAGTATGAGTATCACAAATAATGGAACCATCCGAGGCAAAGCCAGAGTCTGTGTTTATATTTGACGATGTGATATGTGAGAAACAAGATGTTATAAGGGGATATTTCAGTATTGGCCGACATAGAAATGTGGATTGTTTTTATCTTGGCCAGACATACTCTCGAATCCCGAAGCGGCTAATAAGAGACAATAGTAATTTAATTGTTGTCTTTAAACAGGACGACATGAACCTGCATCACATCTTTTCCGATCATGTGTCACCTGATGTAACGTTTACAGTATTTCAAAATATGTGTGCAAAGTGCTGGAATGACAAATATGGATTTCTAGTGATTGATAAGGATAGAGAAGTACAAGTTGGGCGATATAGAAAAGGGTTTGATAGCTTCATATATCCATAATGCATTTTATTAAAAACTTCACTTGAATAACATACGTCGTTAGGATTACTTCGTTTACGTATGCGCTAAGATGAAGATTACCAAAGATAATAAAAAATATATTAATCTTGCACATCCCAGTAGCGACATAACACTCAAGCGACAGCTGATTGAGGCAACAGATGCGGTGCGGAAGAAGTTTAACTATATCAAGAACAAAGATATGGAGATGCATGTAACACTTGAAAAGATCTACCAACCGATAACTGAACCTTTAAATGTTATATCTTCAGCAGCAGAGAACAAATCTCATATCCAACAATTACATTCAAAACCATCATCATCAAGGGTGTCTGTTATCGAACCCAGGAGATGCTGTGAAAGTAGTTTTAAGCAAAAGATCCCAATTAGACATAAGCACACAAGCTAAGGCTTGAATGGTGTATGTGGAACATCTGTTCCATGTACACCATTTTTTTATCAAAAATATGTCGAAATTCAAGTCAGTTCCTAAACCCAAAATTCCTTAATTTTTGCCTGATATGCGTGAATCCATGCATATCAGGATTTTTTATAAAATTTTTAAGACGATTTTCAGTACAGTTTCCAAAATTCCCTTTATCTTTTTCGGCCCATATCTCATGTTTGAACGAACGCGTCCAGGCACGATGCAGCATGTAGAGACGACCAAGGACATGCATTGTCCTCAGCCAGTACCGATTCCTCGAAGGACGGACTGCGCCACTACAATGATCATAGCGCAGATGATCATTGTCATAAGCCGGTCTAACAGATCACAGGAATACTCCACAAAGGCGCGAGAGTGAATCTACCGTAGATCGGTAGCTCTTGATCTGATCTACCATAGACTGATCCACCTTCGTGGTCGCACTGATCTACGGACCCATAGGTTCACTCTACCCTCGCGTTCTGGAATTCCTCGTGAGTCCGTGACCTACGGCTTCCAAGGATGGTTGAGCTGGCCTCGCCTACCCATTGGTCATCGTCTCTACCGGGATCGTGTCTGATAGCACCATTTTGAAATTTTAGGAACTGAATAAAATTTGGAAATAGCGGAATTTGCGACGCCACGTGGCGACATGAAGTGGTCTCGGGTCATTTCCATATACAGGGTGTTCCAGTTTTTTGTAGCAGGACTTTAACAGTCGATAGACAATTGAAAATTATTAAAAAAAGTTCCTATAAACATAGGTTGAAAAATGCTTAGTTTTCGAGATACAGGGTGTTAAAGTTTGAAAATAAATACGGATTTATATTAATATTTCCAGAATGCTAAGAAGTATCGAATCCAAACTTGCCAATTCTTTACATATAATTTAGAGGCTTATTTTAGAATAACAAACTACTACTTTACTTAACCATGGGCGTAGATATATGGATTTACTAAGGCTCTTTTTTGCAAAAAAGTAGTACGCCACTGATATTTTCCCATGTTTTCAGTTTAATTCAATAAAGCAAGAAAAAACAAAAATTTAATGTCTCTTGGCACTTTTTGATATGACAAGCCGTTTTCCAGAAAATTTACATTTAATCATTTGATGCACGCATCTGGACGAATTTTAGACAAACTTGAAGTCGCTCAGAATTTCAGCAAATTTGATGGAGCGAAAAGTCTCTTAAAAATAAAGAATGAAACATTTAAAATATTTATTGTAAAAGTTTATTATCATGTAAATCAAAATTTTTATAACACAAATGTATTAAAACGCAACGGTCGAACTAAAATAAATTATTAGAAACACAAACACAAAAGCTAGCAACATGTAAAAGTGTCTTACTTCATTACAAGCATCTTTAACGATGTTTCATTCTTTCTTTTTAATAGACTTTTCGTACCATCAAATTTGGTGAAATTCTGAGCGACTTCAAGTTTGTCTAAAATTCGTCCAGACGCGTGCATCAAATGATTAAATGTAAATTTTCTGGAAAACGGCTTGTCATATCAAAAAGTGCCAAGAGACATAAAATTTTTGTTTTTTCTTGCTTTATTGAATTAAACTGAAAACATGGGAAAATATCAGTGGCGTACTACTTTTTTGTAAAAAAGGGCCTTAGTAAATCCATATATCTACGCCCATGGTTAAGTAAAGTAGTAGTTTGTTATTCTAAAATAGGCCTCTAAATTATATGTAAAGAATTGGCAAGTTTGGATTCGATACTTCTTATCATTCTGGAAATATTAATATAAATCCGTATTTATTTTCAAACTTTAACACCCTGTATCTCGAAAACTAAGCATTTTTCAACCTATGTTTATAGGAACTTTTTTTAATAATTTTCAAATGTCTATCGACTGTTAAAGTCCTGCTACAAAAAACTGGAACACCCTGTATATAGTGGGAGACCTCCCAATGATCTCGCAAAATGGAAGTCCGGTATTTTTGATCAAATCAAGCCAGGATAAGCCTCAGTGCGGTACGCACGGGTACCGGGGCACTTCCCCATTATTACCAGGTGACCGCCTTGTGAGATAGCATTCGAAGAGATTTCCCCTTTCTGAAATATCCACAGACGTCTAACGGCATATACCCCTTTTGGAGAATATTACCTTAAATTTTTAGTCTAATTCTAACAGTAAATCTATAAAACCCACTCACTAAATTGCCAGTCACGTCTATGTAATAATTCTCTTTCGGCAATCGATCACTCGTCTTTAAGCGCGGCCGTCGCGGTCGCTGACCCCTTGTGGGGGTATCGTGGTTATGGTGGCAGACCTTGCTAGGTGAGGCTCTATATGTACTATGATGATTGTTTAATATATACCTTTATTTATTATCCATGTCTTCTTATTGCGTTCTAGTAATAGTCTAGTATCTGTGTTGACCCCATAGCTAACGACCCTCGCAATTGCGTCGGTTTGACCATTCGGCTGAAGCCAAAGAAGAGTGAACGAGCAAGACCTGTCTGGGCAGGTGTCAGAAGTGAATTGTGTATTGTGCAAAGTGTTTAGCTAGTGTTGTATCTTTAGTTCAGGACGTTGCGAAGCCTGTATACGAGGAAGCATTCATTGTCGACAGTTGCCGTTAATCTATCGATTTCGAGACTTCGATATATTAAGGGTTTGCCACGACCTGCGTTGAATTCAACGGCCAAGAGTTAAATCAGATGTGGTGACAGCGGTTGGTTGACTTAATCGAATATCGGTCGTTCCCTCCCACTATCACTGGTTATAACGAATGGTTAACTAACGTTGACACAGCCTTAGCAAATTAGTTTAGTTATTAAACGTTGATATGTCCACCCAGAGGGCTGTATCATGGGAGAGTGCTTCTGAAGAAGGATCTGATATGTAGGTGGTAATGATGTTCCACCTTATATCCCCATTATGGAAACACCACCATCGTCAATAAGAACAACCCCTGTATCTTAAACTTCTCTAGCTAGTAAACTAGAAAAAGGACATGAGGTTGTAAAAAGACATATACAAAATTTAAAATCTGGTGATTCCAAGTATGATAGTTTATATGGAGTGCGTGTAGATCCCAAGACAGGCAAACTGCTGATGGGCAATGCCGAAATACGTTTTTCCCATGGAAATATTACGCTATGGTATGGCAATAAGAAACTTGGTGTGTATCTAGGTAGTCCTAAATTGTACGATCTAATATTTCTAAAACGCCCAACAATTTTAGATGATAATAGAGAGAGTGTTCTCGATGATGAATGGAGTAAGATATATGGAGAAATACTAAGAAAAGCAAAAGCACCTTACAAAAAATTCGATGTAGCGAATGGCTATAACACAACTAAGCGTGGTAAATTTCACAAAGTAATCAAACCATTAACATCTTCTACAATTGCGACACGATCGTCAACAAGTGGTCACGGATTAAAACGTGTACCTACCCACAAATTGTACAGAAATAAAGATAAAGAATATATTTTTTGGAATAAACCCAGCGAACTCGTGGATCGTCTACGTCTACTATGGAGTTCGAAAATAGCGGGAAATAACAACCACGACAATGAAATAATAGAAATAATATCAGAACTTAGGGAAGAAAAAATAGTGTATTAAATATGAAATAAAACATAGTAGCATTATATTTAATAAGTATTATATAGCCTGAAATTTTATAAACTGGATCAGATTCAACCAGAAATGTCTACTGTAAACACTATCGACAAATTTGGACGAAGCAAAAGAATTAGTGCGAGTAAGTTAATAGCCCTTCGTGGATTACCTGGCGTGGGTTTTAAACTTACCAGAGATAATCACTATGATATTGAAAATAAGCGTTTAAAAAATCTAGGGGAACCTGTCGATGATCAAGATGGTGCAACATGTAATTACGTTAACAAGCGTCTACAAACAAATGATGAAAATGCTGCCAAAGCTATTTTTGATACAACCGATATAATTATTGGGGAAATGAAAAAATATGTTGATGTGGGACTTATAAAAAGTGGAGAAGAAAATCGCGCTATTTTCAATAAACAAAATAATGAGATGATGCAGAAAATGAAAATAGAAATGAGGAAATATGTTGATAAAGCAATTTCTTAAGTTACACGTTCGGCCATAAACAATCACGATACTTTAACCACTAGAATCTCTAAATTAGAGCATATTGCCACCGAACTCCAACCAAAGAAGGTGCAATCCGGAGGCCTAGCATTTCCACCATAATTAATGTCTGAAATTGATATATAGCTGAAGACAATTTTATAATGGAGGTTAGCAGCGAAAAATTACAAGTTATTAACGAGTTACATAGAAAGCTCGACGAAATTTTCGTAGAAGGCGAACCATAATTAAGGGGTTTGGTGATTTGTGGCAAGCAGACCTAGCCGAAATGCAGCCATACGCTGATAAAAATAGAGGGTATCGTTATATTCTTGTAGTGATTGACTGCTATTCCAAGTACGTATGGACCAAACCTATTAAAAATAAAGCAGCTGTAGAAGTTACCAAGGCTATGCAGACTATTATTCAAGAAGCAAATTATTCACCGAGAAATTTACAGACCGATAATGGTACTGAATTCTATAACAGAAAGTTCTCCGCATTAATGAAGCGGCACGAAATTAATCATTATTCTACGTATAGCACAAAAAAAGCAGCAATTGTTGAGCGAGTAATCCGCACATTAAAAAATTGGTTGTATAAAGAATTCTCAGCTATGGGTAAATATAAATGGCTCGATATCCTACCAAACGTTACAAAAAGTTACAATAACAAAGTCCATCGTACAACTGGCAGAAAGCCCATTGATGTCACACCAACTACACATTTAAACGTATATAATTATATTAAGATTGCTCTGAAACCGAAATTTCATCTCGGTGATATAGTTCATATTAGCAAGTATAAAGGTGTATTTGATAAAGGGTTTACACCGAACTTTTCAACAGAACTTTTTAAAATTACCAAAATAAGCATAACAAATCCCACAACTTACCTGATAGAAGACTTGTTTGGACACCCAATCAAGGGATGTTTTTATGAAATGGAGCTACTAAAAGCAAAATACCCCGATGTGTATCTAGTTGAAAATGTTTTAAAGAAGAAAGGAAATAAAGTGCTGGTAAAGTGGCTGGGACTATCTATAGAACACAATTCGTGGATTGATATAGCTTCTCTTGTTTAAAATTGTCATTAACTAGAAAAATATATTAATGTATCATTATATAGTTATGTCGATTGAAATATTTTAATGTGTCACAAATGAATAATAAAATGAATATACTTTATTAATATTTATTTAATTTATTTCCTTAATTTTAAATTGTAAAGAAATTAAAAATAATAATTTTTTTGTATTTTTTTTTTGTATAATTTTAAAAGTTTCCTACAAAAATAATATGTTATTACAATATTAAAAATATATTTACAATTTATGGTTATAATATATATTACATACATACATACATGTGGGATGTCTGAAGAAAATCTCTGGTGCGCGCTTAACATCGGCAACAAGGCATGAAAAGACGCGCGATAAAAAAGGACAGTGCACGAGTTAGTGTGAACGACGAGTAGGGTAGACAAGTGTCTGTGTCTCAAGAAAGAAGTAACGACGTTTTTTGTTTAATTTACCATTTTGTTTTGTGTTTAGATTACTTTGTATATTGTATTGAATACATTCGTTTGTTGTATATTGCCTATGTCTAACCTCTTTTCGCATAATTCCACAATATTTGGGGGCTCGTCCGGGATTGATAGACAGACATTACGCGAAAAACAATTAGTTTACGGCAATTGCAATGAGTGATGTGATGTGATCAAAGACGAAAGAACTAGCAACAGTGACAGTTTTTAAGTGTAGTAAAAACAAAAGAAGGTGTAAGAATATATAAGATAAGAAGTAAGAGGTAGCAACAAGACGGCAGATTCGGCAGAATTGAAAGACGCAAGACTCAAGGACGTACCTAGTAAGACGACAAGGCTGGTATAAGACGGTAACCTAAACAGCTGCTACAAAGTAGGTATTTAGTAAAGTATAAACATTCGATGCCGATATACGATATATAAACATTTAATATTTACGAACATTACGAACAGATACAGAACTGTTATAGCTGGTAATAAATATTTTTAAGTCTATGAACTATTTCAGGACTTTGTTTTATGAAGTGCGCGATTATTCTTGACATTTTCTTTAGAGAACTTTTCTGTTTATTGTGTATTTTCCAGAACTTTTAAGGTCAAAATGACTAGTTTAGGACAAATTTCAGGCATAGCTGATAACATTAAAGTGGCTCCTGTTAATGTGATTAAGAAATTTCATAAACTAATCTATGGTGAAGATGGTGATCGTAATAATCGGAAAAGATTACGCGAATTTGCCGGTTTTAATTTTGAAAAACATTCTAAAGACTATGAGGACAAATTAAAATATATTAACAATAACTTTTCTGTTAGTGATTTGGCTTCTTTTGCTAATATATTGCGTATAGACTATGATAAGGAAAAAAAGACTTCGTTGAGTACATTTGTAGCAGTTTAATAGATCTGGGGATTTTGCAAGAAAATAGTGCACAGACTAAAGAAGATGGAACTGAAGAAGAAGAAGATGAGGAGGAAGAAGAGTCGGTTTCACAAACGCAATACATCCCTCAGTTTTCAATGAACTTTAGAGATGTTGAGGATTCTATTCGGCGATTTGACGGTAGTGGTTCTTACCCCGTAGAAAAATGGATTGAAGATCTAGAAGATATGTGCGAACTATTAGGTTGGAATAAACTACACCTCTTTATCTTTGCAAAAAAGTCGTTGAGTGGCCTAGCTAAATTATTTATTCAGGGTGAAAAGGGCATAAAATCATGGAGTACCTACTCTGAAAGCGGCACTGCAGGATGAATATTCGCTTCAATTAAATAGTGCTCAGTTGCATAAATTATTATCTGAACGAAAATTAAAGAAAGGAGAGACGGTGCAGGAATATTTTCTGGTTATGAAGGAACTAGCAAGTCGTGGTGGTATTGACAATAACGCACTTATTCAATATGTTATTGATGGCATTCATGATGATCTGAGCTGCAAAATTGTGCTATATGGTGCTAAATCGCTACGTGATTTTAAGGAAAAGCTAAAGATATACAGTGATATAAAAGCTAGTGCGCCTGCGCATTCTACACAATCTCATCAGCAAAAGAACGTACCTACTAGGAATAGCACTGGATCAGATGATAGGCGAAATAATGGACCACCAGTGTCAACAACTGTTAGATGTTTTAATTGCGGAGTCAAGGGACATAAATCAAGCGATTGTAAATAAAAAAATCTGGGAACTAAGTGCTTCAAATGCAACCAATTTGGACACAAATCTTTTGAGTGCCAAACGAAGACGGATCAACCTTCAACTTCGACTACTACTACGTCGTTAGTTAATAAAATAACTACAATTGCTCGGAATAAAATGCATAAAGAAGTTCAAGTGAATAATATTTTCGTTGATGCACTAATTGATACGGGAAGCTCTGTTAATGTAATAAAATCAGACTTGCATCAAAAAGTTGGTTCTCCTGTTTTACGAAAGTCTGGCATCATACTTAGCGGTTTTGGAAAGGGAAACATAGAAACTTTAGGAAACTTTCATTGTGAAGTTACTATAGATGATGACTGCTTTGACACAAGAATATAATAATAAAGTGCTCAACATACTAACCGCACCGACCTTATTTTTGGTCATTTTTTAATCGCCGTACCTGGGGCCTGGGCCATCCGATTTATACGACTGGCACATCACTCGAAAGCTTGTCTCTTGTAGAACCAGCGATTGAGTTGCTTTTTTTAAACAGTTAATTTCTTGGGTGTTATACAGGGTGACAAAAAGAGTGTTACAAAAATGTTAAAGTTTGCCTCTTTGCAACGTTGATAGGAGCAAGTGTTTAAAATTCGTTTTTATGTCATACTGTACCTTTGGAAAGTACCTCTAGATGTTTTTGGCAGATTTTTTATTAAGGCTCTAGAACGAAAGTTACGGGGGTTTTCCGAAAAGTGGTACGTTTTGTAAAAAAATTAGCTGTTTTCGCCAGTTAGGTCCACTAATCAGGTACAATCTACCCTGCATAAACCAAATTCCTATCTGATTTCATTTAAAGGATATACAGGGTGGAATGTTTTACTCATGGAGGTCTCTCCTCGGAAAAACTATAGTTTATTTTTAAATAATGATGTTTCTAAACAATAAGTACGATTGTCAAGCCTTTATCTTAAACTATTTTGAAGTATACAAGGCGTCTAAAATTGTGTTAAATTTATTCTTTGCTACAATTTTACATTTTAAAATTTAATTTAAAATTTAAAATTAAAATTAAAAAATTTCGTTTTAGAGCCTTAATAAAAAATCTGCCAAAAACGTCTAGAGGTACTTTGCAAAGGTACAGTATGACAAAAAAACACATTTTAAAAACTTGCTCCTATCAACAGTGCAAAGAGGTAAACTTTAACATTTTTGTAACACTCTTTTTGTCACCCTGTATAACACCCAAGAAATTAACTGTTTACAAAAAGCAACCCAATCGCCGATTCTACAAGAGACAAGCTTTCGAGTGATGTGCCAGTCGTTTAAATCGGATGGCCCAGGCCCCAGGTACGGCGATTAAAAAATGACCAAAAATAAGGTCGGTGCGGTTAGTATGTTGAGCACTTTATGTCGTACCAAATGAAGTTATGTCAGTCGAAGCCATTATTGGTAATGAGCTTTTAAACCAAGTCGAGTTAACAATAAACCCAGATGGTATTAAAATTTTAAAAATAACGAAAGAAGAAAACGAAGAAAAGGAAGTGATGAAAATAAATGTATTTGATATTGAAGAAGTTGATGTAGGTTCTGAAGTGAAGAAAGAGTTGAAAGAAGAAGTTGAAGAACTAATAAAAACTTACGAACCTGATAAGATTAATACGACGAATATAGAAATGAAAATTATTGTTAAGGACGATGACCCAGTGTTCTGCAGTCCACGACGCTTACCCTTTGTCGAAAGAGAGATTGTAGACCAACAAGTTGAACAATGGATTCAGGATGGAATAGTGGAACCATGTAGCTCCGAATACGCTAGTCCAGTGGTAGTGACTAAGAAAAAAGATGGATCTCCACGAGTATGCATTGATTACCGGAAGATGAACAAAAAGATAATAAAAGATAGGTATCCACTGCCTTTGATCGAAGATCAGCTTGATAAATTGCAAGATTCCAGAGTTTTCAGCACAATAGATTTAAAGAACGGATTTTTTCATGTTGGTATCGAAGAGCAAAGTCGAAAATATACTTCATTCGTCATACATAATGGACAGTTTCAATTTTTGCGAGTTCCATTTGGCATGTGCAACTCACCAGCTGTTTTTCAACGATTTGTTAACCACGTATTTAGAGATCTTATTACTAAAGGAATTGTGCTACCATACATGGATGATTTAATAATCCCAGCAACAAATGAAGATGATGCTGTGGCAAGATTGGTAATAGTTCTACAAAATGCAAAAGATTATGGGCTTGAAATTAATAAGAAAAAATGCCAGTTTGTGAAGAGAACAGTAGAATTTCTAGGACATCGAATAGAAGGAGGAAAATTATTCCCATCAGAATTTAAGACTAGGGCTGTAATGAATTTTCCTGAACCTACAACAGTAAAGCAGATGCAAAGCTTCTTGGGGCTTACTGGATATTTTAGGAAGTTCATCCCATTCTACTCACTTGTTGCCAAACCACTTAGTGATCTCTTGAAGAAGGACATACCTTTTCAACTTAAGGAAAAAGAGATAAACGCCTTTAATCAGCTAAAGAATATTCTTTCACAAAAGCCAGTACTAAATATTTATAGACAAGGTGGCGAAATGGAATTGCATACAGATGCTTCAAAAGACGGTTTCGGAAGTATCCTGTTTCAGAAATCCTATGACGATAATCTCTTCCACCCCATTTACTATATGAGCAAAAAGACGACCGACGCTGAAAAGAAATATTCGAGTTATGAGTTAGAGGTCCTGGCAATCGTAGAGGCTTTAAAAAAGTTAAGAGTATATCTCTTAGGTCATCGATTTAAAATAGTCACCGACTGCTCAGCCTTTCAAAAAACCATGAACAAAAAGGACTTGACAACAAGAATAGCAAGATGGGCTCTACTGCTTGAAGATTTTGATTATAACATAGAACATAGACCAGGCAACAGAATGAATCATGTCGACGCATTGAGTAGATACCCGGTTATGATTTTAGACATAGAAGAAACAATGATGACAAAAATACGACGAGCACAAGATGAAGATGGAGAAATGAAAATCATTAAAGAACTGTTAAAAGATAGACCATATGAGGATTACATCTTGAAGGACGATATTCTTCATAAGATGATTGACGAAGAAGAAGTCATAGCTATTCCCAGACAGATGCAAATGGAAGTAATCAAGAACGCTCATGAACAAGGACATTTTTCAGTTATAAAGACAGAAGATTTATTGAAGAAAGACTACTATGTACCAAAGTTAAGAGAGAAAATAGAAAAGAATACAGATAGCGAAAGTCCAACAAGAAAACAAAAAGACCTATAATATACGTCGTAAACCTTTAAACAGATATAAGGTCAATGACTTTGTCGCTATTAAACGCACTCAGTTTGGTCCAGGACTCAAATTAAAACCAAAGTTTCTTGGTCCCTATAAAATCTCAAAAGTCAAGAACAATGATACCTATGACGTACAAAAAGAGGGTTACCACGATGGTCCGGTTCGTACTTCTACCTGTGCAGAGTACATGAAGCCTTGGCCTCCCCCAGATGAAGTTGACTATTTGTCATCCGAGACGGATGATGATCAGGACGGTCGAAATGTGGGATATCTGAAGAAAATCTCTGGTGCGCGCTTAACATCGGCAACAAGGCATGAAATGACGCGCGATAAAAAAGGACAGTGCACGAGTTAGTGTGAACGACGAGTAGGGTAGACAAGTGTCTGTGTCTCAAGAAAGAAGTAACGACGTTTTTTGTTTAATTTACCATTTTGTTTTGTGTTTAGATTACTTTGTATATTGTATTGAATACATTCGTTTGTTGTATATTGCCTATGTCTAACCTCTTTTCGCATAATTCCACAATATTTGGGGGCTCGTCCGGGATTGATAGACAGACATTACGCGAAAAACAATTAGTTTACGGCAATTGCAATGAGTGATGTGATGTGATCAAAGACGAAAGAACTAGCAACAGTGACAGTTTTTAAGTGTAGTAAAAACAAAAGAAGGTGTAAGAATATATAAGATAAGAAGTAAGAGGTAGCAACAAGACGGCAGATTCGGCAGAATTGAAAGACGCAAGACTCAAGGACGTACCTAGTAAGACGACAAGGCTGGTATAAGACGGTAACCTAAACAGCTGCTACAAAGTAGGTATTTAGTAAAGTATAAACATTCGATGCCGATATACGATATATAAACATTTAATATTTACGAACATTACGAACAGATACAGAACTGTTATAGCTGGTAATAAATATTTTTAAGTCTATGAACTATTTCAGGACTTTGTTTTATGAAGTGCGCGATTATTCTTGACATTTTCTTTAGAGAACTTTTCTGTTTATTGTGTATTTTCCAGAACTTTTAAGGTCAAAATGACTAGTTTAGGACAAATTTCAGGCATAGCTGATAACATTAAAGTGGCTCCTGTTAATGTGATTAAGAAATTTCATAAACTAATCTATGGTGAAGATGGTGATCGTAATAATCGGAAAAGATTACGCGAATTTGCCGGTTTTAATTTTGAAAAACATTCTAAAGACTATGAGGACAAATTAAAATATATTAACAATAACTTTTCTGTTAGTGATTTGGCTTCTTTTGCTAATATATTGCGTATAGACTATGATAAGGAAAAAAAGACTTCGTTGAGTACATTTGTAGCAGTTTAATAGATCTGGGGATTTTGCAAGAAAATAGTGCACAGACTAAAGAAGATGGAACTGAAGAAGAAGAAGATGAGGAGGAAGAAGAGTCGGTTTCACAAACGCAATACATCCCTCAGTTTTCAATGAACTTTAGAGATGTTGAGGATTCTATTCGGCGATTTGACGGTAGTGGTTCTTACCCCGTAGAAAAATGGATTGAAGATCTAGAAGATATGTGCGAACTATTAGGTTGGAATAAACTACACCTCTTTATCTTTGCAAAAAAGTCGTTGAGTGGCCTAGCTAAATTATTTATTCAGGGTGAAAAGGGCATAAAATCATGGAGTACCTACTCTGAAAGCGGCACTGCAGGATGAATATTCGCTTCAATTAAATAGTGCTCAGTTGCATAAATTATTATCTGAACGAAAATTAAAGAAAGGAGAGACGGTGCAGGAATATTTTCTGGTTATGAAGGAACTAGCAAGTCGTGGTGGTATTGACAATAACGCACTTATTCAATATGTTATTGATGGCATTCATGATGATCTGAGCTGCAAAATTGTGCTATATGGTGCTAAATCGCTACGTGATTTTAAGGAAAAGCTAAAGATATACAGTGATATAAAAGCTAGTGCGCCTGCGCATTCTACACAATCTCATCAGCAAAAGAACGTACCTACTAGGAATAGCACTGGATCAGATGATAGGCGAAATAATGGACCACCAGTGTCAACAACTGTTAGATGTTTTAATTGCGGAGTCAAGGGACATAAATCAAGCGATTGTAAATAAAAAAATCTGGGAACTAAGTGCTTCAAATGCAACCAATTTGGACACAAATCTTTTGAGTGCCAAACGAAGACGGATCAACCTTCAACTTCGACTACTACTACGTCGTTAGTTAATAAAATAACTACAATTGCTCGGAATAAAATGCATAAAGAAGTTCAAGTGAATAATATTTTCGTTGATGCACTAATTGATACGGGAAGCTCTGTTAATGTAATAAAATCAGACTTGCATCAAAAAGTTGGTTCTCCTGTTTTACGAAAGTCTGGCATCATACTTAGCGGTTTTGGAAAGGGAAACATAGAAACTTTAGGAAACTTTCATTGTGAAGTTACTATAGATGATGACTGCTTTGACACAAGAATATAATAATAAAGTGCTCAACATACTAACCGCACCGACCTTATTTTTGGTCATTTTTTAATCGCCGTACCTGGGGCCTGGGCCATCCGATTTATACGACTGGCACATCACTCGAAAGCTTGTCTCTTGTAGAACCAGCGATTGAGTTGCTTTTTTTAAACAGTTAATTTCTTGGGTGTTATACAGGGTGACAAAAAGAGTGTTACAAAAATGTTAAAGTTTGCCTCTTTGCAACGTTGATAGGAGCAAGTGTTTAAAATTCGTTTTTATGTCATACTGTACCTTTGGAAAGTACCTCTAGATGTTTTTGGCAGATTTTTTATTAAGGCTCTAGAACGAAAGTTACGGGGGTTTTCCGAAAAGTGGTACGTTTTGTAAAAAAATTAGCTGTTTTCGCCAGTTAGGTCCACTAATCAGGTACAATCTACCCTGCATAAACCAAATTCCTATCTGATTTCATTTAAAGGATATACAGGGTGGAATGTTTTACTCATGGAGGTCTCTCCTCGGAAAAACTATAGTTTATTTTTAAATAATGATGTTTCTAAACAATAAGTACGATTGTCAAGCCTTTATCTTAAACTATTTTGAAGTATACAAGGCGTCTAAAATTGTGTTAAATTTATTCTTTGCTACAATTTTACATTTTAAAATTTAATTTAAAATTTAAAATTAAAATTAAAAAATTTCGTTTTAGAGCCTTAATAAAAAATCTGCCAAAAACGTCTAGAGGTACTTTGCAAAGGTACAGTATGACAAAAAAACACATTTTAAAAACTTGCTCCTATCAACAGTGCAAAGAGGTAAACTTTAACATTTTTGTAACACTCTTTTTGTCACCCTGTATAACACCCAAGAAATTAACTGTTTACAAAAAGCAACCCAATCGCCGATTCTACAAGAGACAAGCTTTCGAGTGATGTGCCAGTCGTTTAAATCGGATGGCCCAGGCCCCAGGTACGGCGATTAAAAAATGACCAAAAATAAGGTCGGTGCGGTTAGTATGTTGAGCACTTTATGTCGTACCAAATGAAGTTATGTCAGTCGAAGCCATTATTGGTAATGAGCTTTTAAACCAAGTCGAGTTAACAATAAACCCAGATGGTATTAAAATTTTAAAAATAACGAAAGAAGAAAACGAAGAAAAGGAAGTGATGAAAATAAATGTATTTGATATTGAAGAAGTTGATGTAGGTTCTGAAGTGAAGAAAGAGTTGAAAGAAGAAGTTGAAGAACTAATAAAAACTTACGAACCTGATAAGATTAATACGACGAATATAGAAATGAAAATTATTGTTAAGGACGATGACCCAGTGTTCTGCAGTCCACGACGCTTACCCTTTGTCGAAAGAGAGATTGTAGACCAACAAGTTGAACAATGGATTCAGGATGGAATAGTGGAACCATGTAGCTCCGAATACGCTAGTCCAGTGGTAGTGACTAAGAAAAAAGATGGATCTCCACGAGTATGCATTGATTACCGGAAGATGAACAAAAAGATAATAAAAGATAGGTATCCACTGCCTTTGATCGAAGATCAGCTTGATAAATTGCAAGATTCCAGAGTTTTCAGCACAATAGATTTAAAGAACGGATTTTTTCATGTTGGTATCGAAGAGCAAAGTCGAAAATATACTTCATTCGTCATACATAATGGACAGTTTCAATTTTTGCGAGTTCCATTTGGCATGTGCAACTCACCAGCTGTTTTTCAACGATTTGTTAACCACGTATTTAGAGATCTTATTACTAAAGGAATTGTGCTACCATACATGGATGATTTAATAATCCCAGCAACAAATGAAGATGATGCTGTGGCAAGATTGGTAATAGTTCTACAAAATGCAAAAGATTATGGGCTTGAAATTAATAAGAAAAAATGCCAGTTTGTGAAGAGAACAGTAGAATTTCTAGGACATCGAATAGAAGGAGGAAAATTATTCCCATCAGAATTTAAGACTAGGGCTGTAATGAATTTTCCTGAACCTACAACAGTAAAGCAGATGCAAAGCTTCTTGGGGCTTACTGGATATTTTAGGAAGTTCATCCCATTCTACTCACTTGTTGCCAAACCACTTAGTGATCTCTTGAAGAAGGACATACCTTTTCAACTTAAGGAAAAAGAGATAAACGCCTTTAATCAGCTAAAGAATATTCTTTCACAAAAGCCAGTACTAAATATTTATAGACAAGGTGGCGAAATGGAATTGCATACAGATGCTTCAAAAGACGGTTTCGGAAGTATCCTGTTTCAGAAATCCTATGACGATAATCTCTTCCACCCCATTTACTATATGAGCAAAAAGACGACCGACGCTGAAAAGAAATATTCGAGTTATGAGTTAGAGGTCCTGGCAATCGTAGAGGCTTTAAAAAAGTTAAGAGTATATCTCTTAGGTCATCGATTTAAAATAGTCACCGACTGCTCAGCCTTTCAAAAAACCATGAACAAAAAGGACTTGACAACAAGAATAGCAAGATGGGCTCTACTGCTTGAAGATTTTGATTATAACATAGAACATAGACCAGGCAACAGAATGAATCATGTCGACGCATTGAGTAGATACCCGGTTATGATTTTAGACATAGAAGAAACAATGATGACAAAAATACGACGAGCACAAGATGAAGATGGAGAAATGAAAATCATTAAAGAACTGTTAAAAGATAGACCATATGAGGATTACATCTTGAAGGACGATATTCTTCATAAGATGATTGACGAAGAAGAAGTCATAGCTATTCCCAGACAGATGCAAATGGAAGTAATCAAGAACGCTCATGAACAAGGACATTTTTCAGTTATAAAGACAGAAGATTTATTGAAGAAAGACTACTATGTACCAAAGTTAAGAGAGAAAATAGAAAAGAATACAGATAGCGAAAGTCCAACAAGAAAACAAAAAGACCTATAATATACGTCGTAAACCTTTAAACAGATATAAGGTCAATGACTTTGTCGCTATTAAACGCACTCAGTTTGGTCCAGGACTCAAATTAAAACCAAAGTTTCTTGGTCCCTATAAAATCTCAAAAGTCAAGAACAATGATACCTATGACGTACAAAAAGAGGGTTACCACGATGGTCCGGTTCGTACTTCTACCTGTGCAGAGTACATGAAGCCTTGGCCTCCCCCAGATGAAGTTGACTATTTGTCATCCGAGACGGATGATGATCAGGACGGTCGAAATGTGGGATATCTGAAGAAAATCTCTGGTGCGCGCTTAACATCGGCAACAAGGCATGAAATGACGCGCGATAAAAAAGGACAGTGCACGAGTTAGTGTGAACGACGAGTAGGGTAGACAAGTGTCTGTGTCTCAAGAAAGAAGTAACGACGTTTTTTGTTTAATTTACCATTTTGTTTTGTGTTTAGATTACTTTGTATATTGTATTGAATACATTCGTTTGTTGTATATTGCCTATGTCTAACCTTTTCGCATAATTCCACATACATGTTAAATCACTGGTTTCGATTTAAACTTTTTAAAAACTTTATTTAAAATTGTACACAAGAATGATTTGAAAATGAACTTAATATTAAATGAGTATGTTACTTGATGTTATAGACTAGGCATAAAATCTCGTAAGAGGCCTAGAAATCACTTCTAACGGCAAATCGTGTAACAATTGATTAACAGGTGAATCCTTAGGTTTTTGGGGTCGCTGAATACGCCTAGGGGTGTTAACATTCCAAATTTTTAGTCCTTATGCCTCAAATTCAAGATGGCGGCCAAATTTTTGGCACTTAATTACAAAATAAATATTTCTTGGGCGATTTTGACAAGATCGATGTCGATATACATGTTTTTGGATATGCTGAACACGCCTATGCCTGTTAAAACCTCAAATTCTCAATCCTTGTGTGTTAAATCAAAGATGGCGGCTCGTTATAATTTTAAAATAACTAAAAACAAACGCATACATATCAAATGCTTTAAAAGGTGTTTGTTTTAATATGAGTAAGCTAAATACGTGTGTGGTTTTTAACAATCAAAATTTTTGGGTTTTAATATTCAAATCCAAGATGGCGGACTAATTTAAAAATTAGTATACCTTGTTGATTTTGACTAGATTGGTATGGTTTTATATGTTTTTGGGTAAGTAAATCATATGGGAACTAAAACTTAAATTCCTAAGTCCTCTGTCCACATCCAAAATGGCTGCCAGGTAATAATAAAGATGATTTAAGTAATTAAGTTATAAAGATTCCCGACATGACGTGAATATAAATGAAAATAGTACTCGCCAATAAACTTTTTCTCGCTTTATTACTTCTCCCTTCCTTTCTTTTTGGCGGTATTGCGCATTACAAAGTTTTGTTTGCGCGCGCTCTGTATCTTCTTCCTTCCTTATTCTTAAGTTGCTTAAATATAGAGCTTGTGTTGAGTTGTAAACTTTAAGTACCTATCTTGTTTTTAGAAACTCAGTTTTGGTAATTATGTATTGTTTTATGTTGGTATTAATGTCGGTATTAGTTGTGATAAACTAGTAAATATTGTGGTTGTGTTGTTCAAAGTTTGTGATAATTAGGGTTTTGGATTTGGTAAATATAAAATCATTTGATCATGCTTAAATCTGAGGTGTGACAAGCATGCTTAAAAAGGAATAGTAGTTTAATTCTGTATTTAGTCAAAGTCTATTATGTTAATAAAAAAACACACACCACAGAAATTAGACAACCCCCAAATCCAAAGCCAAAGGCTGTCCGGAAGGGGGCTACACATTTGAAAAAACGCAGACAAACATCCATACCCACCGACATTGCCATTTGCCGGTGCCCGGTCTCGAACCGGGACTCGATAGGCAGTGTAGCCAGAGCCATGTCTGTCACGCACGCCTTAGCCCACTGCGCCACCGAGTCGAATATACTTTGTCGTGCTTACTAAGATTGGTGTGCAAATTAAAAAATGTATGAAATTTATTGAAAATAAGCATGATTTTCAATAAATTTCCTACATTATACGTAAAGAAAATCTTTACGGTAATAGATTGAGCCAAACGTCAGCGAACCTGGCTGACTGACGGCAGGCTATTGTTAAACACCCTATATACTACATAATAACAAATTATCAGATTTTACAAAACAGATGAATTTTTTTGCCATTCAGCTCAGTCTATTGCCGTAAAGATTTTTTGCGTATAATGTAAAAAATTTATTGAAAATCATGGTTATTTCCAATAAATTTCCTACATTTTTTAATTTGCACACCAATCTTAGTAAGCACGACAAAGTATATTGTATTAACATAATAGACTTTGACTAAATACAGAATTAAATTATTCCCTTTTAAGCATGCTTGTCACACCTCAGATTTAAGCATGATCAAATGATTTATATTTAGTTTGAACAATCACAACCACAATATTTACAAGTTAATCACAACTAATACCGACATAAAATACGACACAATTACCAAAACTGAGTTTCTGAAAACAAAATAGGTACTTAAAGTTTACAACTCAACACAAGCTCTATAATTAAGCAACTTAAGAATAAAGAAGGAAGAAGATACAGAGCGCGCGCAAAGAAAACTTTGTAATACGCAAATACCGCCAAAAGAAAGGAAGAGAGAAGTAATAAAGCGAGAAAAAGTTTATTCGCGAGTACTATTTTCATTTATATTCACGTCATGTCGGGAATTTTTATAACTTAATTTTTGTAACTTAATTACTTAAATCATCTTTATTCGTACATGAGAAATAGAACTTTTTACTTTATTACCGAGTTCTACTTGAGACGTTTGCATGTAGAGACCTGGCAGCCATTTTGGATGTGGACAGAGGGCTTAGGAATTTAAGTTTTAGTTCCCATATGATTGATTTACTTACCCAAAAACATATAAAACCATACCAATCTAGTCAAAATCAACAGGGTATAATAATTTTTAAATGAGTCCGCCATCTTGGATTTGAATATTAAAACCCAAAAATTTTGATTGTTCACAACCACACACGTATTTAGCTTACTCGGAAACATATTAAAACAAACATCTTTTAAAGCATTTGATATGTATGCGCTTGTTTTTAGATATTTTAAAATTATAACGAGCCGCCATCTTTGATTTAACACACAAGGATTGGGAATTTGAGGTTTTAACAGGCATAGACGTGTTCAGCATACCCAAAAACATATATATCGACATCGATCTTGTCAAAATCGCCCAAGAAATATTTATTTTGTAATTAAGTGCCAAAAATTTGGCCGCCGTCTTGAATTTGAGGCATTAGGACTAAAAATTTGGACTGTTAACACCCCTAGGCGTGTTCAGCGACCCCAAAAACCTAAGGATTCACCTGTTAATCAATTGTTACACGATTTGCCGTTAGAACCTAATTTTTTGAATTCTTAGCCTTGTCTATTAGCTACATCATACTAAGTTAACAACTGAAGCTCCCTAGCTATCTTTTGGAATATATTAGTTCGGTGATGCCGAATCAGCATGGGCTGATATTGTGTGGGTTTCTCTGTTCAAGTGAAACTCCACGAGTTTGAAGTACGTGATGATAAATTTGAAATAATATTAATTTCAGTAGTTTGATATTTTAACTAAAGATAAGAAATTACAGTGAAGTTAATCTGCTGTAATTTAATATTCACAATTGATAAGAACTTAGTATAATTTCATCTAAATGGATAGAATTCTATATAACAACTCCCCCCTTAATAAAAAAGTTGGCTTATTATAAAGCAACTTTTGAAAGCGTAAAATGCAATGCAATTGGATACAATTGAATATAAAATGTAAATGTAAGTAATGCATTAAAAATATAAAATATTAAGAACATAAAATAATAAAACACAAGAATAAAGTTCATGATAATTCGATGTCTTCTTCTACGTGTTGTCTGATGCCGGGTCTCTTCTTCGGAGGAAGTATTGTGGAAAGTCTTTTTAACACTTTACTTCTTCCTGGTGAGGGTGGAGGTGAATCGTCGTGAGATACTTGGATTGCCAATCTTCTTCGACGTTTACTTTTGCACTTACAGAATATGTAGAGTATGATTATACTAACAATCAGGATAATTGTAAAATATGTGAACCATGATATGTGTTTGTTGACAAAAGGTTCATTAATAATATCGTCTAAGTCTCTTGAATATTGGTCTAATTTTGATTTAGCAATATTCAAATCTTCAACATTTAAATTGTTTAGTTTTAATGGTTTGAGATTTGGAATGTTTATTTTATCGGGTAATTCGTTACAGCAATCAAAAGGGATTAACACAGGGTGAGGTTCATAGCGAGCCTCTGAAAAGTCTTTAGTGGAAGCTTGGATTTTAGTGATGCCTATAAACGCGTAACATCCAGGTTGTAATTTCACTATTGAGTTTTTGTATATAATTTCAGTTTTTGAGTTAACTTTTGGGCAATTGATTGTAACATGCAGTGGTTCTGCAATGATAACTAGCCATGTATTTTCTTCTAATTCTTGAACATTGTATCCTTGGCTAATAATGAGTGGCGTGTGACAGTTCTCTGGCAGCTGGGTTACTTGTTTCAGAATTCGGGCTTCGCATATAGCATTGCTGTCTATTGGGTATGCGAACGTATTTGAACATAATTTTGTTCTAAAGTATAAGGGTTTGCATTCTTTTAGGTTTTTGATTGGTAGGTACATTAAAGAATCATCATCTCTCGCGATATATTCTTGTGAGATTGATAAAATATGATGTAGACCAGTTCTATTATCCAATATGGGGATAGGATATAGGTGATAAGTGGTGTAGGTTTGTTGATCTACTAGAGGTATTTTTAGTACGAATATCAAATTTGAATCTACTTGGAAAGCTTGGAGCTCGATAATATCCAGGTATTGAACAACTGCTGAAAGTTTAACAGCAAGTGGCAAATGGTTTTTGTGCAAGCTTCGTGAAATTTCTTGTAATGAGTCAATTAAATGTTTTGGATTAATAATTGAAGAGTGAATTACTTTTAATCTTGCGAAAGTAATCGAATTTAAAATGTCATTTAAATTGTCTTCAATATACAAATAAATTGCCATAAGTTGTTCGCATATTTCGAGATACTTTAATTTTGTTTCATCAATTTCAATAGTTTCTTTCATTCCTATAATGGATTTTTCAATTTCTTTAATGTCATTATTGAATGTTTCCTCATCGATTTGTAGTTTTTGTATAGTAAGATTGAAATTTTTAATAACAGATGTTGTAACTGATATTTTATTTTTAATTAGGTTTTCCAGCTGATGTTCATCATTGTTTAATTTATTAATGCAATCAGCATAGTACTGACCGTCTTCAGCATCTAGATTACCAGTAATTGATTTAAAAATAGTACCGATACCGTTTAGTATTCCTCGTTTATATCGTTTCGTATCGAGATAAACTTCGTCAAATTTTGATTGTATTGACTGAGAAATTTGCGTCAATAAACTAAGGTGAGTTTTGACTTCGGCTTTAAAGGTAACCATGTTTTGATATGCCGGATCAAGGGTTGTGAGAACCGTTTTAAGTATTCTGTCATTATTGTCGAAGGCTAATTTTAGGGATGATATGTTTTTGTGTACAAGTAATGTCCATTTTTCGTTGGTAATTACTATGTCTGAGTCTTGATGATAATACACTCCTATGGTGTTGTTTATTGGTAGAATTTTGTATTGTGTTGCTACTGTTCCGATCAGCAGCAGAGATCTGAAAATAAAATTAATTTTCATAATAGGGTTTCATCCTATCAAAGTTTACTTTTGTATTCTGATTTGTTTCTGGGTTAAGTAACATTGCTGAATTTTGAAAAAGTTCGATTATTTCAAACGGTCCGTTAAATTTATTTTGGAGTTTGTCTTTTATTTGTGATTCTTTCACATAGACTTTGTCGCCTATATTGTATTCGGGACGGTTTTCAGAGATGTTTCTGTCGAAACGAATTTTTGCCTTTTCTTTTTGTTGTTGTGTTTTATCTCGGGCTATTTTGTAATAATGAGATATCCTGTTGTTAAGGTCACGAACGTATTTAGTAATTAAGTCTTTTTGATTGTAAAGAGTCTCAGGGGGGCTATTAGACGTATGTCCAAATATAAGCTCATATGGGGTGAAACCATGCGTTTTGTTTTTAGAATTGTTATAGCAGATAACAGCGTAAGGTAAAATAGTTAGAGGGTGTTCGTTCGGATTTTCAGTTTTGTGAATACGAATCATTTCTGCTAAGGTAGCGTGGAAACGTTCTAGAGAACCATTCGATTGCGGATGTCCTACACTAGAATATGTAAGTTTAATGTCGTATAGTAAACAAAGATCTTTTAATAAGGTATTGTCGAATTCAAGACCGTAATCGCAATGGATTCTTAATGGGGTTCCGAAGTGTTGGAAATATATCAAAAGTGTGTTTACCACTGACTTTGCTGTTTTGTCTTTTATTGCGTAAGCTTGGGTAAATTTTGTAAGTTCGTCTCTAATGGTTAATGCATAGTTTCGCGTGGGCGTTTCGAAAATATCGATGTTGATGCGTTCAAATGGCGTTTTAGGCGTTTCAGTAATTACCAAAGGATTACTGAGGTTTTTGCGACAAGCTTTAGATTTGTTGCAAGTTTCGCATTTTTTAATAAAGTTGTCTACATCTTTTGTTAAACCTTGCCAATTGTATTTAAATTTAATTCTTCTGAGTTTCGTTTATACCGCGATGTAAATTATTCTTTCCAGTATGATGTTGATCTAGAATGATCGGGATTTGATCGTCATCAGGTTTTTTTACAATATTTTGGCATATTACCAATTTTAGATCTTTTTCAGCGAATATAAAGGATAAAATTTCAAGTGTTGGTAAGTCTAAGTTGTTCTCAACGTGATAAGTCTGGGAAAGATCGAGTTCATTTTTGTTTTTGAATAGAGTTAAGAATAATCTTTCTGTTACGGAATCAGGGTCGTATGGTAATGGGATTAAGTAATATGTTCGTTTCCTAACACTTTTGCTGAAGAATTTATTAATTTTGTTATTATAAAATTCGGGTTGATCTTCTAATATGTCGTCAATTATTTCATGATGAAGGTCTTGCAAGTTATTTTGTTGGAAAAACGATATGATGTTTTTGTTGTCCTTGTCTAATAATTGATTGTTTGAAAATTGAATTTTAGAATAATCGATAAGAGATTTTGTCTTGTATAAGTCTATAAATGTGTTAAATTCTTGTACAATTTGCTCGTTCGTAATCCCGTCAGGGTCATATTCAGAATGTTGATCATCTTCTGAATCCTGATTTGAAGCTAAAATGTTTTTGTTAAATGTTACACAATCTTTAAAATGATTGATTTTAATTCGGGACAATGCGTCCGCGTTTTGATTTATCTTACCAGGTTTGTAAATTACTTCATAGTCATACTCTTCAAGTTTTAGTCGCCAACGTGCTAGTCTACTTCCGGGGTCTTTTATCGAAAATAGCCAAGTAAGTGGTCTGTGATCTGTTACTAATTTGAACTTCCTTCCGAATAGATATGGTCTAAAGTGTTTAACTGACCAAACGATAGCTAAAAGTTCACGTTCAATGGTGGAGTACCTAGTTTCGGCACCACATAACATTCGAGAAGCATACGCGATTGGTAAGTCTTTTCCGATAGTTCCTTGTGAAAGAACAGATCCGATTCCGAATGAACTTCCGTCCGTATAATAAATAGGATTATAGGAAACAACTACTGGACGGGCAAAGGCCCCTACTCCCATTGAATTATACCTATAAATCCAAATTGGTAGCCAAATTTGTTATTTGTCTTTTCTCCACCAGACACAGACCGGTTTCGAACTCTTTATGTTCTCATCAGTGTGCCACAGGTAGCTGAAAAGACAAATAACAAAGGCAAACCAAACTAGTCTATGGCAGACCCAGCACAAGTAAGTAGTGAGGGATAAGTGCATCCCTCTGGTGGTCAGTTGCTACTACCAGTCGAGACATCGACGATGTCTCTGTGATCGATAGCGGCTTGCCAAGCAAGCACCAAGAGCGGCGACCTCTAGCCCTGATGGACTAAAACGTGCATAATAAATAGGATTATAGGAAACAACTACTGGACGGGCAAAGGCCCCTACTCCCATTGAATTATACCTATAAATCCAAATTGGTAGCCAAATTTGTTATTTGTCTTTTCTCCACCAGACACAGACCAGTTTCGAACTCTTTATGTTCTCATCAGTGTGCCACAGGTAGCTGAAAAGACAAATAACAAAGGCAAACCAAACTAGTCTATGGCAGACCCAGCACAAGTAAGTAGTGAGGGATAAGTGCATCCCTCTGGTGGTCAGTTGCTACTACCAGTCGAGACATCGACGATGTCTCTGTGACCGATAACGGCTTGCCAAGCAAGCACCAAGAGCGGCGACCTCTAGCCCTGATGGACTAAAACGTGCATAATAAATAGGATTATAGGAAACAACTACTGGACGGGCAAAGGCCCCTACTCCCATTGAATTATACCTATAAATCCAAATTGGTAGCCAAATTTGTTATTTGTCTTTTCTCCACCAGACACAGACCGGTTTCGAACTCTTTATGTTCTCATCAGTGTGCCACAGGTAGCTGAAAAGACAAATAACAAAGGCAAACCAAACTAGTCTATGGCAGACCCAGCACAAGTAAGTAGTGATGGATAAGTGCATCCCTCTGGTGGTCAGTTGCTACTACCAGTCGAGACATCGACGATGTCTCTGTGACCGATAGCGGCTTGCCAAGCAAACACCAGAGGGATGCACTAATCCCTCACTACTTACTTGTGCTGGGTCTGCCATAGACTAGTTTGGTTTGCCTTTGTTATTTGTCTTTTCAGCTAACTGCGGAACACTGATGAGAACATCGAAACCGGTCTGTGTCTGGTGGGGAAAAGACAAATAACAAATTTGGCTACCAATTTGGATTTATAGGTATAATTCAATGGGAGTAGGGGCCTTTGCCCGTCCAGTAGTTGTTTCCTATATTCCTATTTATTATGCACGTTTTAGTCCATCAGGGCTAGAGGTCGCCGCTCTTGGTGCTTGCTTGGCAAGCCGCTATCGGTAACAGAGACATCGTCGATGTCTCGACTGGTAGTAGCAACTGACCACCAGAGGGATGTACTTATCCCTCACTACTTACTTGTGCTGGGTCTGCCATAGACTAGTTTGGTTTGCCTTTGTTATTTGTCTTTTCAGCTACCTGTGGCACACTGATGAGAACATAAAGAGTTCGAAACCGGTCTGTGTCTGGTGGAGAAAAGACAAATAACAAATTTGGCTACCAATTTGGATTTATAGGTATAATTCAATGGGAGTAGGGGCCTTTGCCCGTCCAGTAGTTGTTTCCTATAATCCTATTTATTATGCACGTTTTAGTCCATCAGGGCTAGAGGTCGCCGCTCTTGGTGCTTGCTTGGCAAGCCGCTATCGGCCACAGAGACATCGTCGATGTCTCGACTGGTAGTAGCAACTGACCACCAGAGGGATGCACTTATCCCTCACTACTTACTTCCGAAGTCTGTAGTTAGTATGAATGTTTCATTAAAATTGGGGTAAATAAGTATTGGAGTGGTAGTTAAGGTTTTCTTAAGGTCTTCGAAAGGGAATAAACAGTTGTTGTCAAAATTAAATACTGCGTCTTTTTGTAGTAGTCTTGTCAATGGTTTTGAAAGCTTGGAAAAATTAGGGATAAACCGTCTGTAGTATCCGGCTAAACCTAGAAAAGATTTAATTTCTTTCGGATTTCGAGGTAGAGGAAAATTGATGATCGCTTCAATTTTTGCAGGGTTTGGTTTAACACCGTCTTTTGTAATTAAGTGTCCTAGATATGCGACTTCTTTGCGTAGGAATTCGCATTTGTCAGGTTTTTTAGGAATTTTAAGATTAGCGTTTCTTAGTCTTTTAAAAACGTCTGTCAACCGGGAAATGTGATCGTGAATAGTAGGTGAATAGACAATTATGTCATCCATGTAAACGAGACAACGTTCGTTTTGGATACCTAATAAAATGTTGTCCATGACTCTTTGGAAAGTACCCACACAACACTGGCACATGTATAACATATACTACAAATATTCAACATAAAATATTGAAATATTCACATAATATTATTTTTTATATCATTTATGTTGTATGCATATTAAATAAATGTGCAAAAATCGCACTTTGCCATATTTAAAACATATTCACTTAATATGAATAATAATATTTTTGGAATGTTTATTCATGTTCTTTACATATACAGTTTGTTATTTACATATGTTGAAATATTTATTTAATATTTTTTTCATATCATTTATGTTGTATGAATATTATATGAATGTGCAAAAATCACTTTTAGCATATATAAAACATATTCATTTAATATGGATAATATTTTTGGAATGTTTATTCATATTCATATTCTTTATTTATATAAGTACCTACTCTGTTGCTTAACTGAACATGTTGGACGTTGGACTCCGCGAGACTCCTCCCTCAATAACACTAGAAAACCGTGATGTGATATGCCATTATGCCATATGCCATCGTCTTCGCTTATTTAACAATCTTACGGAATATTAATGCGACTCGTACTAGTATGGAATTTATGATGTCTGCGAGTGAGTTCTCGCGCCATCTGTTGACGGAGAAAACCAACTTGTATAGATATTTCCTCTATCGGAGTTATTTTTAAAAGTGTGATATTTTGGGATGTCCTAAAGTATTACGAGAGACGTCCATAATATGTTTTTATGAAATACCAGTAAAATCATTGCATGACAAGATATCCTGTACATACACGATGTTAATTCTAAGACATGCTAACGTCGTCGTCCTACATTTATTGCCAAAATAAAGACAATTCGGGCTTGCTATTAATTGGTGTCCAATAAAAGAATATCCTAGGATATAGTAAAATGTGTTGCCTTTGGGACCTCCTAAAATAAGACATCCTAGAAAGTTTCTCTATTTTACATCCAGGAATATCCAGGGATTTTAATTTGTCATCCCATATATTTCGCTTGTGCTGTGTGCGTATAGGTGGTAGGAATGTGATGAAAATATTTTATAAATATGAAAATTAATATTTGTATAACATATAATAAATATTTCTCAAAATATTGTTAAAATATTATTGAATGTTATAAAATATTTTATAAGTATGAAAATTAATATTTGAATAATATGTAATAAATATTTTTCAAAATATTTTAAAAATATTTTGAAATATAATATACACATTTTCTTCATAATCTTGAATATTACCAGTTGAATATATTTTTATAATATGTATTTCATATTTTAAAAATATTGTGAATATAATGCGCACATTGTGCATCTATTTTGCATATGCATAAAATATTCAGTGTTGTGTGGGGTAGAAGGAGCATTTTTGAGTCCAAATGGCATGCGTACAAATTCATAGTGTCCGTTTTCAACAGTAAAAGCGGTCTTTTGAATGTCTTTCGTGATAATTTCGATCTGGTGGAAACCAGATGCCAAGTCAAGAGTAGTAAAGTATTGGCATTTACCAAGTTGGTCTAATAAGTCAGAGATATTTGTCGTCGATTGTTACTTCATTTAATTTCCTATAGTCTACAACAACGCGCCACTTCTGTTTTCCAGAAGCGTCAAGTTTTTTGGGAACTACCCAAACTGGAGAGGACCAGGGTGAAATTGATGGTCTAATTATGCCTTGATCTAGCATTTTAGATACTTGACTTTTAACTTCATTTTTGTGAATATGTGGATAGCGATAAGATTTGGTATAAGTAGGTCTCGCGTTATTTGTATCGATTGCATGTTTAATTTCATTTGTGAAAGTTAAGTTATCACCTTCTAAATAGAAAATTTCTGAAAATTCTAAACAAAGTTGTGTAATTAAATCTTTTTCTTCTTCATTTAGAATATTTAGATGTTCTAAACGTAGTTGTTTTATAATTTCATTAATTCTGTCTGAATGTTGGAAATTTGTATGTAAGTTAAAAATTGATCTAGATTTTTCAACAGGTTCTAACTTTAAATTCGAAAAATCTATAGTTTTAGGAATTGCATTTGGATTTATAATTGATGTTAAAAATTCTCCGTTGTTGTCAATTTTTACGAGAGCATTTGGTAAGCGTACTTTTTCTTTTTCTTGGGCTAACAGTATAGCCCCTGTATTTTGTAAATTACATTTTAATTTAAATATTTTTTCAGTACGAGGTTCAATTAATATTAAATTACATTTGTTTGGAATCTGTTGGGAATTTCTATTAGAAATGTTTGGAATTGTATTTTCAATTTTACATTTTTTTGTTGGAGGTTCTTGCAAATCTCCTACTTTAAATAGTGGAACGGTTTTAAAGTCTGTAATTAATTGTTTATTTTTCAGGTCAATAATGCAGTTATAATGTTCTAGAAAATCAGATCCTAGAAGTCCGTCGAAATCTATGTTTAAATTGTAAACATAAACCTTATGTGGGTCACTAGAATTAAATGGAATTAAGGTTGATTCTTTAATTAGTATTTTTTGATTTGTTATACCCTGAATAACAACGTTTTCTGGGTATCTCCGTTTATAATTTTCACAAGTTTTTGTTTTAAAAATTGAAATACCAGCGCCTGTGTCTATTAAAGTTTTATATTTTTGCGTGATATCTTTGATGTAGTACACATTTTTTGAATTAACATATAAAAGAGAATTTAGATGAAAATTTGTTGTTCGAAGTTCGGTAGTGGGTTGTAATCGTCTTGAAGGTTCATTGTTTGTATTTGTTCTTGTATTTCTGTTATGGGACATGACTCTTGGATAGGAGGGTCTGTCGGGTAATCTAAACTTAGTCGAAAATCCTGAGGATTAGCAGTATAATCCTCAAAATTATTGTCATAAAGATTATCGTTATTATTTCCTACATAATTTTCGTTTCCTTGAAAATTTTGGTAATTATTTGAATCATAGTTTTGATATTGGTTATCAGGTTGATATCCTGAATATGAAGATTCGTGTTGGTCAAAATTAGTATTGCCGTGGAATTGTACATAATTATTTTCAGAATTTAAATGATAAGTTTTTTGTTGATTGAAACGGTTATAATTTGGATTAGGCTGAATAGCTGATGGTCTTTGCTGATTATAATTTGGATTAGGTCTTATGGTTGAGGGCCTATTTTGTTGATAATTGTTCAATTGTTGATTTTGTAAACCATTTCTTTGATGGAATTGATATGGTTGAGAGTTATTTTGAAAACTAGAATTTTGTTGAAAATTTTGTGAAGTTGATGGTAAAAATTGTTGTTGTTGCCTTGTGCGACACTCGTTAAACACATGTCCATTTCGTTTGCAAAATGAACAGAATTTTTGATAATTTGAATTTACTGTGGGACGTCTTTGTTGGTTAAAATTTTGTTGTTGGGCTGAGGTTTTGTTAGGATTGGGTTTGCTGTATTTTTGGGATTCAAAATAAGTCAATTGTAATTCGCGTCTTATACGGTTTATTGCGTCTAAAATAGTCGATGGATTGCCTGCACGAATAATTTGTCCTAACTTAGGTTCCAGACCCGTTAATAAAGTATTTAATGTCATCGTTTCTATCAAGTCACTTTGAGATTGTTTTTGAGCTAAAGTTAATGATTGTTTTTGAATTGAAGCATGCATTTTTGCATTATGAATTTGTAGACGAGCTACAAAAGTTAACGCGGATTCATTAGACAGTTGATGTATCCTTTGTAAATCCTGAATTAAAGATGTTAGGTCTCTTGAATCGCCAAAATGTACGTCAAGAAGATGTTTAATTTCGGGCCAGGTTTCTGGATTCCGAGAATTAACAATTTCAGCGGCTTTACCCGTTAGTTTATTTTTGATATGGAGCGTCAACAAGATTTTTTGATCTCCTTGTGCCATACTCTGTGCGTGTAGGCATGAATTTAAAAATGTTTGCAAATTTATTTCATTACCGTCAAATTCGGGGACGATTGAAAAAATCTCAGAAAGCTTGTACAGTTCAACTTGATCTGTTGTGTCTGGCATGTTGAAATGTTTTCGTGAATATTATTTAAAAATTAAAATTCTTAAACTCGATTTGTTGCTTAATAACTTGTATTATTAAACGTGCTAAAATTTACATCTAAGTAGTTTGTACGTAAAGAGGTGCTTGGATATTAGAACTGTGCGCTAATATACGAAATAAATGTTTGAATAAAAACGAGATGATTCTTAAATTACTTACATTAAATGTGTTGTTTTCATTCCTTGGAGTCGAAGTGAAAGATGAATGCTGCTTCGTGAGCGTTGCTATGCCAGAGTCCGCTGTCAGGGGTATCACCAAGTGTTCCTTCCACAGGGATGATTTCCAGCATCGAAGACACCAAATTTCGGGGACCAGGAATGCGTTTCTTACTTGCTTTGTGTGCAATGTTGAAATGCTTGATTCTTCTTTGTGTAAATTCTTGCTTGTGTAGATTCTTCTTTGTTCTGAATGAAGGATTGAAATCCACCACCTCAGCGAAAAGTTCTCCTTGTTCCGTTAGCTGTTTTTCCACTGGTTAGGCACCTTTTCAGATGAACTCCTTGTTCCTTTGGACACTTTTCTAACAGTTAGGCTCCCGATATGTGATGTTTTCAGATCCTACCGACTGCGCCAATTTGTTAAATCACTGGTTTCGATTTAAACTCTTTAAAAACTTTATTTAAAATTGTACACAAGAATGATTTGAAAATGAACTTAATATTAAATGAGTATGTTACTTGATGTTAGCTACATCATACTAAGTTAACAACTGAAGCTCCCTAGCTATCTTTGGGAATATATTAGTTCGGTGATGCCGAATCAGCATGGGCTGATATTGTGTGGGTTTCTCTGTTCAAGTGAAACTCCACGAGTTTGAAGTACGTGATGATAAATTTGAAATAATATTAATTTCAGTAGTTTGATATTTTAACTAAAGATAAGAAATTACAGTGAAGTTAATCTGCTGTAATTTAATATTCACAATTGATAAGAACTTAGTATAATTTCATCTAAATGGATAGAATTCTATATAACATACATATATACAAATAATATAATTTACTTATAATTACGACACCAGCAGTCCCTATTATGGCGAGTCCAACTACTATAAAACACACCAATGCGATCACACTAGATAAGTGCCCCTGACATACATTTTATGCAAATATTGTTCCAACAATTGTCTTCGTACTTACTACAGCACACGCATCGTTGTCTTAATTGTGGTTGGTCTGCTTTGCAAGCTTCACATACGTCTCGATATATACCAAAATTCGTCCTTTTGACCATGTGAAGGGAATTGCGACATTGTGTTTCATTTGGACAACTGTCTCGAAATTCTTTTTTCTGCACGGGGTTCTCAATTACACACTTTCTGCACAATCCAGTGCATGGGTTGATAATTTGCTTCCTCCTTGCAGTATAGTAATTATGGCAAATTCTTGAATTATTGTAACTATACGGTTGTACTGCTATTATTGGTTTTAATTTCCACTCTCTTGGTAGGACCATTGTATGCACTTCTGTTTTAAGATACGATTGTGTTACGTAAGAAGTTTGAATGCGTTCCTCTTGTGGTCACTCTTGGTTTAAATAGCTAATAGTAAACGTGACGCCATAGGAAGGGCGTCACCGTCACGAATTATAGAATATAAAGCGGAGGAGGTTTAACATCAAATCAGTTGAGTTCCAACATTTAAAGATGGCTTATAGACGATTCCTCACTGAACTGGCAGAAAATCATATGGGTGCAAATGGGTGCAATGGTGTTACACCGAGATGGTGTAAATCAAGAGCTTCAGGACTTGAATCAAGATGCTGTCCACCGGGAGGATCCCATCATCGTGGAAAATATCAATGTCGACCAAGAGGGTGCCAATTGGGGAGATGCCAACCTGGTTCCCGTCAGTGTAGAAGAAGGTGTTGGGAGTGATGTGGAAGACGAAGCCGAAGAGTTAGCCTTCTCCGGAAAAACATTAAACAATTATGATGATCGGCGGAGGCTATATTACACATCAGCGTCTTTTGTCATAATCAGAACCAGGCCGGATGCAACCAAACACTTCCTGTGTGGGCTATGTTATATATCCTATATATCCGGATAGTGTCCGGACGTCACCAGCACGTAAATATTCACAAAACGACGACGTTGGAGGGTGCAATGATAACGAAATGTGAATATTGCGGCACAAACTTGCTGCAATTGCATCAAATTGAAGTATGTAATAATGTAAATAAAACAATTGCGTGAACGATACAACGTGTTTTACTAAATTAGATATTTATGGTAGTTATTTATAGTATGAGGAGGGGGTATAAGTATATAAAATGAAGTTCTTTGCTGCTGTTTCTCAGTTTGTATTGAGATGGAGACCGAACAACCTGTTCAAGATGGTACCGTATCCTCAACTACTGGTGACTCCCACAGTGATGGCCCCAACATGGTCTATAGACAGTGAGATCATACACCATACCAGTGGCCCAAGTGACTGGTGGGTGCGACCATCATCAGAAACGGGGTGGTCGATGGAGACGGCGTCCAATTCTCGTGCTTCTTCACCGTCGGCTTGGTCAATAGAGACGGTTCCTAATTCTAGGCCATCATCTCCAACGGATTCAACTGTGTGCAACCTCATAGATGACCAAGTGTTGGAACCAGAAGAAGATGATTCGTTATAATTAGTAATTATTAATGTAAATTTATATTTCATTTTATTTTTTATTTTAAGTCCATTAATAAAAATATTTGTATACACTTTTGTGCCACCCTGTATATTACAAGTTGTGAACATTAGTAAATCATATAAATATTAAAACAAATGAACATACGAATATGATTTTATTAAAAAGTATTTTGAAAAAAGGGTTATCTTTTATTTATTTATTTATTTATATTTATTATTATTTAAAGTAAATTAAAATATCTGATGAAATAAAGTGGTTCAAAATAATACAGTTCTAACTATGTATAAAGCCGATAGCTTGGCTTGAGTTTATAGCCTAAGGCGCTGTGACCCTGGTCAACACGGACCGATAAGCAGGTAGTTTTTTGTTGAAATTAGGAAATAAATTTCATTCTTACGGGGCGCTCGGATAGCTGAGCGGGCAAACACGCATCGGACTTGAGGCCACTCAGACGATCACGAGTTCGATTCCGGGCGCCCCCCGGAGCAAGGAGAAGGTGGTTCTCCGTTTTTTTTTTAAATTTGACCTTTGACCTTTCGTCGCTGTCTACAAGCGACACCGTGGGTTGAGGATATACCATCCTTCGGAGGGGATGTAAAGCAGTCGGTCCCTTGTCTATTAAATGTTAGGCAAGTAAAAAATCCCTACTCTTAGTAAGATAAGAGGTTCGGCAAAATTTCCAGGTTGGGGGTTGCTCGTCTCCTGGCGTCGGTGATTGGCCTCCGTAGCGGAAATAGGCCGACGTTAAATAAGTGATTAAAAAAAAAAAAAAAAAAATTATTATGATGTCGTCCACCCTGACCACCTGAGCCGGAATGTAAAGATTTACTTTTAAGTATTTGATTTCTCAAAAGTAACACCTCACCTTCAGCCTCAAGGTTATCATGAATGTGCCGTACTGCATTTTGGTCGACGATGGCATCGAAATTAATTCCGGCGCCATCCTCGGGCAAATGCAATACAGGATATTCCGTGTCAGGGTGGTCAAGCGCGTGCGTCCGTTGGTAGCCATAATACGCCTGTTGAAGCGGTACTTCGCCATTATTAGAGGCTTGCAAGATGGCCTCATATAAATTGTTTTCCGCCTGGATTATAACATCTTGCAGAATATTTATTTCACTGGTAGATGGCCCCGGCGGTGTTGCAATGTTCGCCGAACCCTCACCCACGCTGGTTGCGGCATTATTTGCATATTGCGGTTGCCCTACAGTACCAGCTTCCGTGGGTGCTTCAACAATATTGCTGGCAATAGGGTCCGGCACAAAATTCTGTAAATAGGCCATCAAATTTAAACCTACTAATGCTGGTGATGTACCCTCCAACGGGCGTTTACGACTACCACCGGCCGCTTACGACTACCACCGGCCGCATTCTTATTTAGGTGCCTTACCATTTTCACACACAAAACGAACACAAAAACGATTAAACACAAAAAACAATTACAAAAAGGCGAAAACGGAGCACTTTTTGTGGCACTTGTACACACGACGAAAGTTGAAGGTGGAAAGAATTTTTGTAGCATCTCAAAGAAGCTCTAGACCACTCTCGCCCCTCCACCTCTGTCACTCCTAGAGAGGTGGGGTGGCCAACTTCTTTTTCATTGGTCGATATAATATCACGCCACCAATGCTCGCTTTCTATTGGTCGGAGGAAACCCACGTCACTACGTAACGGAGAGCATTATACGATTGTGGCGCCAAGCCACGCCGTGCGAACTGATGTAATTACATCCCAGACTATGAAATGACGCCAACATTGTTGCCACGTAACCCAAGCCAAATACCACATGATACAAACTTAGTAGAGTCGACGCCAGCATTGTTGTCACATAACCTAAATTAATCTGTACATCATTGAAACTAAACACAAATTTAACTAAGAAGGTGTGCTTATCCTTTTGCAGCCATATTACAATACCCAGCCACATAATAAAGCGATGCATTATTTTAAATTGTCACTTTGTGGTAATAATTAACAACAATTCAAATTCAAATTGAAATTTATTAACCAATAATTATTACATTTTAGTTACATAATTAATTTTAACCTTAACCTAAAATTGTACAATTGTCAAAGAATGTCTTACAGAATACAATATTTCATAAGTATACAGTTAAACTAAGAATTTAATTTATAATGTATTTGTTGAAATCAGTATGAGTTCTCCTATATATATTTTTTATTAAACGCATTTTCCAACAAGAATAATAATATTCGTAAAGTACACTGCGCGTCATATAAATGTGGTGCACTTTGATTTTATTAATGTAAATCTGGCTCAACTTGTCAAATTTGACATTATAAGATCTGTCACAGATATTTATAACGTGAACTGGAGACGTTGCAATTCTGACGTCTCTGATTTGATCATAACCTACAAAGCTCTTTAATGACAGTTTGCATCAGTCAAGCTCAGGAAGATCACCATACACAACTAAAAAAATCAAAAACCGGATTTTGGGTTACAACTGTTGTACCACATTTATATGACTCGCAGTGTACACAATTAACTTAACTTAGTTTTTAGACCCTTGCATTGAAAAAATAATATTTCAATAAGTTTTTCACTGAAGTATTTTTATTCTTGACTTAACTCAGCTATGGCAGCGAGTAATTTATCCAAGTTATCGTTTTTTACAGAACAATTTTCAACTTCATTTATGGCTGACATTAACCAGCGTATGTTTTGTTCAGGTTCGTCCTGAAAGAATTGTACATCAGAATGCCCCCACGGTAATGTCTTAGTTGTATTGGGAATAACGAATCGCTTATCGTCATACTGGCTCAAAGCCACTTTGTTCTTTACTTCAGTATATATATCATGCAAATAGCTTCTAAACGTATTCATCTTTCTAAATATCAAACCTCCTCGTTCAACGATTTGCTTATAGTCGTCTATTGATAACTCTTTTTGAATGACGGATCTTTTTAAACCTTTAGCTTTTTTTAATTCATTTGCCAGAGATTGTACACAAATATGCCTTCGCGCCTGTTACATTAAATATATTTCCCACTTGATAGTTTGAAGTATCGAACTTGTCTGGATTGTCTATTATAAAATCATAGAAGTTATCAGTATTTTTTTTTTTTTTTATTTCGGGGTTTTTGGCTTTGGTATGTTACCATTAGCACAGTGCCATGTATTTTTTAATATTTATTTGAGACAACGGCACGCGGTCTTCCCGAGTGGTGTGACCCCATCTCGGTACTAATCGCGCCCAACGCTGCTTTAGCTCGGTGATCGGCCGAGAGCCGTTTCACTAACGTGGTTAGCCGTTGCCCCAGAAGTTATCAGTAAAAATTTTAATAATTAATGAATCAGTGTCTGTATATAATAAAGCGGCGTTCTCACCAAACCGACTTTTAATTATGTTATAGAAAAAATTGTATAGTACCGTCTTGGATAATTCCAATATACAAAATCCTACATAGATTGGTTTATTGTAAAGTACCTTTTGTTTACCCATATGAATAGCCACGAAATCCTCGGTAAATATTGAACATGTTTTAAAGTTTGGGCGAGATATTAGTGCATTTGCACCCTTACTACGCCTAATACTCTCCCAGTGAGTAACCAGCTTTATATCGGATCTGTTATCAATATTTTCCATTGTTTTCCCGTATATGGAATTATTCATTAATTTGTATTGGTCTCTTTCAAATTTATTTGTTGCGTTATTTCGTAAAAAAAGTATTAAGATTAATGTAATTTTGCAGCCAAGCCGATTGATTGAATTTAAGAATTCTATGTGTTTTTAAAACCACTAAACCATTAAGAGCCTGATTTAAATTTATATAATGTACGATATATTTGTTTTTGTCGTTTAAATTTGGTATTAACTTCGCTAATTTTGATTTTGATTTGGGAGGAACAATATTTTCGACAAAAAATGGGAGGTCCGAGTGCAAATCGTGCAAATGTTGTGGATAATGTATATCTACCTCTAAAACATATCCGTGAGGGTCATCCTCCAAAATAGTCATAATATCTAATTCGTCAATTTCCGCTTTGGATAGCCATTGAAATCCCCCCGTTGGTAAACATTGACTCATTGAATATCCGTATAAATTCGTTGCATCGAGGTAAGTTATGAATGATGATGGCTCGTTGGGATCGTAATTGGGTAGAAATTTATTATTTGCAATATGCTTTCTTTCTGAGCACTGACTTAAGCCGCTCCGTATCCCTTTTTTAAAAAAATGAATCATATCGATTTCAGTTAATAATTGTAACTCCACCCCTGTTAATTTTAACATAGCATCCCACGATAAACCTGGAGCTGTATAGTATTGAGCTGGATCCAATTTGTATTTATCCAAACAAATTTCACGAAAATTTTCAAATATATCACATAAAAGAAGCATATCTGATTTTAAATAAAGATCTGAATAATCCCCCAAGTTTTTACATTCAAATAAATTCCACACATATTAGCACGTTGATAATCCACAATCGATATGTGTTCATTATTTAAATTATCATAAAATTTCTTACACTTGGAGTAGTTTTCCACACACACCAAAACACTTTTGCACACACTAGACGCGCGTTTCGCCAACCAAGTTGGCATCATCGGGAGATGATTAAAACAGTTTTAATCATCTCCCGATGATGCCAACTTGGTTGGCGAAACGCGCGTCTAGTGTGTGCAAAAGTGTTTTGGTGTGTGTGGAAAACTACTCCAAGTGTAAGTTCTACACCAAAGGTTCCAACCCCTCTTCAGGAATAAAATTCCTCTTTGGCTGGTAATTCCAATTTATTTAATTTTTCTAAACTGTCCAAAAAACTATATGGAAACACGCCCTTCTGTCTCATTAAATTGAATTTGGCATTATCGTTATAGAAACTTCGCGTTACCACCAACTGGTTATCATCTAAACTCACACCCAAATTTTGTAATGATGCAGACAAGAACTTGAAACTATCGATAAATCGTAGTTGTAAAAATTTTTTCTTTGTTTCACCCTTCTTATTTACATAATCGTGCATATAAATGTGTTTCGTAAAGGATATATATTTTTCTTTGTTTTGTGCTATTACATCAACCTTATCTCTGTGTTTACAGAGCTCTTTCACGAAAAGGTGATTATTGTAACAATACAAAACGTCGTTAAATATTATTACAATATCAATCAGCGCAAGCGGTTGTTAAAAAAAAAATAAAGAAATAAAAGATATTATTTTGGAAACGAATTGCCATTTTTTTTGTAACTACATTTTGAAAAAAAGATTCGTTGCAGGGAATTTATTCTACGGTGAATATAGTTAGAAGCTATCTGATTATTTCAGGAATTTGATCCGTAAAATAATATTTATGTAATTGTCCTAAGTGTTGGAGATGTTTTGGTGATATTTTGTTGGGAGATTACCATGGTAGAGATATAACATGGTATGTCACGGCGCACATTTTGACTACCGCTAGGACTACGTCATCAAGTAGAAATCTTGGCGCGAATTTTAAATATAAAGTAGAATAATTGGATAGATTTTGCTATTTCTAAATAACATCTAATCTTGAAATTAAGTACCTACAAATTGAAAATCAACGATGCTTATTATCGGAATGTTTACCTGCACTTTTAATTAGAATGTATTTGACATAATATGAAATAAACTTTGAAATTATAATCATGATTTTTAATAAATAAAAGTTGTAACATTTCACATTTGTAGACTTTAATTGAAAATAATTTATTCTTTCATTGAATATAGAATGTTAGATAATGTTTACATAATTGTTCATAATATTCGATGAAAGAATATATAAACTACGCGCCAGATGAAGTGGGACAGCCAAAAAATGTCCTAATTTTGACTAGCTATAACTTTGACATTTTTTTGCCGATATTAGATTTTTAGCCAAAGGTGAAAAGCGTCGTCCTTGGTCTATGCGTCATTGGCGTCGGGTATTTTTTTTGCAATTTCTTCTCGTTGTACAGGGCGTGAATTTAGAGCCGTTAAACATTTCAAATTTTTAACCCATAATTTGGGAAATGTGAGGGGCCCTAGAATTTTTTTTTCGATGTTAGATGAATTGATGGGTCGATACCTCGGGACGTCTTTGAGATGTTTTTGATATATTGCGTTGCTATAGAAATATCGCCATTTTATGAAATTTCGGTTCTCTTTAAAAATATGCTCTTGTTTAATTAAACAATAACAGACACCATCTAAACTGCAACAAAGGACAATTTCTAATGAAAATGATTAACACCAGTGGCGTGCAAAAAGGGGTTTAGGGGATTTAACCGCGAAAATTGGTTTTTATTGAAAAATTTTAACAGTTTCTTTAAACGTTACAGTTAAAAAGGTTCCATAACAGTAATTAGCGTGATTTTTTGACAAATTCAGAGGCGTGCAAAAGGGGGTTTAGTAAATTAAGAAATTAAAATTCCAGTTTCATTCTTTTTTCCATTCATTTAGAAGGTGCGTACATGTAATTCATTGGCGTACAAAAGAGAATCCATTATACAGGGTGATCCAAAAAGTTTGATATTTAGATATGGAAACATTTTTAATAATTTTATTAAACGTTGTTCTTTGTTCGCCCAGTGAAGAATAGTGGATATGTTTGACGAGCATTAATTAATTTGTGGCCGAGTAAGCGCCGCCTTCTGATAATACCTGTAAGCAGTAGTAGGTACCATTGTTAATTTCTTTATTTATCAAATCTTTTATCTTTTAACAAATATTCACCGGGCGAACAGAAGAAGATGGGCCGAAGAACACATGCATTGGCATCTTCGGTGGAAAGACTGTCTTTTCGTTGACGAGTGCCGTTTTAACCTCTACAATTTCGATGGCCGATTGTTAACTTGGCGGAGACGGGGAGAACGTTACTTAGAAGAAAATATGCGTCCCCAAGTTGCATTTGGCGGTGGTGGATTGACAGTGTGGGGTGGTATTCAACACAACGGAAAGACAGATCTTGTGGTATTTCGGGGCAATGTTAACGGCATAGTCGACCTGAATGAATGTCTGATTCCGGAAGTTTTACCGCATGCTCGAAATTATGGCGAAGATTTTGTTCTTGTGGACGATAATGCTCGGCCTCATCGTGCATTATTAATAAACAGGTATCTGCAAGAGCAAAATGTTAATCGTAATGAATTGCCTCCCAGATCTCCTGACATGAATCCCATTGAGCACGTCTGGAGTTGGATGAAGTTGGAGTTTTCCCGAAGGGAACGTCAGCCAGAAACTCTGGACGATCTCGAAGAGATAATTCTCGAGCTCTGGGAGTCAGATCCTATAGAACTAATCAACAAATTAATTTTGAGCATGCCAAGTCGGTGTCAGGTAGTTATTCAGGCTAGAGGTGGGCCAACGCTTTACTAGAATTAATATTTTTGTTCTATATTCATGTTTCCTTTTTAATTTGTTAAATAACGTTTTTATAGATAGATAGATAGATAGATATCTTTATTTAACCACTTTACATATAAAAAATACATTTGTGGCAAGTCAACAAAGGAATACAAAGTAAATACAAAACATCAGCAATTACAAAAAAAAATATTTACGGTATATGAGACATCTACAAATAAAACACAAAAGTAAAAAGGTACAAAGATTATGGTTACATGTGTATAAACAAGGATTACACAAAAAATAAAAATAAAACACCATAGTATAAAAATACAAATAGACATCCAACTAGACAATATCACACCACGTCAGTGTTTAAGTATTCATCTACAGAATAAAAACAATTGCTTTGTAGAAATGATTTGATTTTCATTTTGAATTGTGCACTAGCTAAACCTTTCCAATGACTAGGTAGTCTATTATATAAATTAAAATTTAAAGAATTGTTTTTGGATTTAGATAATCTGTACTTGGGATTGTAAAGGTAATCCTTGTACCTAGTAGTATTCATGTACGTAAACCTATGGGCTCTTTTTTGTACGCACCTTCAAAATAAATGAAAAAAAGAATGAAACTTGTATTTTAATTTTTTAATTTACTAAACCCCCTTTTGCACGCCTCTGAATTTGTCAAAAAATCACGCTAATTACTGTTATGGCACCTTTTTAACTGTAACGCTTAATGAAACTGTTGAAATTTTTCAATAAAAACCAATTTTTGCGGTTAAATCCCATAAACCCCTTTTTGCACGCCGCTGGTGTTAATCATTTTCATTAGAAATTATCCTTTGTTGCAGTTTAGATGGTATCTGTTATTGTTTAATTAAACAAGGGCATATTTTTAAAGAAAATCGAAATTTCATAAAATGGCGATATTTCCATAGCAACGCAATGTATCAAAAACATATCAAAGACGTCCCGAGGTATAGGCTTAACAATTCATCTAACATCGAAAAAGAAATTCTAGGGCCCCTCACATTTCCCAAATTATTGGTAAAAAATTTGAAATATTTCACGGCTCTAAATTCACACCCTGTACAACGAGAAGGAATTGCAAGAAAAATACCCGACGCCAATGACACATAGACCAAGGATGACGCTTTCCATCTTTGGCTAAAAATCTAACATCGGCAAAAAAATGTCAAAGTTATTGCTAGTCAAAATTAGGACATTTTTTGGCTGTCCCACTTCATCTGGCGCGTAGTTTAGTTTAAAGTAATGAGGGATATTCAACAAAGTTGAAATCTACTTACTATTAAAAAGGACATGGAAAAACATAATAATAACTACATAATAAAGCATAACATAACTATTTTTTGAATCCTGTAAATTTTGTGATCTTGTTTGTTTTTCTAGAGTTATCTTGTATTTTTCTGTTGATTTCTCGTAGACGAATTTAAGTAAGTTCTTGTCCAAACGAGACAAATTGAATAGCATAGCTGGCAAGCATCTTTTGCTATATTGTCAAAGATTCGATCCTCTTCAATTTCTCGCCGTGGTTAAAGGAGTCCTCCATGACCTTTGAGAATTTTTCAATTAAAACTGATACCACCAGACTAAATTAATAAATTCAAATAACCAAAACTTAACATTCTTAAATGTTGTGTAGCAGATTTGACAATTTGTTATTTGACAGTTGACAGTTCCCACTTTGCAGAAAACAGATAGCTATTTAGTGGCACTCAACAAGTTTTTCTACTTGCGCAGTACAGTACGAAAATCGAGCCGAGATAAAACTAACCATATTTTATCTCAACCATGGGAGATTACAAGCCGATTACGGGATTTATAAACCCGCAACAGGAAATCTTATCAATCCCGAAAGGTAACATGTCAATATTTTACTGCGGATATTTTAAAATATTAGTTGATTGCTAAGTAGTTACAAATAAATTATCAAAGCTTATAGCTGTGTCTGACTTGAAATAATATTCTAGGGAACTACCAGAAGGGTAGAAAGTTTATGCTGAAAAGAAATTTAGTAGAAGTATTCAGAGAGAGAGTGAAGCAAATTTTGGAGAATTTTTGACTTTGACAATAGGAAAGGAAATTAAGATAAGTCCTCAAAATTTACATTGTATTCATTAAGGACTATTCAACAAAAGTATTTCAAAATTATTAAGTATACTAATAGTTTATATTTCATGTCTGGTACATCCAGTTAATTAAGATCACATATATTAATTGTAAACCAATCGTACGATCGGAGCTTAAGCATTTTGAAAAGTTGAGGTATAAACTATAGGTTAAGAGTTTAAACAACAATTTGGTAATTTAATATTGATAAAATTATTTGTAAAATCCTCCAAAAGTCCATAACGTAAATAAATCATTGTACCCAGTTATTCATTACCTTGAATGTTTATTGTCTTCCTCTACTTGGTACAAGATAGTTTAAATTAGTTGATTTCTGGGCTAGTCTCCCCTAATAACACCAGGGTGTCTTTCCGATTTTTAGACAGCGGAATAAAGTCGGTGGCGCCTTTAAATAAATAAAATACCCCCCCCCCCTTGTTCTTCGACATAGCAAGCTAGCCGGAGCTCTTGTGACGTGAAGAACGACGGGATATCTAGTGTTAGAGTAATCACGTCGCAAATTGGCGCCCGACGCGGGGCCTTTAATTAAAACATTTTATTTTCAGTTTTGATAGAATCATATTAAATTTAGACTTACGGTAAATTAAGTAGATTCTTGGTGTCTTATATTGTCTGTTTATATTTTATTATTGTGTGAACTGATATTATATGGTTTAATGTTAGCGAAACTATAGTCTTGTTAGATAATTATTAAATTTAACTGAAATTTTGACACTAGTGTTGTCAAAGTTATAATTATTGGGTAGTGTATTTAGAAATAGTTGTATTCGTTCCTAATACGGTAGTCGTGGTAATTCTTCTGTTAGTCATGACTACTGCTGGGAAAATAAAAATAGATCCATACCGCATAACTCATAGAATAAGTAGGATTTATAGAACGCCAACTGCCATATATTGCCGACGAACCATAAAGCGCCATCTCTTGTCGACATCGGTAACTAGAAATGCGAGGGAAATTCAAATGGACCCTAGTTTTTTATCCTCTTGAAATAAAATTTAATTGGACAACGACAGCTCTGTTGGGCCAATATACTTACATTTTATTTTTAAATAAACATATAGATAAACTTAGCAATTTCTTTAGTTTGCCTATAGTATATTTAAAAAAATGTAAGTAAAATATCAGCCAATGAGTGTGGAAAGTTGTTGGTAAACAATCATTGTCATTCATCACGTAACTGGGTTTGAAGATCGGTACATTATATTTCGTAGGTTGAGGTTATATACGATGGATATGCGCAAGATTGTAGGAATAAAACACTTATATGTTTTTAATATGTCTATATTAATCTAAGAAATAATCTTATTACTATAGAGAATATTAAAATTAGAATGGTTTAAGATTTAAGTACCTATTACAAATACCCTATATAGTCAATATTATTAATATTATTAATAACATACATTAATATAGAAATAAATAAGTACATATGAGGACCTTTTAACATTTTTTATACTTTAAAACTGATGGAAGTTAATTAATTCTAAACTGACTATATATTATTCTTTCTGTAAATTATCATATTCTAATATACCTAAACCATTTACATAATTGACAATTAGAAAAAGCAAATTTTAAGTGCAGTTTATACATATATAAAGGGTATTTTTTTAAGCATGAAGAGAATGTCATCGCTGTAAACGAAAATGTGCAAGAGAATTCAAAATTGTCGATTCGTCATCGTTCGCAGCAGTTGCAACTCTGTCCGTTGATTACGTGGAAAATTTTGTGCAAAAATCTTTCTCTAATTGGGCTTTAGAGCAATTGCAATTAAGCTGATCCGTTGTTTTATCGGAAAATTTATTGCTTGGCTATAATAGTCGAAGGTTCTAAAACACATACTCGTGAATAAAGTATAAACTAGAACAAACTAAAATACATGCACATTCAATTATAACAAAAAATATAGTGAATAATGAATATAAATATTCAAAATTATGTTAAAAGCATAAACATTTGCATTTGAAAAATACTGCTACTCACCAGGCAAATATAAGGTCGGTATTACATTTTCTTTTAACTTATTAGGAGTCGCAAAATCTTTTCCTTTGAAATGTTTGGCACACACGAGAAGCCTTTTGCTAGAGTATGCCTGCATTAAATCCATATTGTTGTACTTAGGATTTCCCAAGCATTCTAGCCAAGTTTTACAAATATCGTACCTTTTTGAGGGATTTGGCAATTTAAAAAATGATGTCCCGACAGGCTGTTTAGGGCATCCGAAAACGCTGCATGTACGAGTGGAGTAGGCCATATATCTAGATATAATATAATTAATTTACTTTAGTCGTTGAAATACGTAAATATAATACTTTCAAAACTTAAACAAAACGAACTGACGGTTAGTTTTGACGTTGCACTCAGATGATAAAAATGTATCACGCGCATCATTTAACTAACACAACCTTAAATTTTTAGTTTTTGCAAATTTATTTTTAGTTTTCAATTTAATTTTTGTAGTTTTAGCTTGGATCCATTATAACATTTAAAAACTCTCTTAGACAGTAGATTTATAAAGTTTCAATATTGTAGATTATTAAAAATAGATTGCTAATTATAGGTTGGAATTCCAACCAACAAAAAGCATCTTATTTTATTAGATTAAGACAATTAGTACTTTATTAATAATACACCGAACAAGATTTTAGTTGATAGTACCAGAACCAAGCAGAAATTTTGATAAAATTGACATAATATTCGAAAATTGTTGAAAATGCATATTTTTAAGGTTAGCTGTGGCGTCACGTGCAAATTATCTTGTCCTAATACACCGCCATCTCTGGTCGACATCGGTACTAGTTTAACGTGATCCACGATACCCTATTCCAGTTGAACGGCCCTGGCATAACTCGTGACGAGTTATTGTATGAACTGCAAGTTCGCGGATTAGGTGAAGGTACTAACCTCACAGTAACTGATCTTAGAACAGCTTTCAAAAATGCATTAAGTTTGGAGAAAACTTCCTTAGCTATCGAACCTCCGCCTTATCCGTATACTTTTGCAGAAGATGTGACAGCACTGACTGGAAATTTAGAGAGAATTGATAATTTAATATTAGAGTTTTCGGGAACTCAGGGCGACAGCAAATTTAAGGGAATTGTGTCACATATAGCACATTCTATTGGTCGTGTTAACAGATCTAACCCTCAACAGGAGGAAGACAAGAAATTTAAGGCTGATTTCAGACTTAAGGTGGGCGGAAAAATAGGTTAGATTTGCCTAAAATAAGCACTTCGTAGTTCGACAATTTCTGCCGCATCCCTGAACCGATTTAAAATATTTTTTGACAGGCTTTTAGAAAAAACTCGGTAGAATAGTACTGGACTATTAAAAAACTCAAGAAAATTACGATTTTTTTCTTAACAAGCTGTTAAACTTCGTAAACATTTAACCTAATTTTGATATAATTAATAAAGTCGTGATCTCAATAAAATAGTACTGGTCCAATCCGCTACGCTATATTAAACTCATACATGTTTAAATTTTGATTTTTTATTAAGTAATTATTGAAAAAATGTCGAACTACTAAACCAATATCACTGAAAATAAATACGTTATATAATGCAGGAAATAAGTTTTTTGGTTCGAAATGATACTAAAGAATGACATATAGAACTTTGGCTACTGTCTCGTAGATGGCAGCAAAATCAAAATTATAAATTGAGTATTCTGTCAATCTTTTAATTTATTTGAAAAGTCGTATAAAAATATTGAAATCAATTTGAGGATGAATATAAGCCGCCGCAGCAGTTTGCTATAAAGGGGCATTCCCAACCATTTTCGTTTGCATTTTGCTTTCCGTACCTTACATTCCGATTGGTGCCTGAAGTACATTTATGAGGCATCACCAATAGAAGCTCGTAAAGGGTTAACGCTTGGTTGAGAATGTATTTTCATGTTGCCGAATTTTGAGGCTGCGCATAAGCGCACGTGAATGACAAGTAGTGACAGCTGACAGAAGAAAATGTGTTAACGACTATGAACATTGGAAATGTGTTATTTATTATTAGTATTATTTAAAAAGATGAGTAAAATTGAAAAGGAATTTGACACTTACGACAACGATATGGTAATAAACGATTTTTATATTGCGAACGTGAAATTTTTAAGTGCCGAAGTTCATAACACCTAAACATGGCTGCACCAACAAATAGAAAAATCTTAATTAACATCTATAATCTATAGTACCTATGTTACTGGAAATCAGCTAGTTTGGCAAAAGTGGGAAAAAGTAAAATGTGTGTATTTCAGCTGTATTAGAAAAGGAAGTACCCAAATTGAAACAGATTTCTACAGAAAGTTGTTCAGAATAATATGTTAGGAACCTACCTACCACTGTTTGATATGATTGTAAAACAATTCTTATTATTTTTATTATTCTATTAAATATAATAAATATATTATTAAATAATGTCTTTCTGTTGTATGTTTTATTACTCCTATACCTTAAACATATATATATCCGAAGGAAAATGATTTCTGTTTCTCAGGAAAATGGAGGTATGGCAGGTACGCCAAGAAAAGTATACAAACTGCTGTTCCGGGGTGTCACAACTAACCTCAAAATTATGCATTTTCTAAGTTTTTGGAATATTATGTCGCTTTTATCAAAAAATTTCTGCTAGGTTCCTGTACTATCAACTAAAATCTTGTTCAGTGCATAATTATTAAAGTTTTAATCACCTTGATCTAATAAAATAAGATGTTTTTTGTTGGTTGGAAATCCAACTTATAATTAGCAGTCTATTTTTAATAATCTACAATATTGAAACTTTATACTATATCTATTATCTGAATGAGCTTTTAAATTGTATAATGGATCCAAGCTAGAACTACAAAAATAAAAATTAAAATTGGAAATAAATTTACAAAAACTATAAATTTAAGGTTGTTAATCATATGGTCGTAGTAACAAAAAAAATGATAATGCTCAAACAGTTAGATTCATTACAACACTACCCATAAAAAACACAATTGTCCAAAGCACAAATAAATATTATAAATATCTACAAATATCCAAATCACAAAATACCTAATATAAATATTTATAAATAGATAAAACACGCTGTCAAATCTAAAAACATTATCAGAACAAAAGTTACTAGTAATTAGATATGTATGAATGTAGTTATAAAAACGAATTAATTTAGATTGCGCGTCATAATAATGTCTCTATAAAGCCTCTGTAATTGTGAGTACAGAGGCTTTATAGAGACAGAGACGACAATAAGGCCACGCCCACCAAAATGCGGCTAAATTTTAAGAAAAATGAATGGCGCTTTTAAATTTATAAGATGATGCAAGCATATTTTAATAGTTTAATTTTAGATTGGTTTTATTTAGTTCACTATTGAAACATTCGTATTATAATGTTATAATTACTAATGTAATTTAATGAAAGTAGGTAAAGAATGACAGTTTTGAGACACCCCCCACCACTTTTTGCACCCCCCACTCCTACCCCCACTCCTCCCCCACCACTTTAGCCCCGCCCCCTCCCCCCACTCCAGACACGCCCCCTCCCCCACTCCAGACACGCCCCCTTCCCCCACCACTTCGGCACCCCCACCCCTCTAATTTAGCCCCGCCCCTTCCCCCACTCCAGACCCGCCCCCTCCCCCACCACTTTGGCACCCCCACCACTTTTTGCACCCCGCCACTCTAGCACCCCCCACCATTTTTTATCCATTAACCTTGACCTCTCATGACCTTTGCACCCCCCACCTTTTTTGATCCATTAACCTTGACCTCTCATGACCTTTGAGCACCCCCCACCACTTTTGATCCATTAACCTTGACCTCTCATGACCTTTGCACCCCCACCATTTTTGATCCATTAACCTTGACCTCTCATGACCTTTGCACCCCCCACCATTTTTGATCCATTAACCTTGACCTCACGTGAGCACCCCCCACTCCTCCACTTTGGCACCCTCCCCCCCCTCCACTTTTTTCGCCATAAATGGGTGGGGTATACAGTAAATTCTTTAAAATGGTGGGAATTCACAGTTCTAGAAAGTTTTTGTGTTGAACAGTATTCAAGATGACTCAGTGTGGCAGTATCTTCAGTCTACCTGAACTAAAAAGTGATTTATCTGGAAGTTTACCTCATGCACCTCAAAACAAGAATGATCTAGTTGTAATTGGTGAACGAAAACATCAACTGAATAAATCAAAAAGTAAATTTGTGTCGACTGGATTATCATATGACTTCTGGTACGCACCATGTATAAAACTAACAGGCAATAAATTGGACACAATAATTTTTGGCGAAAGTGAGTGGAATGAATTTCTTACATACCAAGGTATTATAACCAATTATCTATATACCAACGGTAAAGCAGAGCAGATAGATGCTGAAAATTTTACGATACAATTTGAAAAAATATCCTATTCGAGAGTGATCAAAATTGTAAAAAATAACTCGTACATTTACATGGGGTATGAATCCATCTGCAAGTTGTGGGAAGCGTTACCACTTATCAAGTATAGAATTGATATGCTGAGAAGGCAACAGTTTTCAAGTTACTTAAAAATTGTGCAAAACGGACTACAGCGGCAAAACGGAGATGTGTTTGAAAATGTAATGAATTTGCTTCAGCCGCTCGAAAACTGTAATAACGAAAACGTTTGCATGCTCATGGAATTAATTTACATTTACCCGGAATTATTTGAACTTGAGTGCTGTGGAAGAGTTGAATAATGAAGAAAGTAACATTTAATACAGAAAATAATAAAACATATTTTATGGTTACATGGAATTTTGCATATCAATCATCAAGGAAGCGATATTGGGAGTTTTTATCCATTGACCGAATGCGGTTTAATAGAAGAGTAGAGAAAATCTCAAATATTATCAGTCCTATTTTAGAAAATAATCATAGATGTAACATATTTAATGATAGATTTAAATGAAATGTTAGCGAAACCAATTATGTACCATGTGTGTGATAAAATAAAAGAAATATATGTTTAAAAATTGTTTTATTAAGGATGAAAAAAAAAGATAAAGGAGTAATATATTATACAATTTGATTATTAGAAATCCATGAATTGAATTTATTGGATAATCCCAGCCATTTCACATAGAGCTTGTCACCTTTTTTTCTTAAAACCTTCTCCACAAGATATATATCGGGATGTTTTACTTTCTGAAGTTCCTGCTCATAGAATCCTCCTTGAATTAAATTACCTTCCTGATCTTCTAAAAGGTAAGTTCTAGGATTACTTTTATGAACCTTTATAATTTTAAAAATTTCATTAGACCAGTTTGGAGTATATCCTTTGCAAAAGACTTCTCGGTATTTGCTAATCCTCACACAATCGTTTACTTTAAATTTTTTGCTTCCTTGGATCGACTATTTTCAAATGACTATATACAGTTTGCAACAAGTGTTTTTCATCTTTCTTTTTAATATCTTTAGGTTTTCTTCCAATCGTTCTGTGTTTGGTGTCATTGTATTCCGCAACAATGTCTGGTAAAAGATTTAACCACTTGTAATTTCCTTGTAAGCTAAACAGTTTCCACATTTTATTTTTTAGGGTTCTGTTCACTCTTTCAACAACGCTTGCTTTAAGATGTGTGTAAGAGCTATAATGGTTAATTTTCCACTTATCCATTAATTCCTTGAATTCTTTATTGTAAAATTCTTTTCCCATATCTGTTTGCAAATTTTTAGGTAGCAGTTTGATATTTGAAAGGATTCTTCCCATTGCTCGTGAAACTTCTTTTCCACTTTTATTTTTCACAGGTTCACACCAAACAAATTTTGAGAATACATTAATGACCACTAAAATATATTTATAACCTTTATTTATTTTAGCGTAAGGGATCATCTCTACGAGATCTGCTTGAAGAAGATCATTTAGACCTTTAACAATTACTCTTCTTCGTTTGAAAGATTTTCTAACTGGTTTATGAATTTCGTTTACTATTTCCTTCTTAATGTCAGTCATGTTGTAGAATAATAGAAAGGTGATAAGTACGCTTTTTGATCAATATAGTAGCACAGTAAATGAAGCCTTAACTTTTCCATGCACACTATTTATCTAATTATTTTACCCTCCTTTAACTCCTCTATTATCGAAACTATTTCGTTGTTATGTCCATTATTCCCTGCTAACTGTGATGCAATGAGCAGCTTTAATCGATCTACAATTTCATTATAATCATCAAAATGTTTATATTCAATATTTTTGTTATTGAATTCCATCATCGTTAGTTTTCCACCGGTCTTACTTTGACTCCTTGTTTTCCTCACTAGTTCAGGAATCGACCCCGATCTTGGTCTTTGCTCTCTTTCTGAGGTGGAGCTCACACTCGATGCGCTTGTTTTTCTCCTCCGTTCTTGTGACATCGCATATAAATTCGTAACTCGCGGTTTGATAATATCTATGAATTTACTTGCATTTGATGTAGATAGACCTCTTTGAGGATCATAACCTAAAAACTGGGTATTCGTCCTTCTAATAATATCAATATATTGATCTACATATGTTGGCCGATAACCTGCTGGATGTTTTTTGAACATTAGTTCATATAATCCTGGTGTACCAATGTACTTAAATTCGCCATTAATGATGAAGTTAGCTCCCTCAAAATCAAGGGATGAATCACCAATTGCATAGCTCTTTCTAAATGGGTCAAAGTGAACGCCAAAAGTATCATCAAAATCTCCCGTAGTATCATTAATTTTATCTTCAATATACGCTCGAGGTAGTGGTATTTTAAACTGGTTTAAATAACGCTGATGTTCGGTTTCACTATCTGCTACTGCCGAAGGAAAAGTTTCATCAAAAAAACTTTCAACAATTTCGGGTTGGCTTTGAGTTGAATCAAACTGAAATGTCTGCTCTCCCAAATCAATAGGAGCTGTCAAACGATAATAGTCATGTAGTGGTTGGGTACTTGGTCTAAAACTATCCCTGATGCTTTCTTCTTTTAATTCTTCTTTTAAATTTAATTTTGGAGGAACTTTGAGAGTTGAAACTATTTCATTAAGCGGTTGTGTTATCGGTTTATAATTTTTCTCCAACAAAAACTGTGATTCGGCAATATCATTCTTCAAGTTGTGATATTTTTGTTTTAGCGCCTTCCTCGTCTTTACCAGCTCTGCTACCACTCGATTATCCATGGTGACTGATTGATAGTATTTAATGTTCACCCTTTATATATGAATAAATTTATCAAATCCTTTTCTATATCTTCCAGAGTTGAGAGCACAATCTTTATCTATTACAACAAATCCGTATTTCTCTTCCCAACAAAATGAACAAAGTTCTCTGAAATCTTGGAAACGCATATCAACGTTTACATGATCATCGTAAATGTGTTTTAGATTGGTCATATCCTGTGGAAATATTATAAGAAGATTAGCATTATCTCTTACCAGTTGTTTGGGAATAGAGGAATAAGTCTGGCATAAATAAAAACAGTCAGTGTTTCTATGACGACCGAAACAAAAATAGTTTTTGATGATGCTTTGATTGCAAGACGCTAAATCGTCGAATATGATCACTGAATTGGGCTTGATTTCTTCTGGAAGTATTACTTCATCACCATCATTATATTCGAAATATCCAATTTCTGCCATAGGTTTAATTAAAAATCTCAGAAATTCATATTTGGGTTGATATAGGGATTTGGAATATAAATAAATATTTTCAAATCGTAAACCATTAGGATGTTCCAATAAACTGAGCATGACATTTGTTTTTCCACACCCAGAACTTCCAACCAAAAGTCCTCGTTTCGACAGTCCACCGAACAAAATACCATGCTTTTGAAAAGTGTTGGTCATTGAAATCTCGTCATGATTTACAATTGGTAAAATTGTTGTTTGCTGTTGAATTTGCATTTTTCACATCAATCTTATCGTAAAACAGAACTTTCTTAAAAAGAGAACCGTTACAAACTGATAGATCAGTGTTTCCTGCTTTATATATAAAGAGTGAGTTCACAAAATAACATTCATTTAGCTGTGCGATTCAATATATAATGGATCGGAGCAAAAGTTCACCGCTCACTTGTGCTAGAAAGTTTAAAAAGAGTGGACGTGGTTTGATCAATACCATAATAAATAAACTTCCCGTGGAACTACATATACCTGGTTATAATTATTGTGGACCGGGAACCAAACTTGCAAAACGTCTACAACGCGGCGACACCGGAATTAATCCTTTAGACGAGGCGTGTAGAGAACACGATATAGCATATTCTACATTTCAAGACGTTGAAAGAAGAAATCAAGCGGATAGGGAATTAGCCAAAATTGCATTTAAACGTGTAAAAGCACCTGATTCGGGTTTTGGTGAAAAACTCGCTGCACTGGGAGTCGGTGGAATAATGAAACTAAAGAGTAAAGTGGGAATGGGGCTTAAGCGCAGAAGAAATCCAAGGAAGAAGAAAGGTGGAAATATGAATTTGAAGTTTGCAGTAAAAAAAAATCGCCCTCTAAAAAACCTAGACGAAGAGTTATCCCCGCTCCAAAAAGAGGAGGCATTCTCCCTTTCCTGCTACCTCTCTTGGGGGCATTAGGGGCTGTGGGAGGAGGCGTGGCAGGTATTACAAAAGCAGTTAACGATGCCAAAGCAAATCGCCAGGTGATAGCAGAACAAATGAGACATAATTTAGCAATGGAACAGACCACTAAAGGGAAGGGTTTATATTTAGGCCCCCATGAAAAGAAAGGCTTAGGATTATACCTTAAAACTTATAAAAAAAACTAATAAAGCTACCACACCGACCACTAACTAATATAGATTTAATAAAATTTGCGAAAAAACTTAAAATTCCTTATTTTCGAGGCGTCTTCATGAAAGATACACTTCCAAAAGGAATAAAGAAAAATGAATCTGGGATAGTAAATCTAGATGATAATGATGGAGACGGAACTCACTGGATAGCATATTTCAAGCAAAACCAAAAAATTGTTTATTTTGATAGTTATGGGAATTTAAGACCCCCAGAAGAGTTAATAAAATATTTTTTAAGTGATGGTAGCTCAAATAAAATAAAATACAATTATGATTCTGTACAAAATAATAGCTCATATGTTTGTGGACACTTATGTTTAATTTTTTTATATAAACAATGTAAATAATGTTATGTATTCATTTACTAATAAATTGTCAACGTGTTAATATGGCTCCGACTTTAATTCTTAGTGGTAATTCATCTAAATTAGATTATGATTTGAATCCTCACATATATTTAGAGGATGATATAGATTACGAAATAGGATTGACACACTTTGATACTTATAATACAATTCCAAACATTGACAATAGGAACAACAAATTTGTGTGGGGAGAGAATGATGGGTATACAGCCGAAATTGATGAGGGATGCTATGAGCTTTCTGATATCATAAAAAGCATAGTGGACGCAGTAAAGGAACTGGATGAAGGTGCAGTTATTTTGATTTCTTTGAATATGAATACATCTAAAGTAGCTATAAAGATGAATAGAAGAATAAATTTCAAAGGAAGCGATTCTATTGGTTCAGTATTAGGATTCGATAACAGAGAGTTGGAAGCTGATGTGAAACATATTTCTGATCACACCGTACGCATATCTAAAGTGAATGTCATCTGTATCGAGTGTAACATTGCGGTTGGTTCCTTCTTTAATGGAAAACCTGTCCACATTATTCATCAGTTTTTTCCAACAGTTCCAGTTGGATATAAAATAGTGGAAGCACCCACAACTATTCATTACTTCCCGGTGAGCGTCAAGACCATTGACAACATTACAATCAGAATAGTTGATCAAGAGGGGAATCTCGTCAATTTTCAAAACGAAGTCAGAACAGTTAGCTTGCATCTCAGAAAATCAATTCACTAAGGAAATGGTATTAATATTCAATTCGAGGTCACCTGTGCATCACTATAAAAGGAGCAGTAAGAAGAAAATCCGCAGTTCTAAAAACACTTTCAGCAGATTAACATCGGAAAATAAACAGTTTTTACGGTCACTTGGATTCGAAGTGTTAGTATAATGGAATTGTTAAATATTACCGAACAACCTTTTAGTGACAATTCAGTTGGATATAAAATAGTGGAAGCACCCACAACTATTCATTACTTCCCGGTGAGCGTCAAGACCATTGACAACATTACAATCAGAATAGTTGATCAAGAGGGGAATCTCGTCAATTTTCAAAACGAAGTCAGAACAGTTAGCTTGCATCTCAGAAAATCAATTCACTAAGGAAATGGTATTAATATTCAATTCGAGGTCACCTGTGCATCACTATAAAAGGAGCAGTAAGAAGAAAATCCGCAGTTCTAAAAACACTTTCAGCAGATTAACATCGGAAAATAAACAGTTTTTACGGTCACTTGGATTCGAAGTGTTAGTATAATGGAATTGTTAAATATTACCGAACAACCTTTTAGTGACAATTCTGCAGCAGAATATCAGTATCATACATATCAACCCAATACATCTGGAACTCTAGATTATAATGATGAAACAAGAATTACCATTCAAGATTTAGATGCCTATACTGCTCCGTGCACTAGCTATTTATACATCGAAGGAAAATTAACAAAAGATGATGGAACTGCAGCTAAAAAATTGGAATTTATTAATAATGGTATTGCTTTTTTGTTTCGGGAAATTAGGTATGAATTAGGTGGTGTTGTAATAGATTCAGTAAGAAATGTTGGTTTGGTTTCAACTATGTTTCATTATCTATCATTAAATGAAAACGAGAGTATTTTTATGCAAAATGCTGGGTGGTTCCCGAAAAAGATGAAAGGTGAGGGAACTAAAATTATAGCAGATGAAAATGGAGATTTCAACGTTTGCATTCCATTAAGTTTTCTGCTTGGATTCTTTGAGGATTTTCAAAAAATTATAATTAATATGCGACAAGAATTAATATTGATACGTAGTAGTAATGATTTAGACAGTGTTACAAGTGGTGATGAAACTGAAAAACCAAAAATTACCATTTCTAAATTATTATGGAGAGTACCACATGTGACAGTAAGCATGTCAGAACAAATACGATTAAATAAAATTATAAGTAAGAACGTTGATCTACCTCTAAGATTTAGAAGCAGGGAATTAATTGAATATCAATCTATACCTGATACAACCCAACATACGTGGAATGGTAAGACATCTAATAAAGTTGAAACTGCTAAACATGCATTATTTGGTCTTCAAAAAAATAAGAAGGGAAAAATTACATCTGATATGAGCAAATTTGATAATTGTGATCTAAAAAACATAAGAATTTTCTTGAATTCTGAGAGATACCCATATAGTGATCTACAACTAGACTTCAAACGTAACAAATATGCAACTCTCTACAAAATGTTTGCTGATTTTCAACAATCCTATTACCCACATAAAATAAATCAACCGATATTCAACCCGATAGAATTCAATGCAATTGCACCGCTAGTTCATATTAATTGTTCACGTCAAAAAGAAGCTTTGCAAACTGGATCAGTGGTTATGAGAATAGAATTTGAGACTGGCACCCCTACTAAAAATGTTAATGCATATTGTGTCATACTGCATGAGAAATATTACACATATAATCCGTTAACAAAAATCGTTCGTCAACATTAAAAATTGCGCATGACAAGTTTTTTTACCTATATAACGAGGCACATTATTAGTCTGTTGAGAGTAAGTTGAGAGAACACAGAGAAGAGTTCTGCTTATTAAAAGTGAGAAAGCTTAAAAATATGAAAATCTTTATCGATTTTCAAGGATTTAAAACTGAAAACAACAAGTTTATCGTCAAGGAGTTCGCTGGCTATGATGGGATGAAAGTATGTCATTATATTTTTAAGCCACCTTATCCGTTTGAGATGCTTTCACCAGACTTACAAAAACAAGCTTACTGGTTAACAAGAAATCATCATTGCATTAAATGGAGTGATGGGTTTACACCACTACATATGTTCGGGCAAATTATTAAGAACTTGACTACATCTGCTGAGTGCGTTTACGTGAAAGGAGGAGAAAAGGCAAAATACATCAGACAATTTATTACACAACCTGTTTTGGAATTAGAAGAGCAACCACCTCTATTGAAATCCAGCGCAAAATGTTTTTTTCATTCAAATGATAAGTGTATGTGTGCACTTTCTAATGTATATTACCTGTATGAAAATTTTATGATGTCATGAGTTTAGAAATAAAACAATAAATATTAATTATGTTTTTATTTTATCACCAAAGAGTAACAAATATAATTTCAATTTAGAGAAATCCCCTCGTCACTATCGTCTTCACTCCTTAATCTGTTTGCAAGGTCTGGTCTTAAAAACCGTTTTAGCTGATGGAGTTCATTTTCTAAATCCAATTCGATTAGATCGTCTACAAGGCATTCCTCGCATATAAGATCTGTCAAAAACATTTCACATACTTCACGTGCTTGTTTGTACTTTTTGGCCAGATCAGTACAATAGTCTTCTGTGAAGAATTTACCCATTCCATAGATCGCTTCGTGTTCAGCATCGAACTGCATATTTGAAAATTGTTGTCTTAAATGTTTTACACCACTTTCTAAATCAACAACTTTGATTTCTTCTACGTACGATATCCACATTTTAATAAACTTAATATTCTAATGATAATTGACTGTAGTGACGGACTCGTATTTATAATGAAATTCCCACCTATCCACCCCCACCTAAAAAATACTGCAACATAACAATTTTATTAGCTCACGTTTGCACAATCCTTATCAAGTGAACATTTTAATAATCTTTGTGAGTTTATTGCGAGCTCAGTATGCCTCCCACCTAACCTGAAATAGTATATAAGGTGTATACGTAAACAACTCGAAAAAAACAGACTATTGCTCAAGAAAGATGTGCATAGATCCAGTATTAAGTTATTGCACAACGAACTATGAATTGGTGAAACAAATAAAAGAAAAATTCCCTGACGTATATCAAGTGTTGGAAAGTTTACCAGGACAACGTTGGGTAATAGCTGGTGGTTTTATGAGATACCTATTGAACTTAACAAACACCTTTCAAGACGTGGATGTATTTTACTTTAATAGTGAATTTAGTCAAAAATGCGTTAAATCTGAATGGCAACTCGATCCAGTATCATCTTCCTACAACAATGAGGTTTTCAACGTGTTCAATCACAGGAAATACAACATACAAGTTATAGAATTTATTAATATAACAGTGGAACAACCTCTGAGACATCAAATGTTTGCATTGTTGCATTGTTTTGATTGTGTAGTGGTTAGAAAGGCTTTACATTTAAAAAGTGGTGTATTGATTGACTGTAATTTTGGTCCTGTGAGTTTTGAAAATTGCTGTCGCCAACAAAAATATAATAAACGTCTTAATCAACCCATTGTCACTCAACCAAAAACATTGTGCCTAATAACTTATGAATGTTTACAAAATGAGCAATAAAAACGTATTGAACACTATTGAGTGACAATGGGTTGATTAAGACCAACCCATTGTCACTCAACCAAAAACATTGTGCCTAATAACTTATGAATGTTTACAAAATGAGCAATAAAAACGTATTGAACACTATTGTTTCGTTATTTATTATTCATCCTATACCCATACTCCCCATTCTTAAACAGTTGTAGAGGATTTTAACTGAATATTTGCATAATAATTATTAAAAAAACACAAATTCGTATAATAAATATTTTATTAAATAAACATTATACAACATACACAATTATAAAAGGTTATAATAAACTTTCATCAAATTCAAAACCTTGATTTTCCATTTCACTTATTTTATCAGCTAGTGACAAAAGACATGTTAAATTATCATTTTGGTCAGCATTATTGTATTCATTATTGATGGAGTAATGACCCCATGTAAAGTTTTTGTACTCCCGGGTATAACATATCGCTTATCATCTCGTGCTGACAGTGCAACTTTGTTTTTCAGTTCAGTATATACCGTGTGAAGATGTGAAGAGAATACATACATTTTACGGTATATTAAACCACCGTCTTCTACAATTTGTTTATAGTCAATCAAGTGTAATTGCTTCTTTATAACGCTCTTTGATATACCTTTGGCTTTCTTTTTTACATCATTTGCTTTAACGCAGTAAGCTTTCGCACCAGTGCCGAAAAAGCTTTCGATTGGGATGCCTGCATACTCATCTTTTAATTTACCTATGACCGACTGTGTTTTTGGAATATTATGGACATTAGGATAAGAATAATTTGAAGTGTCAAACAGTTCAATATTTTCTTTAATATCATCATAAACATTATTAGTATAAATTTCTAAAATTAATGAGTCTGTGTCAGTGTAACAGAGAGAAACGTTATCGTTATATTTCTGCTTTATAAAATTATAAAAAAAGTTATATATTACAGTTTTAGATATGTCTAAAATGGTGAAACCTATGTAAAGTGGCTTATCGTAATAAACTTTTAAAGGGGTCATTTGAACTGCTACTAAATTTTCAGTAAATACTGAACAAGATTTGAAATTTGGTTGTGCAATAAGCTGTTCAGCACCTACGCTACCTATTCTATTTTCCCAATGTGACATTAACCTCACATCAACCCTTTTATCAACATTTTCCATTGTTTTTCCAAAAATAGAATTTATAATAAATTTGAAGAGATCTCGTTCAAATGCATTTCTAGAAGCATTTCTAAGTCTAGTGGTTAAGTCAATATAGGGCTTCAACCATGCAGATTGTGAAAATTCAATGACTTTATGTATTTTTGTGAGTATTAATCCGTGTTCCAAACATTGTTTTAAATTTCGATAATGAATAATATATCTCTGTTTATCTTGCAAATTAAGAATCAATTTTGGATCTTTTGAGTTAGGAGGTATGATGTTTTCAGGACAAAACGGTATCATTATGTTTATCATGCAAATATTGTGGGTATTCTAAATCGACTTCTAATACATAACCTTTTGGAGACTCGTCACTTATTGTAGTGCAATCAAAGTTATCAATTTCATAATCTTCTAGCCATCTAAAGTCACCCTTAGGCAGATGTTGACTCATTGAACAACCGTACAAATTGGTTGCGTCTAGGTATAATATATATGAAGTCGGTTCTGATGGATTATAATTTTCAATTAACGGATTGTTTGCTATAGCTTTCCTGTTACTACATTGACTTATACCACCACGTATACCTTTTCTAAAGAAATGCAACTGTTCAATATCAGTTAAGAGTTGGAGTTCGACACGAGTATTTCGCAACATGGCATCCCAACTGAATGATGGTGCTGTTAAATATTGCGCTGGATCTAATTTATATGTCTGTAAGCAGATCTGTCTAAAATTTTCAAAAATATCGGCTAGTATTAGAACATCAGACACTAAGTAAATATCAGAATACTCGCCGAGAGTTTGACAATTAAAATTTAGCCACACATCACAAGCGCGATTATAATCATCCTGAGAAATTGATTCACCACTCAAAATATTAAAAAACTGGTTCTGTGTTGGTAATTTAGTCTCATCCAGTTTTTCTAACGAATCCACGTAAGAATATGGAAAAACACCTTTGCGTCTTAATAAATTGAATTGTGTTTCATTATTGTAAAATTTTTTAACCTCGAGGCATTGATGTGGTTCTAACGTTTGACTTAATTTATCTAAAGAAGCTGGTAAAAACCGAAACGAGTCCACAAACCTTAATTTCATATAAATATTCTTAGGCTTTTCATCGTCTGACTTATCTACTAAAATGAATTTGGAAAATGTAATGTATTTTTCTTTGGTTTGTGCAACAACCTGTATTTTCTCTTTCTTTAGGGCTAGTTTTTTTAAAAATAGGTGTGAGTCGTAATTAGATAAATTGTGCAGATAAACCGGTAGAAATGCAGGTATTTTAAACTGTAAATTACACGTAGAGTGCGCAGGTCCACGAAAATTGCCTGTAAGGTGGCAGTGATCGCGAACTTTTACCTCATCTGCCTCAAAAGGTTTATCACAAATATGACATAACGGACTATCATTGAAAAATTGTTGCTCTTGTTCAGTTAATGGTTTCATTTCTACAATATTTTTTAAGAACTTTCTATATATTTCTAAAACATTTTCTTCTAATCGTTTAGTAAAAACGCCAGCGGCATCAATGCCTCGATAATATTCAAGTTTTGAAAGTCTCTCATCAAAGTTGCATTTTATATAAAAACAGAATGAATACGGCTCATGTTCATATGTTTTAACTGTGAATGATTCACTGTCGCAAGGTTCATTATGGTGGATTGGCTTTAATAAACTTTCAAAATCCGCATATATCACGAATGGAAGCGGTAACTGTTTCTCAATGTTCACAAATTTTAATATATTTCCAGCAATTGTTTCACCACATTTATTAATTTGTAGATCAGGGTTTGGTAATACCGTACATATGTGATTACAGTCAAACCTTTCATGGTGGCATAATTTCTCAGGAGATCTAAAAAATTGAAGATAGCCATCACAAATATAATTTTTACCGTCATGTTTAGATCTTTGGCTAGATACTAGTCGCGACAAATCCTTAATAAGTGTGTAATGGCTATTCCCTTCAGCATCCGTTACAAGTAACAAGTTTACATGTGTATTTTGACGAAGAGATGTAAAATGTAAAGGGCCTACAATCTCACTAACCATTTTGCCATCTTTGTATTGATTATTCACCCCGAATACATTTATAGAAATATTATTTAACTTTTCAAATTTATTTATGTCTTTCAATTTAACTGGGAAGTCAATACCTTCAAAATTCAGCAATGTAGAGGGGCTTGGATAGGAAGACGTTCTATAAGGATTCCCATTGGGTGGAAATATTGCAGCGATCACGCTCCAGGCCATGCACATTTCATCCTTATTTTGAATATTTAAAACAGCTTTTTTGTTTTCTATTTGTTTTGGCAATTTAATGTACGATGATGCAAATAACGGATTGTATTTGTTGATATTGACTTCAAGAAAACTAAGGTGCTTTATAGCCCATCCTAAAATAATAAGTATTATTTTAAACAAAAGAAGTAAAATAATTGACATATTACCTGAATCGCGCTCCTGAAAAGTTAATGCTTTTTCCAAAATCACCTCTTTAAAATAATTATACACATTCATCAAATCAGTTGAGTGTGTTATAATTCGATTATTGGTATTGAACGATTTTATGTCAGATAATTGTTTTTCCTCTATGACATATAGACCAAATAATTCCACATTAATTTTTAAGCTGAAGAATTTTTGAACATATTCCTCAATCACTGAGAAAACTTTTCTTCTTATGTCTTCAAAAAACTGAGGAATATCGGTATAATGTTTCTTTGAAGAAAATCGGTAACTCGCAATTCGATTCTTAAATGCACTTTGCAATTTTTCAACCCCTTCACCCTTATCAATCACTTTTTTGTGGGTAAAACTTCTCATATGACCCGCTAATTTGGATTTCGGTATTTTTTCACAACACACTGGGCAAATAACCTCATTTGTGCTCGAAGACGTACCAGGCTGATTTAATTCATCGTTTTGTGAATTATTTAGTTTAATCTTTTTTGGTGGATTACGTTGTCTGTATACACAACTCTCACGAAGATGACGTGTTAAACTCCTTTTTGCAGAAAACCGTGTTCGACACTGAGGACATTCCATTGTCCAGCTTACTTCCGTCAATGAAGGTCTAATCCTAAACACTTTCCTTTTTATACGCTCAAATGAGATTGGGTTTTTTAATTAAATTAATTTGACTAATAAATGACAATTTTTATTATTCAGTTCATTTTGGTTGCACTTTTAATCTCGGTAATTAATGTTTTTTTTTTATCAAGACTTAATAATAATGCTTGCAATGCAAGGACTTGTGCAGTTCATTTCGGTTGCAATTTTAATCTCGTAATTAATGTTCTTTTTTATCAAGACATAATAATAACGCTTGCAATACAAGGAATTTGTGTCATCTTTATTCAGCATAAAATTTCCTATCCACCTATTAACAATGGGTACTTTATTATAAGCGCTATTCCAGAGACCACATCAAGAAATAAGATAAGCTTAAACTACGCACACACCATATGACACCAGGCAGAGGGTATTCCACTTGCTGACTTGCAGTTTATTTCAAATGTATACAGCGACCGATAAGAAATTTATCAGTCAACAAAGTTTTTCTAATTCACTAAGGAATCAATGCCTTTACTGTCCCTTGCAATTTCAGCAATTTGATTATGTATTGTCTTGTCGTAAAATAAACCAGTTCTCGTCTTTATTTCTCTGCATTCGTTAGTCAAGTCAGTGGTGCAATGTGTGAACAATCTCCACAAAAATGCCTTTGGAGCTTGACTCCTGAAGAGTTAAATCGCAGTCTCTCGTTCGAGAGTAGAGTGGTCGAGCGGATGAATGCGATGATCGCTACTGAATCCGTAGATTCCGATATTTTGGTGACAAAGGGTAGCTTTTCGGAGCTGCGCCCTTTGAACGCTGTTCCAACACCCACTTTGAACGCTGTTCCAACCCTCGAAACACAACGAGAACCTGATGCGACTACGGAGGAAGACTATTTATTCGGCAGTATTATTGCCAGAATTAAGAGCAAGTGTGCCGTTGATGACATGGAAACGGAACAGGCGAAAAACTCTTTTGTTCTTGCTGTGAGGCGCTCTGTACTCATTGAATCAGGGAGGTGTACTGCAAGACTGTTACGCCGAAAATCCTTCATCTCTAAGGAAAAACGGCGCCTACAAAAGCAACAAGAAAAAACCGCCGCAATGATTGCAGAGTTAGATCAAGCAGAAGAAAAAGCTAACAAAGATATGGACAATATGAAATATCTTTTTGAACTCTTTCCATCGCAAAAATGAGTGGTTTTGTGCTTTTTAAATTCTTACCTCTGTATATGTGTATTAGTATATAGTTTTAATATTACTATTGTCAATTTAAAAAATAAATGCCTTATATAAAATGTGTGCGTTTTTTCAACTTAACAAATATAATTAACCGTATTACGTAAGGTAAGGTTTTTTTTAAATAATATCTGAATCAGGAATGATGTTTGCCTATTTAAAATAAATAAGCAAAATGTGTTTTGAAATAATCAGTTCAAGTTCACTGCTTTGTGATAAGAATAATTGCATTGTCAACATATGGCCTGCGTCGGTGATTGGCCTCCGTAGCGGAAATAGGCCGACGTTAAATAAGTGATTAAAAAAAAAAAAAAAAAAAAACATATGGCCTCGAGTAGAGATAAAGATATCTGCATTGCCAACCTTACTTCTTTCGTATTACAGTGTTGATTTGATACTCGTATTTAAAAGAAAGACATATTCATTTGTTATTGTTTTTATTAAAAATTATTATATTCTTAACTTAAAATTAAACATTTTTGTAGCCCCCATTTACAGACGTGGCATTTGGATTGCCTGGGTGGTGGGCCGTCGACATGTGTTCGCCATTCTGGACGGTTGAAATGCACAAAGCAGGGCAATTGTACTTGTAATTCAAACTTGTCTCTGTACTCCCTCGGTAATTTGGGCCATGCAAAGAGGAGTTCAACTGGAGAAACTGCTTCAGTCAAATATTGCAGTGGAAACTTCTTTATTTCTTCGTCCGTAAAATCACACAATTGTTTTCCATTAATATGCTTGTTTTTCAATTCCATTATTAGACACTTTGGACATTCCACCATGATATCCATACCAATTATGCAGCCGGCGCTTTCCTACCAGGTAGTTCGCAATTATCACAGCAGGTATACACTTTGATATTTTTATCTGAGTGGTATTCTTCTAATATGCTTCTACATATGACGCACAGCCAGGTGCACATGGGCATAGTGTGAATAACACTGCTTTATTCAATTTAAAGGATTAGTTCAAAACTTTCTTGGACTGTGCCACCAATTTACAGAATTTACTGTATGCCCCCCCCCATTTATGGCGAAAAAGTGGAGGGGGGTGTCAAAGTGGTGGGGGGTGCTCAAAGGTCATGAGAGGTTAAGGTTAATGGATTAAAAGTGGTGGGGGGTGCAAAGGTTAAGGTTAATGGGTCAAAAATGGGGGGGGGTGCAAAGGTCATGAGAGGCCAATGGATCAAAAATGGTGGGGGGTGCTCAAAGGTCATGAGAGGTCAAGGTTAGTGGATCAAAAGTGGTGGGGGGTGCAAAGGTCATGAGAGGTCAAGGTTAATGGATCAAAAGTGGTGGGGGGTGCCAAAGGTCATGAGAGGTCAAGGTTAATGGATCAAAAGTGGTGGGGGGGTGCCAAAGGTCATGAGAGGTCAAGGTTAATGGATCAAAAGTGGGGGGGGGGGTGCTAGAGTGGGGGGGGGTGCAAAAAGTGGTGGGGGTGCCAAAGTGGTAGGGGGGTGCCAAAGTGGTGGGGGAGGGGGCGGGTCTGGAGTGGGGGAAGGGGCGTGTCTGGAGTGGGGGAAGGGGGCGGGGCTAAAGTGGTGGGGGGAGGAGTGGGGGGTGCAAAAAGTGGTGGGGGGTGTCTCAAAACTGTCATTCTTTACCTACTAATGAAAGTCTAGAACATTTTAATTTATTGTAATAACGAAGAAAATTAATTATGTATTTAACGTTCATAACTAACCTCAAAAATATGCATTTTTCTAAAATTTTCAGATGTTATGTAAATTTTTCTCAAATTTCTGCTTGATTCCCGTACTATCAACTAAAATTTTGTTCATTGCATACTAATGAACTTTTAATTGCCTAATATAATAAGATGCTTTTTGTTGGTTAGAAATCCAACCTATAATTAGTAGTCTATTTTCAATAATCTACAATATTGAAACTTTATATATAGGTATCTACTATCTGAGTGAGTTTTTAAATGTTATAATGGATCCATACTAAAACTGCCGAAATTAAAATTGAAAATAAATCTGCAAAAACTAAAAATTTAAGGTTATGTTAGTAATATAATGCCCATGATCCGTACGTAAGCACATTAATTTGAAAAGATTAATAATTTTCTTAACTGAATAGAAGGAATGAAAGATTTGTTCTTATGCTTAATACCTATAAATATGATTGTATAAATTATGCCTACATAAAATAAAGATATATCAGTGAAAAATTTTTCTTAATTTGAAGCAAAACTAATTACTTTATAAAAATATGTACTTTATCCCATCTGATGGCTCTCATCTACAGAATAACAAATAAACAATAAGCGAAAGACACAGAGAGTTTTTAACATCTAATAATTTATTTATTAATATAAACAAAATTCCATTACATGGGTACAGCAAATATATAAGAAATATTATTATATTATATAAGAAATATATTATATAAGAAAAAATATCATTATAATCACAGTATATATATGCACGATTGTATACAAAACAATACAAAATGTAGGTGTGAGGGAGGCACTTCAAATAATGGCAATAATTATTGCTTTCTAAAAATTTTTTTCGTTTACCTTTCTGTCTAAATTTAGTTTTTCAATTTTGTAATTTATTACGGTATGATTTCAAAGTCTTCAATTCCCACAAATCTTTCTACTTCTCTACCTTATTTTAGTTTTACAATATTGTAATTTATTACGATAAGATTTGAATGAGAATAATATCTTTCTTTCGTACAATTTTTCTCTTTTCTAATTTCTGCTTCTTTTTTAATTTCTGAAAAATCACTGGATTTGATTCTTTAGGTATTGTATCGTCGCTTGAAGAAAGTCGTGACTGTGAAGTTAAAGCTTAATTCGATGCATATTAACGAAACCTTCATTTCTAAAACTGAATATGCTTCTGTTGAGAGTGATACTTTCGTTATTTGTATTGCTGAAGTTATCAGGAACCACGTCTGAATGATATATCTACGTATTATTTAATGTAATTCCATAAAAGATAAAGTTATGTGCGATTACCAAGTGATTTACTTTCAAATTTGTTCTCTTTTTGCTTTTTGTTGGCTATTTTATTTAATCGAAATCCACATACCGGGAAACTATTTTATCACAATGGCTCAAATTCGATTTAACGGAAATGTGTTAGGGAAATGGGGTTGCCACGGTAACAATTGTCATGGTTACCAGTATCTGACAGTACCATTCCCAAGGTGGGGAAATGATTGGTTGCAGAGTTAGGTACTCCAGAATAACGGAAATGTGATTTAGAAAAACTGTTGCTATGGAAACAATTGTGAAGGTTATCACTACATAATGGTACTTTTCCCATGGTGGGGACTCGCTTAGTTAAGGAGATAGGTACTCCAGAATATTTTGTAATTCGGGAACGTGTTACGGTATTGGGGTTAAAAAGGTTGCTATGTAAACGATTGTCAAGGTTACCAATAGCTAATTAGTTAAGGAAATGGGTACTCCAGAATAGTGGAGGTACTCCACAATAGTGGAGATTTACTAAAAACAGGTTTAAAAGATTGAAAACAAAAAATACGGGCGTTTTCCAAAAATAATAAAATCCAACAACCAAGTGATAGAAAACAATATATAATCTGTATAAACTAAATTAAAATAAATATTATTAACAATACTAAACTATTTAACGAAATTCTCCATACTCAAGCCGTATAGCTTCTAATAAGGCAGAAAATGCATCTAAATTTCTTTTCCTAACCCAACGGCGCCAAAGATAAACGCATAGATCCAATTGGAAAGAGTTTTGGGAGAATGCTTTTGATTTAAACCATAATTACAACGTCTTTATACGGATTTCGTGACGTTAGGTTAGGTGTGCCAACATGGTTATGTTATATAATGATTTAATATTTGTATTTTTTGTTTTAAACCTTTTAAACTTTTCAAACTACAATAGTAAGCATTGCCGTGGTAACTGGTTTTTAGTAATTCTCCACTATTGTGGAGTACCTCCACTATTCTGGAGTACCTATTTCCTTAACTAATTAGCTATTGGTAACCTTGACAATCGTTTACATAGCAACCTTTTTAACCCCAATACCGTAACACGTTCCCGAATTACAAAATATTCTGGAGTACCTATCTCCTTAACTAAGCGAGTCCCCACCATGGGAAAAGTACCATTATGTAGTGATAACCTTCACAATTGTTTCCATAGCAACAGTTTTTCTAAATCACATTTCCGTTATTCTGGAGTACCTAACTCTGCAACCAATCATTTCCCCACCTTGGGAATGGTACTGTCAGATACTGGTAACCATGACAATTGTTACCGTGGCAACCTCATTTCCCTAACACATTTTAGTTAAATCAAATATTATATTCTGGAGTACCTATCTCCTTAACTAAGCGAGTCCCCACCATGGGAAAAGTACCATTATGTAATGATAACCTTGACAATTGTTTCCATAGCAACAGTTTTTCTAAATCACATTTCCGTTATTCTGGAGTACCTAACTCTGCAACCAATCATTTCCCCACCTTGGGAAGGGTGCTGTCAGATACTGGTAACCATGACAACTGTTACCGTGACAACCCCGTTTCCCTAACACATTTCCGTTATATCGAATTTTAACCATCACAATCCCTAATCACAAATAGTTTTCATACGTTTAATAAATCCCAATAAATTGAAAGATGCACAAGAATACTCCAGTATGACAGCACAAAATAATCAGGAATATCTAATTATGACAGGACAATTAGTGCCCTGCACGTGATATTACAACTAACCTCAAAAATGTGCATTTTCTAAGTTTTTGGAGTATTATGTCGTTTTATCAAAATTTCTGCTTGGTTGCTGTACTATCAACTAAAATCTTGTTCAGTGCATTATTACTGAAGACTTAATTACTTTGATCTAATAAAATAAGATGCTATTTGTTGGTTGGAAATCCAACCTATAATTAGTAGTCTATTTTCAATAATCTACAATATTGAAACTTTATATATCCACTGTTTGAAACAGTTTTTAAATGTTATAATGGTTCCAAGCTGAAACTAAAAAAATTAAAATTAAAATTGAAAATTAATTTACAAAAACTAAAAATGTAAGGTTATGTTAGTAATATGATATGCACATGATCTGTTTAAAAATTTTAGCCTCATTTTATACCACGTGACCTCTACTACCAATCAAAATGCTGACAACCTATTGTCGCCTCTGTCTCTATAAAGCCTCTGTAATTGTGAGTATAATGTCCCCATCTATCAAAGGGTAGATAAATTACAACACATCATTCCACCTATCTCATAGTAGATAAATTACAATACGTCAATACGATTATATTGGCAAAAGCTACATGTAGTTCCATCTGTTGGAATTTATAAGGTTAGCGACGGGGACCGCCGCCGTTAAATTACTGTTAGCATATGACAGGCTAGTAGAGTGTGTCAAAAAGCAACGTAGAACTAGAGACAATACGGTGTTTGATTTGTCTGTCTTGCGGCATACGGTTGAACAACCAAATGCGCATAGTTCCAGAGTAGAATCAGATAGCGATTCTAGTGATAGTGAATTGGTATCGAAAATAAAACCGGTTCCAATTCGAGATTGGGGATTAAAATTTTCAGGCAAGAAGGGTGACATGTCTTTCTGTACATTTGTTGAACGCATTGAAGATATGAGACGCTCTAGAGGTGTTTCTCATGCTATGCTTTTTAGAGACGCGGTAGATTTGTTTGTAGGAGATGCGTACACTTGGTATAATATGGTTAAAGAATGGGCCACAGATTGGCCATCTTTAATGAATTTAATGAGGGAACAATTTTTACCTGAAAATTTCGATTCTGATTTGTTTGAGGAGATTAAGTGGCGTAGCCAGGGTAGTCAAGAAAATATAGGCCTTTATATAGCTAGCATGAAAGGATTTTTCAATAAAATGCATAATCCATTACCAGAGGCGACACAACTCGAAATTATTATGGAACGAATTGATCCATTTTATCAGCCGTTTTTGACGTTCGAGACTGTAACATCTGTCACAAGTCTATTGTCTGCTTGTCGTAAATTAGACATCAAACGTAACTTGGCAAAAACTTTTGTTCCTCCACCACCGAAACATACGTGTTTGATACCTGAACTAGCTTATGCCTCTACATCTAATGACAATTTGTCAATAGATAGTGACATTAGTCGACGTTCTGTTAGGGAGATTAATGAAATCTCGGTATCCAAAAATACCGCACAGATGGAAACTAGCTCACCTACAACAACAACCAAGTGTTGGAATTGTGGTGAAATAGGTCATATTTCCAGAAGATGCCCTAAACCACAAACACGATATTGTTACCATTGTGGATATGTTGGTGTAACAGTAAGGAACTGTCCAAAATGTAACAATTCGGGAAACGGATTGACGCGGCGTTAGTAGGTGACCAACTAACGCCTGCGTACAACATGGTCGGAAACAACATACCCGTTCGTTCTGTATTGGATTTCGTTTTGTCTCACGCACATGGTGATGAGAGACCGTATGTAACCGTTTCGATATTCGACAAAGAATTGTTAGGACTTCTTGATTCTGGTGCAAGTCATACGATTGTGGGAAGTAAAGGGTGGACAGTTCTACAAAGCATTGGTTTGGTAAATTTAGAGTCTACAAAGCAAAAATATGTCTTTGTAGCCAATGGTGCTACTTGCGAGTGTATTGGTATTTTGCGTGTTCCAATAAAATTGCGCGATGTTGAAAAAATTATTGATATATTGGTTGTTCCAAGTTTGAATCATTCATTAATATTAGGTATTGATTTTTGGTTACGTATGGGAATAATCCCTGATTTACGCTCTAATGAATGGAGGTTTCATGTCTCGGACGAAATTCCAACCATTAATGTTTTAGAATCAATAAGCTCGCGTAGCTCTCTGACGTCGGAACAAGCGGTTATCTTGGAAACGTTGGTACAAAAGGCATTTACCGAAATGGGAGATAAGATAGGATGTACTCATGTAGTAGAACACCGTATTGAGCTACTTGAGAATGTGCAACCAATCAAGCAAAGGTTTTATCCTGTTTCACCTGCTCTTATGGGACATATTGACGAAGAGCTTCAAAATATGTTACATAAGGGCGTAATTGAACCATGTAGTAGTCCATGGAGTAGTCCTATAGTAATGGTGAAAAAGAAGGACAACACCTATCGGTTTTGTGTGGACTATCGGAAACTCAACGCTGTCACGAAGCGAGACGTTTACCCTTTGCCTTTTGTGATGAGTATATTGGATAAATTACGTGATGCTCGTTATCTGTCTAGTCTCGATATAAAATCGGCTTATTGGCAGATACCGATGGAAAATAATTCCAAACAGTATACTGCGTTCACAATTCCAGGTAGAGGATTATTTCAATTCAGAAAAATGCCTTTTGGATTACACTGTGCACCTATGACCTGGCAAAGATTAGTTGACAGATTACTTGCAGACCTTGAACCCTTTGTCTTTGTGTATCTTGACGACATCGTGATCGTGACGCAGACTTTCGAAAAACACATTGAGGTATTGGATATGGTATTTTCTCGTCTTTCTTCTGCTGGTCTTACTTTGAGTCAAAACAAATGTCACTTTTGTCGATCTGAACTTAAATACCTTGATTATGTTGTTGACGCCTATGGACTTCACGTTGACATTGACAAGGTCAACGCTATTTTACAAATCCCCACACCTAAGAAGGTATCCGATGTGCGGAGCATAGTCGGAACGGCTTCTTGGTACCGTCGGTTTATACCCAATTTCAGTACTCTTGTGCAACCCCTTACCGAGTTGCTTCGTAAAAATACGAAATTTGAGTGGACTTCTCGTCAAGAGGAATCTTTTAAGTTGATAAAAGAGAGCCTTATTTCTGCACCAGTATTGTCATGTCCTAACTTTGATCTGCCTTTCGTAGTCCAGACTGATGCAAGTGGATTTGGTATTGGATGTGTCCTTAGTCAGCATCATCCCGGCGTTGGTGAAAAAGTAGTGTGCTATCTGTCACGATCTTTGACTAAGCAAGAGAGATAGTACTCTACCACGGAGAGAGAATGTCTTGGGGTACTCTGGAGTGTAGAAAAGTTGAGACCTTACATAGAGGGTACACGCTTCACCGTAGTAACAGACCATTGGTCGTTACGATGGTTACATAGTTTAAAGGATCCAACTGGCAGACTTTCTAGGTGGGCAATTCGGTTACAGCAGTATGATTTCGATATAGTACACCGAAAGGGTAAAGATAATGTTGTACCGGATATGTTGTCACGTACAGTTCCTGTCTTTGATCTGATAAATGATATAGAGAACACGGATGATGGAGATATAATGGAGACTGATACGGATCGTTGGTATGTAAAGATGTGCAAAAAAGTAAAAGACAATCCGTTACGCTTTGCTTCTTGGCAGATTGTGGGTTCGAATCTTTATAAATTAACGAAGGTTGGAAATTTTCCTGGTTTAACGGATAATTGCAATTGGAAACGAGTTGTACCAAAAGGCAGTCGCGCATAAACGAGTTGCACAAAATTTTTATTGGCCTAAAATGAAGGCAGATATCAGTAAGTACGTCGGCAAGTGCGTTATTTGTATTACGAACAAACCTGAGCAGAAGAAACCTGGCGGATTGATGGTACCACATCGCATTGTAGAAAGACCTTTTCAGTCTATGTCGTGTGACTTAATTGGACCTTTACCTAGGTCAATGCGTGGGTTTAAATATATATTGGTGATTGTCGACAATTTTAGTAAGTTTACTTTAGTCATTCCACTTAGAAGTGCCACGACAAATTTGATTTGCACCGCAGTGGAAGATCAATTATTCTTGATGTTTGGCCAGCCAGAGATTCTGTTGAGTGACAATGGTGTACAGTTCCGCAGCAAGCAATTTCGTTCGTTACTAAAATCATATGGGGTTAAACAGTTCTTTACAGCATATTACCATGCACAGGCTAACCCTACCGAAAGAACCAATAAAACGCTTGAAACCATGATTCGATGTTATATAACGTATAACCATAGGGATTGGGATAAAAATTTATCAAAAATTGCATGCGCTCTCCGGACTCAAGTTCATGAAACAATTGGACATACTCCTTATTTCATAGTGTTTGGATGCCAAATGCCATCTAATGTCATTCCAAGAGAGGATGATAAGCCGCTTGATCTTTCTATAAGTCAAAATTCTTTGATGGGAGATAGAAGTGAAGCATTTAATAAGGGCCGGGAATAGGAATAAACGGTATTACGATTTACGTCGTAGGAATGTGGTGTATGCTGTCGGATCTCGTGTGTACCGGAAAAATTATGTACAATCGGATGCTACAAACTTCTTTGCTGCAAAGTTAGCTCCGAAGTACATGGGTCCATTTGTAATTGGGAAAAAACTATCTCCATGGATGTATGAATTACAAGATGTTGATGGTCGGTTCAGAGGGAATTGGCATGCCAAGGATCTAAACCTTCCCCTACATAATCATTTCTAGAATATGACCAACGGCGTGGATCAACATCTTTACATAAGATATACTTATGCTAGATGTTGATAACGTAATGCTGACTAACCTTCGAGGAAGTTTAGTTGGTATGTAGAATAATGTGTGTTATTTTTTTATTCTCTTTCTTCGATAATGTCGTATCTTTAGTAGTTTATTATCTGGTTTATTATATTTTAGGTGCTTCTTGGAATGTGGGATATTCATCTGTAGTAGGTTCGGTTGAATCTTTCATATTTCATTTGTATCATTGTCTGAAATGGGTAATATATTTTAAACGTTCATTTTGTTTACATATTGAATGCATTACGAATTATATTTTTTGTATGTTGGTATGATAACTTTGAAGAATTAATAACTTCAATTAAAAAAAAAAATAATGAAGCATAGATAGTTCTTTTTGTAAGAAAAAAAAAAATTTCTATGAAATTTTTAGAGAGGTCCAGGTGGAATTTGTAACAATACAAAACGTCGTTAAATATTATTACAATATCAATCAGCGCAAGCGGTTGTTAAAAAAAAATAAAGAAATAAAAGATATTATTTTGGAAACGAATTGACATTTTTTTTTGTAACTACATTTTGAAAAAAAAGATTCGTTGCAGGGAATTTATTCTACGGTGAATATAGTTAGAAGCTATCTGATTATTTCAGGAATTTGATCCGTAAAATAATATTTATGTAATTGTCCTAAGTGTTGGAGATGTTTTGGTGATATTTTGTTGGGAGATTACAAGCCGATTACGGGATTTATAAACCCGCAACAGGAAATCTTATCAATCCCGAAAGGTAACATGTCAATGTTTTACTGCGGATATTTTAAAATATTAGTTGATTGCTAAGTAGTTACAAATAAATTATCAAAGCTTATAGCTGTGTCTGACTTGAAATAATATTCTAGGGAACTACCAGAAGGGTAGAAAGTTTATGCTGAAAAGAAATTTAGTAGAAGTATTCAGAGAGAGAGTGAAGCAAATTTTGGAGAATTTTTGACTTTGACAATAGGAATTGAAAAGTTGAGGTATAAACTATAGGTTAAGAGTTTAAACAACAATTTGGTAATTTAATATTGATAAAATTATTTGTAAAATCCTCCAAAAGTCCATAACGTAAATAAATCATTGTACCCAGTTATTCATTACCTTGAATGTTTATTGTCTTCCTCTACTTGGTACAAGATAGTTTAAATTAGTTGATTTCTGGGCTAGATATCTCCCCTAATAACACCAGGGTGTCTTTCCGATTTTTAGACAGCGGAATAAAGTCGGTGGCGCCTTTAAATAAATAAAATACCCCCCCCTTGTTCTTCGACATAGCAAGCTAGCCGGAGCTCTTGTGACGTGAAGAACGACGGGATATCTAGTGTTAGAGTAATCACGTCGCATTATCATAATTACTTAAACCGTGGAATATAATAGGTGTAAATTTGGGTAATTTATAATTTAAATTGCAGATGGAATGTGCAGCACCAAAACGAACTTTACCCGTTAAGTGGCAATGGTCTCTAACTTTTACATCCTCCCTTTCGAAAGGCTTATTACATATACCGCATATGGTTGCATTTTGGTAATCTTGGCTTTCTTGCGGTGTAAGAGGAGCCATTGGGACTATGTTCTTCATATGTTGATTATATATATTCCTTAAATCAGCCTCTATACGTGATACAAATACTTCGGCTGCATCAGCAGCCCCTCGGTACAGCTCAAACTTGTCAAAAGAATTGTCAAAAGAACATTTTATGAAATATGCGAATGAGTAAGGGTCATGTTTAAAAGTTTTATTTGTGAAAGAACGTTCGGGGTTTGGTTCGCAAGTATTGATAGGTTTTAAAATCGATTCAAAATCAGCATATACTACAAATGGAACTTGCATTTTACTGGAGAACTCATACCTGTTACATTTAATACTGTTGAAAATGCGGATATGACGCTGTGTCCGATGTATGACCATTGCAGGGTATAATGCTGAAGTCACAGCCCAAAAAAAACAACTTTGATCCTGGTTTTCTACATTTATCACAGCTCCCTTTTTTGCAATATATTTTGGTAATTTAATGTAGGATGAACCTCCCATAGACTTGTTGACATTGATTTCAAGAAATGTAATTCGTTCAAGAGCCCACCCTAAAAAATGAATAGACTTTAATTATTATTCCCATATTTTGAAAAATATTAACTTACCCGAATCACGTTCTTGAAACTCCTTAGTTTGCATAATCATAGAATCCACAAAGCTGTCCAAGATATTCCTCAGATCCATGGATTCATCCAAAATTCTGTTACTGGTATTAAATGATTTCATCTCTACCAGATCCTGTGTAGGTAATATGTATCTTGCGAACGTTTCCATATTCACTTTAATGGCTTTATGTATTTTTAAAACTTCTTCCAATAGATTTAAAATTTTGTGTCTGATCTCGTTGAAGAACATTGTGTAGTCTATATGATTATTTTCACTGTGCACACGATACGTCACAATCCTGTTCCTGAAGGCACTTTGGACAATTTCCACACCATTCGTCATAGGAACACTTGACCTTGTTCTATGTTGTAACGTTCTTTTATGTGACTTCATCTGAGACGTTGTTAGAGTCATATTACAGCAATTACATGTTTGCATGTTTGTTGATGTTGAAGGAAATGCGTCCGCTCTAAACTGCTTTGCTGGTGGAGATCCATCATGGCTTGGTTGTATACATGATTGCCTTTGATGACGTCGCAAATTGTCACCACGTAAAAATTTTTACCACAAGCAGTACACACATACATTTTCACTTTCTACTACTATAGAACACTAGGCTACACAATGATCGCATGTTCACTCCTCTCCAGCTTTTATAGAGATATGATAGAACTGTCCCCACCATCTGCGTATGAGAATGAAATGTGACACTTAATTGCCTCCCACAACCATAATTACCTCCCACCATACTAATTACTATCGTACACTTACATACTTGAAATATTTATTGATACATATACTAATTACAATTACAATTGCATCACTCCAATTACCGCCATAGTAATTACATCAAGTCTAATTACCGACAATACTATAATTACCTCTATATTGTAATTACAATCTAATTACAGACATTACTCTTATTACCTCTATTGTAATTACAGTCTAATTACCGACAATACTCTAATTACCTCTATTGTAATTACAGTCTAATTACCGACAATGCTCTAATTACCCTAATTACCCCCACCAGAAAAAAAGTGGTGGGGGGAGACCGGGTTCTGGTATAAGTCTTCTACTACCGTATATAATGCTTCCTTACCTTTATCCAGTTTAAAAACTTCAAATAAGCGAAGTTAATGAATTATTAATAATAATTCTTAATAACACAGTACTAAAGTACAAACAGTACAAAGTCTAAAAAGTAATTACTAAACAAACACCTCTGGTAAACAACACGACCAGAGTGGCCTACCTGTCGCGTTGCCAGATTTCAAACTTCATGGCTTGAAACTGTAGAGGGCTATGCTATAAATATAGAAATCTGCGAATAGAAATCTATGCTATTTTTGACATCTGAGATTTGAAGTAGGGTGGCCAACTGTTAGGCGTATATTACTATAACTTGGACGGAGTTATTATTTTAGATAAATTATTGAATAAATAAATTTGCAGAAACCAGTTAGATTATTAACACTTTATTTACATGTAAACAAACATAATAGGCAATATTATTATAAATTAACAATTCTTTATTATTGACTGACTAATTTGGGGAGAGGCGACATCTGTGTGGAGTTAGTCGAACTCTTACTGAATATTATATGATATTTGCAGGAGGTTCTATTTTTGGTTTAGATATTCGCTAAGGCGGCTTTTTTCATCATAGGATTTTTGAATTCTTATGGCTGATAATAGCTGACAAATTTCACATTCTTTTTTCGACGTGCTAGTGGCAAGGGTCGCACCAAAGCTTAATGAATTTTTATTCATCCGTTCAGGGATTAGCCTTTGTGTGAGTTATTTTATTTTCATTGTGAGAGAAATAGTTGATTGGATATTTCTGTGTATTTAATGAAAATATATCTCGTTAGAGGATTAATTTGCCATTTAGCGTCGACCACGTGTAGTCACGATTTTTCGTGAGTTTTCCATCAAACTTTTCATCAGTGATCGACCAAAAACCCTTTTTAAGGTATGTGTGTTGTTTATCGTTAGATTTAGGTGGTAATTTGTCTTTCTATATATTTTATAGGGTTTTTTTTTGGGGTGATAATCTTTCATCCACCAACAATTGTTTTATCTGTGAAGCCTGTAATTTTGTGGAGCGGTACACTTTTCCTGTACGCTGTTGAGGACAAGAGGCCTACGCTGGTCCTGTACGTTGCTGTGACAGAGGTCCGGAGCGATTCGTTTAGTCCACTTGGAGGTAGGTACTGCGGTTATCTACGTTATTCAACTGATTGTGTGGGGTGATCTAGGCTATCCTTCTCAAGGTATCCAACCATCCAGGACATTCATCCACCGTAGCTGTTGTAGCCATATATTTTATTTTACCTTATTGCTATTACATCTAACGTTTATAATAATTAAGGATAAAACTAAATGATCATTCTTTTAAAATAAAATTAAACCATCATTCCTTAAAACTACCAGTAAATTAAAAGTATATTCTCGAAAAACAAAAATAAAATACTTTTCTATAAGGATAAAATTAAAATAAAATTCTAGAAAACAACTGAAAGATAATTCGTAAGGATCTAAATACTATTTTGATATAATACATACTATACAGGAGGTATCACATATTATGGTACATATCTAAGAGTTAAATTTAAGTCATTTTATTAATAATTGTAAGAGTGACCTAGTTAGGAGTTTGATAAAAATTATTAATTGCGTTTGATATTATTTTATTTAATTATACAGGGTGTACTGAATAACGAAGTATCAACGGTTGCGCTTAAGCTTAATTAAGCTCCGCCACTATATTGATTCAAAGTCTACGATAAAACCATCAATTTTAGGTGGCCAATTTCAACGCTTTATTTTTTTTTGTTGCGGTTTATACGCTTCTCATCCCCTAACTAAGTCGCAGGTTATTTTTTTATCATATGTATATAAATATATAGGTTTATTTATATTTCGATTGGGGTTATTTACTCTACCCACTTTACTTTATTTAGGAATTATTTATTTTCAACTGAATATATAAATGTAATTAGTAATTACTCGTGCAACTACTACTCATGTAAATTGTGAATTGAATTTCTGTACATGTAAATAAAGATGGAGATTGAAACTAGCTTGTCGTTATTTCTGTGCAGCTCATTTGGTAAATTTTGGAGTTGCACAAATTGCTGCGTTTTGGGTAACGATTGAATTGGTAAATTTACGTGGCGCCCAGGATATATATATACATATTTTTTTTATTATAAGAGGAATCCCGACCGTCTCCTCTGTTGTTTAGCCGGAGTCATTGAGGTGGGAGAATATAGAGATGTAACACTGTACAATTCGTTGAAGCCTATTTCGACGTCACAGGGCCGACTAAATATGGCGGATGAACAGGATTGGATTCAGGAATATCTTCTTAGAAACGTAATTTCACCACTATAAAATATTTAAATTAAAAAAAAATGATTGATAGAAGAAATTTTTTCTAACGTTAATATACAGTATATTCACTTTTAAACCAAAGCAGTTTGTGAGTGAATAGGAGATAGTAGTAAAGCGAGAGCACTACACATGCGTGACTGCATGTCGATCTCAGAATGTTAGCGCTCTCGCTTTATTGTCTCCTATTCACTCACAAAGTGCTTTGGTTGAAAAGTGAATTTACTGTATAGTCTAAATCACGAAAGAAGACCGTTACGTCATCATTATAATTCATGTGAATCAAATCAGTACTGAGTTAGTCAAATTCATGCTTGTTCGTTGAAATGACATCCGGATGTAAACAAACTTAAACGTCAAAACAAAACATAACCTGCAATTTGTCTGTTAAATGTCAGAATAATTTAACGATCTCGCGGTTTTTAATATATTTTATTTGGCAAAATGCAGATGTTTTGAAGATTAACTATCGTTAGTTCCATAATGAACTGTTTTTAAAGTGCAAAAATCAATGGAATAAGGAAAACGGTAACAATCAAACTGAAAGATAAACAAATTCAAATTTGACAACTGGCTGACATGCAGAAACAGGAAACTATGAAACACGTGACAACGGCGTTAGTCAAAAGCATTCTATCAGTTGATCGAATTCTCGCTTGTTACTGAGACATACGAAATCAGGCCCTCTCTTTCTTTTTCGTCAAGGAGGTTAGGTTTAGGTATAACGCATCAACAACGTCAGTCGGAGATATTAACAGTCACATATAATGGACTTTCTTTCCCTATCTCTCTCGTTTTACTATTGTAAACAAAGAACGCTTGAACAGCGTACGTTGAAGATTAGAAATTAATTTGTGACGTAACGGTCATCTCTCGTGATTTGAAGTATAGGTATATTTGTTCTATAGACCAATTTTTATGTTCGTAAAAAGCCTTTGATAAAACAATAAGATATACCCATGATGTAAATGATTGAAATTATATTCAAATACAATGGCGGATTTAGTATTGTGTTAGCGGGTCCAATTATTGAATTTATGCAGTATTAAAATTAAGGATTTTTTTGGCTTGCTTGTTTTCTGAAAGCGTAAATATTTTTAAATTTTTATATTCATGGAGAGAGGGGAAGCATATACCTTCCATCTACAAGGAACTGTCTTGTTGTAACTTTGTTAAAGTGAGGTTGGACCTAGTACCACGTTACCAGTACCAAGTCAAATTATTACTGTCAAATGAAGATCATTTAATTATCAAAAAATGTTCAAGTACGTGATAAGGAAGGAATGGGAAAGAAAAAATATTATTAATACTCGTGTTCTGATTATTTCATTCTAGATGTAAATATAATCTATCCATATTAACAAATATTAACAAATATTTATATACATATACAATAATCTATATATCTAATTATTCAGGAAATAGTATAGGTCGACTTTCGTTTGATGACGAAAAAAAAAGTGAATGATGTACTAGAGCGATTCTCAGGAGACAACAAAACATCACTTCTCGTACTTGACTCTTCTCTTTCCTTGTACTGTCGGTGCTCCTAAAATCATTTATGCAATTAAATAAACTATTTATTTCTAATACCTACATATTGCTCACATCAAGCAGAGTTTCAGAAACATTTCATTATTATTATCATTTCAGCAGCTAATATCACTGGCAACAAGCAATTAAGCATAAAATATATTATAATTTTATATCTGTACTCTAGACCAAAATATTCAATGAAATGCCCGTTTGCACCGCATTACTTAATCCTAGCAGATTACTGCTTAACACCGGATTAAAGTTAAAATTTTATTTGCACCGCTTTTTTAATCCCGGACTTGTTTCCTAACCTACGATTATTTTTAATCTCCCAAAAATGAAGGATTATCCTGGAGTTAAATTTTACTTCTCAAATTCTAACCTAACAAAAACGGAAAATTAAGTAGAATAGAATCAAAAGGAACAACTATGGAGGCTTTAATGGATTTTGTGTTTGAAAATAATATCTTTGAAGACGATTTAGAGGTCCTTGATATTGTTGATTTTGGTTTTCCAAGAAGAATGTATATGAGAAGTAACTATTTCGAGGATCTTGATGAACTCGTGTTTTTCCAACGATTCAGGCTAAGAAAAGATACAGCATTAAATGTCCTCGAAGAAATAGAACATCTTATAGAATACCCCCATGACTGGTATGTACCTATCAAACAATAATTGGTGCTTGCCATTCAGTGTAAATAATAGATATTTATTTGTTTCGGTATATGTTAAGTAATGTAATAAAATTCATTGAAACAGGAATGACAGCGTCTCACCCATTAACCAGCTCCTAACGACATTAAGATTTTTTGCCACTGGGAGTCATATTTCAACAGTGGCAGATTACATGGGCATGCATACCTCTACAGCGTCTAGAATAATTTCGAAGGTGTCAGGGGCGATTGCTAGTCTCAGAGCTAGATACATTAACATGCCTGAAGGTAACGAATTATTGGATGTGCAAAGAGACTTCTATAACATTGCCAGGTTTCCGCGGGTGATAGGTTGCATAGATGGAACACATATCCGTGTTCAATCACCAGGTAGGAAAAATATATGTACACAAGAGTTGAAATGAATGAATAAATAAAATGAAATATATATTACCAGATTGCTAATACAATATTAAATGCTAAATCAATTTGCAAATGAAATTGCATGTATCATATTTTTGTACGATTTATGAAGTCTTGAAAAATGCATGAACAATTATTAAGCTGCCTCACAGATACAAATTGCTCAAAAATACAAAAAAATTACGAAACCAGTACTAGAACTAGGTATATATGTATACCCGTTTCAGCTTTAAGCATGTATACTATAGTTGAATCTGAATATATACTAATTACCTACATATCCTATCAAGTTTAAAATTTAACTGCTATAAAGCTTAAGCCTCCAGTAGGGTCTTAAAAACTTTGACATTGATAAATTATTTAGACAACAAATTATGTTTTTATAGGTGGTAATGATGCAGAACTGTTTAGGAACAGAAAATCATATTTTTCTATTAATACCTAAGTAGTTGGTGATAGCAAATTAAAAATAAGAGATATTGTGGCAAGATGGCCTGGGTCCACTCACGATGCAACAATATATAATAATTCAAAAATCAGAGCAAGGTTGGAGGCAGGGCAGTTTCCCAACGCTGTAATCTTAGGTAAGTAAAACCAGTGATCGAAATAGCCTTAAGCCTTTTATTTTGTTTTTTATTCTAGGTGATAGTGGATATTTTCTATCCAATAATATATTGACACCTGTAAATCCAATACATCGAGCAGAGCAATTGTATAATGAGTCACACATTCGGACAAGAAACAGTGTTGAAAGGTTGATAGGTGTCTGGAAACGAAGATTCCCAGTACTTGCATATGGGATGAGGATCAATATACAAACGTCATTAAACATTGTGGTTGCTACAGGTGTTCTACACAACATTGCAATTAATAATAATGAAGGTGAACCACCTGTCCCAGAAGAGCTCGACATTGATCGTCTTAACTATTTCATTGAAATGGGAAATATTCCGAATTTAGGAAATGTACCAGCAAATGAGGGTGATGCAGCTTTTACGAGGAATGTTCTGATTAACAATTATTTTGCTAATTTATAAACATGTAATTCATTTTTAACTGTCAGGGCAATTTACCTAATAATGTATTTCATATAATATTTATAACTTTATGTTCAATCGTACGTATATACTTGATTTATGACCTTATTTAGCAGCCATAATGCGCTACTTTATGGTACAAGCATTAAGTTTTAAAATAGATAGAGGTGGAAATCCATTGTTGTCATATGAAGCCAGAAAGACTCCGGTGACTACTAGATGGTGCAGCAAAGCCATCTGCTGGCTGCCCGTGTTAATAAAATATTCGCACGCAGAAACTGCTTAATTTAATTTCTAGTTTTCTGTTGCTGTCCATTATGCCGTTTCTGCATGCGAATATTTTATTAAGACGGGCAGCCAGCAGATGCCTTTGCTGCGCCATGTAGTAGATAGTTTGAGTCTTTCTGGCTTCATTGACAACAATGGATTTACCCCTCTTTCTATTTTAAAACTTAATGATACAAGTACCATTATGATAAAGTAAATTGGACTCATCCGTCAACGAAAAATATTGGGTGAGAAACTAACAAGCAATGTCAAATTTGTATTTCAATGAACGAAATTAAATTTATCTCGTTTATTTTATTTAGATTATGTACTCGTTACATAAATAGCTATTATATTCCTATATAAATGTTATCCTTGCATCAATAAAAAAAACTAAGTTGCTTTATTTCTACTTTTTATTTATAAAAATACAAAAAAAAATTTAGGTGTCTTTTTCCAACTGTTCCAACTGTTTTCATGACGGTTTCGATAAAAATATTTTGTCAGTACACTTTCAACTTGTTAGGTAAATAGCTATTGTTCATCCTGTTTAATTGTACTTACAGTCTTGCGCATCAATGCCATATCAGGACGCCTTTTTAGGTCAGACGCTTTATGATGTTTCCAATTAGTTTTTTCACTATCCTCGTCCTCAATCTCGGACTCAACACTTGGTATCTCCTAAAACATCTTATATTAGCAAACAATTTTGGTTTTTAGCTGGTACAAAACATTTAAGCACATTTGTAATCAATTTATTTTGAAGGAAGTCAGTAACATCAGTATTTCAGCAGACAACAATATTGACTGATGTTAGAATCTGCATCAACCTGATGGAGCATACAATGTACTTATTGCTTCTATTACAGTCATTCGAAACGAGAATTAAATATGTAACATATCTGTTACACACAGTTCATCGTAGGGTAGAATATAGAATATGTAAGTATATCTAATCACAAAAATAGATAGGCAGAAAAAATATACCAATTCATAGTTTTACTTACCTCAATGTTGTCAATAGCATCATCTTCGCGAGCTGCACTGCATTGTCCCAATTCCAAAGCATCACTATCATATTGGCTGCTTAATCCAAAAACAGTTTTATCATCAATAATTGACAAAAGCTTATTGCAGTCATCTGAAAACTGGGGCGGTTCAGGACCACCCCCAGTTAAATACGTTTGTTTTTTATGCTCCGCTGCCTTTTTTCTCAATTCTTTTTTCAAATTTTTATAAAAAATTTTTAAGGCATCTTCACTTCTGCAGACATGATTGGGGGAAAGGGCGTTAAATTGTTTGGCAATGGTGTTCCAGGCTTTATTTTTTTCTTGTGTTGTCACACCATCTGTTTGTTTGTTTTCTATTATGCCCTTGTATTTTTCGACAAGGGTTATAAGAGTTTCTCTTTCGTGGCTAGTCAAATTGGGTTGGCGCTGCCTCTTCATGATACAGTAAAAAATTGCCTAATGTTCAAAGGTTATACCTAAAATAGGTCGGTTTGAAATATAAATTAAAATATCTATTTTGTGTTGCTTACTTACTTGACTAATAGGGCGCGTGCACCGTTTGACAGCTGGAGAGATTGGAGGACACACAACCTCAATCTTCCTATTTGTTGCGTGTAAAGTGACGTTGTTTTTGGAGTGTTTTGTGCCCTTTTGCTTTACGATTTTATTGGTTTTGTGATATATTTATTTGTGGTGGACATTTATTTCATTAAATTTTAGTTGATTTTTGTTTTATATAGACAATTACGTGCGTTTTGCCTCAATCTGTATTTGATTGATTGACAATCTACTTTTCACACTTTTGTGTTTAGTTATTTCTTATTTTTCTTTTATGATAAAACAATTTGTGATAGACATTTTTTACGTTAAGCTTTAGTTAGTTTTTGTTATATACAGACAATAAAAACATTTATACAGACGTTTTCAATAGGAGCAGTAGGTAGGTATTTTATAAAAGAAGTAGAAGTAAATAAACTGTAATTATGGATGTTATTATTAGATATGGAAGTTAGTGAATATTGCAAAGGCTTGGAGGAAATAGTCCAGGATCGATATTTGCAGTAAATAAAACTCATCAAAGTTGATCCTTATCTCGTAAACTGGAATGGTTGTTCTACAAATGTGGAACACTTTCCAAATATTTTATATCCTGATATTGTAAACTATTTAGTCTACACGAAAAGTGTTTATACCCTAGAGGAAGTGAGTGCCTATAAGAGCTTGGAGGCTTATAATTAGGCAGCTTGTGGATGGGTGCGAAAAATATCAACGAAGGAATTTAAGGACTATATTTTGGGATTAGGAAAGGTGCGTTGCATTACATTGGTTTAAGTAAAAGATAATATACATACATATTGTTAATTTTAGGTGATGCATTCACAACAAGATTAAATGAAAAATATTTATCACCGTGGATTATTGCGAAAGTAACAAATAAGATAGTTTTTCCACGACCGGGAGTAGAAATTGATTTCTGTGGCATCAAAATTGTGACAGAAGTAAAGCATTTACTCCCTAGTAACGAAATAAGACAACAATTTCCCTAGGGGAGTTTTTATTTCATGCCCAATAGTTAAACAAAATGTAATTCTTATTTATTAATTAATAAAACATTGCATATTTAATTAGGTATTGTTATTATTAAAGATGATACTACATCTTCAATATCATCAACTTTTATTAGTTAATTCGTCTCCACGGCATGCGCCTGAAATTCCGAAGATCAACGCAATCTAAAAAAGTAACAAATCATTAATGCATAATCATACCTTAATAAACACTAATATAATCTTACCTTTATCATTAAATATTCATCGTCATTTGCTTGCGATAAAAAAGAGTCAATTTGGTCCCTTGTCAAAATTTTTGATTTTTTTGCTTTATAACCATCGGAATTTCTTTTTAAAAAAGCCATCAGCTTTGCATATTTACTTATATCTATGTTATCGTACACAATCATACACGATTTTAACATAGAATATTGGGCCCATACCGTGGAAGATTTATATTCCTTTGATTTTTCATGAAAATAGGCCAGCATAACATTTTCCGTGTACGTTTGTACCTTCTTTTTCTTGCACCATTCTCTGAACTGATTGTACGCTTTATCATACAAATTTCTTGATTTTGTGGGTAATAAGTTTAAAACTGCCGCACCGGCAGCTTCAACGATTTCTTGCGGTTCTTTTTGGTTTTCCATACCAAAAATGCCAAAACTCAACTTTTGCACTTGACAAATGTATTTGTAAACAAATATCTGTTGCCATGGTACGTTGAATGGAAACATCCCAAAGGCTTCTAAATATTTTAATTCGCTCAGATTTATTATAATTCTTTATTTATGAAATAAATGTTTCTACTCCCGATCGTGGAAAAAATAGTATATACACCTCGGGAGAGACCGTCATTTTTCCCTCGATGTATTTGTTGCCCTCGGGCCTCAAATTACACCTCAGGAAAAATAAGACGTTTCTCTCCCTTAGTGTATAATGTACTATTTTATTCAGTGTGGCATTCGTCCATATCCCAGAATCTATTTCTCCGTTGACAACTATGTAACCTCTTGGCGTTTCATGTGTCGATTATATCTGCCAAGATCTTTTGCGTCAAAAGATGCTGCATAACCCATACATTTGTTTGGTATCCAATCTGGATGATTTTCTTCGGTTAGTTTAGAAGGTTTTCCTAGAGATTAAAACATTACTTAAATCTGTACAAATAAAATAATTATTTATAAATATTACCTGTTAAAAAATGTTTGGAGCATATACGACCATATTTAATTTTTGACTCAGTAAGATCTGTCCTTTTTAAAGGACTTATCCATATTTCTCTTCGCTTCTTTGATCAAAGACAAATTTTCCTTCCTTTAGAACAAATTGATGGCACTCTGAAATAACAATAACTTTATACATATTCATATAATACAACACTTGTTAAATAATGAACACATATTTACCTACAAAAGCTTAAATTTGTATCCCTTTCAGCTCGACTTCCTCAACCCACTACCATACAAAAGGACGGCATTGTTATAAACTGTTAACAAAGTATTTAACAATATTTAACTTTTAAATAAACTAAGGACCTACCTATGCACTAAATAATAAAATAAGTCCTATAGATTGTTTATCACAAAAGGAAAGTTAACTTTAGTACACAAGTGTCAAAGTAGATTGTCAATCAATCAAACAAAAATTGAGGCACAACGCACGTAATTGTCTATATAAAACAAAAATCAACTAAAATTTAATGAAATAAATGTCCACCACAAATAATTATATCACAAAACCAATAAAATCGTAAAGCAAAAGGGCACAAAACACTCCAAAAACAACGTCACTTTACACGCAACAAATAGGAAGATTGAGGTTGTGTGTCCTCCAATCTCTCCAGCTGTCAAACGGTGCACGCGCCCTATAGTAATAACAGGGCACAAAACTCCACGTGGAAGAACTTGTATGCAATGCCACAAATATCCAAGAAAACACTGGATACTAGGCGGGTTGAGTAATATTATTGTATATTAATTTGTGGGGTTGAGCTTATTTTTGTTATTTTTTGGATCTAAGAAGCAGTAAGAAGACTGTCTTCTTGTTTAGACAAACGTTGCGTGATAAAAGACAGGTTAAGGATAATGTTGCTCTTTGTCAATGATAACAATAGTGAGAAAAGAAAATCCCTAAGACAACAATAGTGAGGAAAGAAAATCCCTAAGAGAACCCAGTGTTGTCAGATCATTAACTGATTTAATCCAGAACTTCTTAATCCTCTTAACTTTTACGATGGCGCAAACCAAGAGAGCATAATCTTGGATTAAAATTTAATTCCGGATTAAGTAACCTCACATTAAATCGAAAGCGGTGCAAATGGGCATAAAAGCTCATATTTTATAAGAGGCCCTTGTCCCACCAAAGCTGCGCAACAGCGACGCGCTTAGATTATATTCTAAACAATTACTTATGCCCATTTGCACCGCTTTCGATTTAATGTGAGGTTACTTAATCCGGAATTAAATTTTAATCCAAGATTATGCTCTCTTGGTTTGCGCCATCGTAAAAGTTAAGAGGATTAAGAAGTTCTGGATTAAATCAGTTAATGATCTGACAACACTGGGTTCTCTTAGGGATTTTCTTTCCTCACTATTGTTGTCTTAGGGATTTTCTTTTCTCACTATTGTTATCATTGACAAAGAGCAACATTATCCTTAACCTGTCTTTTATCACGCAACGTTTGTCTAAACAAGAAGACAGTCTTCTTACTGCTTCTTAGATCCAAAAAATAACAAAAATAAGCTCAACCCCACAAATTAATATACAATAATATTACTCAACCCGCCTAGTATCCAGTGTTTTCTTGGATATTTGTGGCATTGCATACAAGTTCTTCCACGTGGAGTTTTGTGCCCTGTTATTACTATAGGGCGCGTGCACCGTTTGACAGCTGGAGAGATTGGAGGACACACAACCTCAATCTTCCTATTTGTTGCGTGTAAAGTGACGTTGTTTTTGGAGTGTTTTGTGCCCTTTTGCTTTACGATTTTATTGGTTTTGTGATATAATTATTTGTGGTGGACATTTATTTCATTAAATTTTAGTTGATTTTTGTTTTATATAGACAATTACGTGCGTTGTGCCTCAATTTTTGTTTGATTGATTGACAATCTACTTTGACACTTGTGTACTAAAGTTAACTTTCCTTTTGTGATAAACAATCTATAGGACTTATTTTATTATTTAGTGCATAGGTAGGTCCTTAGTTTATTTAAAAGTTAAATATTGTTAAATACTTTGTTAACAGTTTATAACAATGCCGTCCTTTTGTATGGTAGTGGGTTGAGGAAGTCGAGCTGAAAGGGATACAAATTTAAGCTTTTGTAGGTAAATATGTGTTCATTATTTAACAAGTGTTGTATTATATGAATATGTATAAAGTTATTGTTATTTCAGAGTGCCATCAATTTGTTCTAAAGGAAGGAAAATTTGTCTTTGATCAAAGAAGCGAAGAGAAATATGGATAAGTCCTTTAAAAAGGACAGATCTTACTGAGTCAAAAATTAAATATGGTCGTATATGCTCCAAACATTTTTTAACAGGTAATATTTATAAATAATTATTTTATTTGTACAGATTTAAGTAATGTTTTAATCTCTAGGAAAACCTTCTAAACTAACCGAAGAAAATCATCCAGATTGGATACCAAACAAATGTATGGGTTATGCAGCATCTTTTGACGCAAAAGATCTTGGCAGATATAATCGACACATGAAACGCCAAGAGGTTACATAGTTGTCAACGGAGAAATAGATTCTGGGATATGGACGAATGCCACACTGAATAAAATAGTACATTATACACTAAGGGAGAGAAACGTCTTATTTTTCCTGAGGTGTAATTTGAGGCCCGAGGGCAACAAATACATCGAGGGAAAAATGACGGTCTCTCCCGAGGTGTATATACTATTTTTTCCACGATCGGGAGTAGAAACATTTATTTCATAAATAAAGAATTATAATAAATCTGAGCGAATTAAAATATTTAGAAGCCTTTGGGATGTTTCCATTCAACGTACCATGGCAACAGATATTTGTTTACAAATACATTTGTCAAGTGCAAAAGTTGAGTTTTGGCATTTTTGGTATGGAAAACCAAAAAGAACCGCAAGAAATCGTTGAAGCTGCCGGTGCGGCAGTTTTAAACTTATTACCCACAAAATCAAGAAATTTGTATGATAAAGCGTACAATCAGTTCAGAGAATGGTGCAAGAAAAAGAAGGTACAAAAGTAGATAGGTAATAGCGGACCGAGGTCTCCCCCCTCCACTTTGAGGCCCCCACCACTTTTTCTGGGGTGGGGGGCAATTATAGTGGGGGGAGGTAATTTGTAATTGCAATAAATGTAATTAGAATAATTAGATTGGGAGGTAATTTGTAATTGCGTAATTAGTAATTTGTAATTGCGTAATTAGTAATTTGTAATTGTGTAATTGGATTATTGCGCTGTAATTAGACTAGTATAATTGCAATATATCTAATAAATGTAATTAGAATAATTAGATTGGGAGGTAATTTGTAATTGCGTAATTAGTGCTTTGTAATTGTGTAATTGGATTATTGCGCTGTAATTAGACTAGTATAATTGCAATATTTCTAATTGAATTGTACAGTTGCATATTAATTAGTGCATCAATTGGAGAAATGAAAGTAATTGGCTTATTGCGCTGTAATTAGATTAGTATAATTGTAATATATCTAATTGAATTGGTACAATTGTATATTAATTAGTGCATCAATTGGAGAAATGAAAGTAATTGGCTTATTGCGCTGTAATTAGACTAGTATAATTGCACTATTAGGTAATTAGGTAATTAGGCAATTAAAGTGGAGGGAGGTAATTTGTAATTGCAATAAAGGTAATTAGGTAATTAGAGTATTGTCGATAATTAGTAATTTGTAATTGCGTAATTAGTAATTTGTAATTGCGTAATTAGTAATATGTAATTGTGTAATTGGATTATTTCGCTGTAATTAGACTAGTATAATTGCAATATATCTAATAAATGTAATTAGTCTGGAGGGGGGATAATTAAAACCCAATTGTCGCGAGAAATGAAAGTAATTGAATTATTTCGCTCTAATGTAATTGCGTAATTAGTAATTTGTAAATGTGTAATTAGACTATTTGCACGTTAAGTAATCGGATTATTGCGCTGAGAAATGAAAGTAATTGAATTATTGCGCTGTAATGTAATGTAATTGCGTAATTAGTAATTTGTAAATGTGTAATTAGACTATTTGCGCGTTAATTACACTATTTTATATAGTCTGGAGGGGGTTAATTAAAAAACCCAATTGTTGCGAGAAATGAAAGTAATTGGATTATTGCAATTAAACTAGTATAATTGCAATATATCTAATTGAATTGGTACAATTATATATTAATTAGTACATCAATTGGAGAAATGAAAGTTTATTACGCTGTAATTAGACTAGTATAATTGCAATATATCTAATTGAATTGGTACAATTGTATATTAATTAGTGCATCAATTGCTAAATTATGCGCTCTTAATTGTCAAAAATATATGTCATTCAATATCGCTAACAAGGGATCTGGTAACCAAAGTCAGCTTTTATGCGATTCGAATAGGACAAAAGGTTTGAACCGCATACTAAAGGAGTCATTCATTGCCACTGACAACGTTATTTACTGTCACATAATTTCTCGAAACAGGTGCCTATCTGAAAATCAAACCACTCGTATTTCACATACCCTACTGTCACTGTGCCTTTACAAATTATTAAAATTTCAAATTGTAGGTAGTCTTCGACCAGTATTCCATTAAAAAAGGCACACTTTCTATACTTTCCGACGTTGATTCTATTTTTTTATTATTATGGCGATTTAGTGATCGATTTATTAGAGCTTAATTTGATTATAATTTAGAATATGAAGGTTTTAGAGCAAGGAGCTAATTCACTATTAAATATAAATTACCAACTCGATCACAAAGTATATTTGCAGTCTGGTGGGGGGATAATTAAAACCCAATTGCCGCGAGAAATGAAAGTAGTTGGACTATTTGCACATTAATTACACTAATTGAATTGGAGCAATTGTTGTATATTAATTAGTGCATCAATTGCTAAATTATGCGCTCTTAATTGTCAAAAATATATGTCTGTCAATATCGCTAACAAGGGATCTGGTATATTAGCAGAAATGCATTTATTTTCTAGGGGTAAAAGAACAAGCGACATCGCATTTATTTTCTAATGATCAAAGATTAAATCAGCTTTTTAGTTTTTACTGTCGCATATCTCGAAACAAAATAGTTGGTTAAATTTATAGCTCCCATTTGTTCGACAGACAATAGGTCTGCATAAAGGACACAGCTACGTAGGCCAGGTGGCTCGCGCGAACGGTACCTATCTGAAATCGAGGTAATGCCATTAAGGCGGTCGACTTAAAACCGTCAATAATACAATTTGGTATTTAATTTCTAGTCGAAATGCATTAATTTTTCTAAGGACAAATATATTGCACAAAAGATTAGCCATCTCTTATCTAAACAAAAGATACGTCGATTTTTACAAAACAAAGCCACACAATTAACTGAAATTTTAAACTTAAAAATAACAGGTGAGAGTGTGATTCGAATAGGATAGAAGGTTTAGAACTGCCTACTATAAAGAAGTCATTCAATGTCGTTAACAAGGGTGGCAATATATTAGCTTATCAAAGATAGATATTGTCATAGTTTTAAAACATTTTCTATACGAGATAGTGGAGTACCTAACTAAGAAGCTAATGTAGATACATAAATAATGTTCTTTTATTTTTATTGCCATATTTATTACATCAAATATTGTATGTTTTATGTAGTTATGATGGTATATTTTATATTATATTATAAGGTTAAATAAATGAAATACACATTAAAAGATTACATTAATTTTATTTCCTATTTTTTATTACACAACTAAAAACAGCCATAGTATAATTAAAACAGTTTTATTTTAAATACACAATTACATTTTTGAGAAAATAAACATAGACACTTAGTAGATCAAACTTTATGGTGTGATAAACTACCAAAATAATATGAAAAAAGTTCATATGTAAATGTGGGCCGGGAACACATAGTTCCGAGATAAAGGGTGTTAAAGAAACATGCAAAATTTTTTTGTTGTTTGAAACACTGAAATGATGGCACACTATATTGCGCTCTAATTAGACTAGGTGCAATTTCTCGAAATTCTATGGTTTATTACCTTATAGAAAAGCAGTATATCTTAAGATATATTTACAGATCAGTATACATTCAACTTGACGGCGTTTTAACAAAAGCAAGCGGAAACGATGACTACTTTGATAATGCATTAAAATGCAATATTTTAACGGAAATTACAGCGATGCTTTAATAAAGCTCTGGAAATGTTTAATACAGGAAATTCATATCAACGGAAAAAAATTAAAAGCCTCCTATTATGTTGCAGAAATTATTGATTTAATCATGAATATCGGTTCAAATAAAATGCAACTAGTTACCGTATCCAAAGATTAGATATAAATAAAGTTTCTTTTAAAGTTTTTGCATGACGGGTGCATTTACGGTATACATTGTTCATTGATGGTACTAAGTCGAAAACAACATGCAATTCCCACTTTACCGATAAAAAAAAAAGTCAATTAATGCTGCTAACAAGGTTTGGCAATATATTAGCGTATCAAAGGTAGATATTGATATAGTTTTAAAACTAAAAAAAAAAAAAAATGGTTATCTTCATATGCAGTTAATGGTCATATTCTTTTATTACAAAATATTGAAATTATATGATTGCTGTGGCTCTCTACGGCCCTGAGATTTGAGATGAACATTAAACACAAATAATACAAGGTTTCGTAAATAACCCCTACTTTATTTTATCGATTTCAATTCAAACAAATCTAAATAATTATATGCCTCTTTTAATCTGTTTTACTGAATAATGGGGATGGCTCTCTTCAACCGTCTGTAAAACTATTTAATGAAACCTAGTTAAAAATTCAGTTCCATAAAGAAGCTACGATAATTATGACTTAGTTAATCACGATCCATTTTATTATATTTTTTATCAGTTTAAATACACTAATGTAAACAAACAACATTACTCGTCTGTCAAAATTTGGTACCAAAAATACGTTTTTTTATTATTTATTCCCTAGTTCATTGAAAAATATCAACCAATCTGACAAAGAAGCTAATGTAGATACATAAATAATGTTCTTTTATTTTTATTACCATATTTATTACATCAAATATTGTATGTATTATGTAGTTATGATGGTATATTTTATATTATATTATAAGGTTAAATAAATGAAATACACATTAAAAGATTACATTAATTTTATTTCCTATTTTTTTATTACACAACTAAAAACAACCATAGTATAATTAAAACAGTTTTATTTTAAATACACAATTACATTTAGCGGCTCGCTAGTGTGAACGTGTACGACATGATTGATGTAATTAAATTGCGTTACCCAATTTATTGTGGATTACAGCAATAATGGTATAATTTCCTCTTCTTTGAAGTTGATGGTGATATATCAACATTGTTATTGGATGCCACATTTACATCGTTTACCTTACAATAGCAGCAAAACATTTTTCGAGGTATTGGACCGTCATTAGCATCAAAACTGCCTTCATGATCGTTAAGGTAATGTTCTGTACAGTATTGATATTTTATTATATCGACATCGTTCTGAAGATGTGTAGGTAGCTTATCCCATACTAATGCAATTTCATGTGAAGCCAACCCAATCATCATTTCTTTGGGCATATCAGCAAGTTGTTGTTTGCTCATCTTCAATAGACTACGCAAACGGGAGAATGCAATTAGTGAGTGGCCCATTCGCTTGATATCCTCTCGATCCATTGCTGGGGTTATAGTTTTCAGCTCCATGGCGTTTTATATTTCTTTTGTAGAGAGAAACTTTAAACACAAATGTCCACACCACACTGTGTTAAAATTCTGTACACGTTTGTAGTTATAGAATATTTGGTTGCCCCTCCTTGAATCGTTATTGAAATATGTAACTAATTCTATAGGTGGGGGTAAATCACCAAAACTATCAATGTAATTTACTAACTATACTATATTCCAAGTATAAAAAAAAAAGATGTAGTCACAACACAAAATCATTTTATATTGTGAATCAAGATAGTACAATATATTTCTTATTTCATGTACGCCGACAGCTGCAAACATATAGGGTGTACCGACTTTAGTATTATACTATTCTTTGCGACTCTACAAATCAATCGAAATCGAATCAGGATGGATTACAATTGGTTCTATTCGAATTCTTTCAACTTCAACATACAAAAATTAATTTTTCATTGATTTACAGCATATTAATTTACAATCTTTTTAGAAAAAAAAAAAATAGAAATAGAAAAAATTTATTTACCATAAAAACTGTTACAAGAACAGATAAGGTTTCATCCGTTAAGTGGTATAATGCAATTGTAGTTGTAATCAGTGTATGTGTATTCCAAGTAGTGGGGGTAGCTCGACTACTATAAAAAGATGTAGTAGCAACACAAAATCATTTTATATCGTGAATCATCTACAGCTAGCAAGTCAGCCTATTGCAGTGATTTCAAGTGTGCAAATTTACTCGTAATTCTTTCATTGTATTCATTTAAATATGGCAATTTCCGAAGTTGACTTATTAGCACTTAATGAGCTAATAAATCAAAATATACAGGTTTTAGAGCAAAGATCCATTTCAGCGTTAACTTTAAATAAACCTTATCTCATTAAAAAAAATGTCTTTGGTTAATACAAGATTTGGAAAATCAATCATAGTAACTTTGTTTGAGGAAAGCTCAATAACGACTTTTAAATCATTTTTACCGAAACGGCTTGTGGGAATTATATGTCCGAACACTATCGATAAAATAAATTCGTCAAATGGTAAAACTACATTAACATATTTAGGACAAAGTTCTCCGGCTTATCCTGGAGCAAAATCTAGTCCACTAATACGTTTCGGTGTTTAATTCTTAAACAAAAATAATCATAATAGTATTTAAGTTAGTTAAGTATTAAGTAGAAATGGAACAATGGAGTCTTTTAAAAATAGAATCACTTGTTAGCTTACAAAGATTCAGATAGTACAATATATTTCTTATTTCGTGTACGCCGGCAGCTGCAACGTAAGTCCAATTAGTACTGTTTTATATATATTTTTTTTACATTTTTATTTTTAGTTTCTAGGTACTTAGGTAGCAAAGATGTGGATGCAATATTCAACTCAAACATGAAGTCTGATAGAAGACATTAAATCTGCCATTGAAAGATTGTCTTGTAAACTAGATGACATAAGGAGGGATTCACAACATTCTTTAAATTATCACATAAATGTCTGCTTCGATGCTGAAGTAGTTCGACGTATTAAAATTTGGATGAGTTTGTGAACATGTGGGCACAGTGGGTCTAAAACACTTTCTATGTGGCATAGTGGAGTACATACCTAAGAATATCATTGAAAAATATCAACCAATCTGACAAAGAAGCTAATGTAGATACATAAATTATGTTCTTTTATTTTTATTGTCAAATTTATTACATTAAATTTAATATTGTATGTATATGTAGTTATGATGGTATATTTTATATTATATTATAAGGTTAAATAATTGAAATACACATTAAAAGATTACATTAATTTTCGACTTTCCGAAAAAAAGGGTACAGCTACAGGACACTTATAAAGCGTAGCTCTCTAACAAAAGGTTACGACAACCCAATACAAATGGATCTTAGAAAAATATAGTCATGGTATAAAATACTGTAACAATTATCCCCACGATTATATTACGTTGGATAAATTTTGTACTTCGATGAACCAATTGGAGCTGCACGATCTATTAAAAGAACATATGTCTGGACTTGTTAGTGATGAACTTCTCGATAACGAATGAGCAGTTTAATATAAATATTTAACAAAAATGTATTTTATATATGAATAAATATCTTGTAACAATATCTGTTTTTATTTTAAGTAAAAACTTTTGATGAAACTGTACATTTTACAGCTAATAATAGATTTTTAAATCATAAAAACATATAATAAAGAACTTTGTTTTTAACTAGGTATCTAAAATACATAACAGCAAGTTTTATACTCATGTCTAAAGAAATTGTAGTATATATAATAAACTTAAAAATATTTTTATTTTGTTTACATTTTAACATTAAGGAAATAAATTAGACAAATATTAATTGAGTACATTCGTTTTATTATTTATTTATTATACATAAAAAAAAATATTTCATATGACATAACCATGTAATGATACAATAATATATTTTCTAGACAGTGGCAATTTTAAACAAGAGAAGCTCTATCAACCCACGAGTTGCGTTCTTTACAACCCACGAGTTGCATTCTTTAGAGAGTCCACAAAGAATCCATTTGAATCTTTATTAAATTTTAATTATCCTCAATTATCCTTAATTACCCTTAATTACCCTTAATTATCCTTAATTATCCTTAATTATCCTTAATTATCCTTAATTATCCTTAATTATCCTTAATTATCCTTAATTATCCTTAATTATCCTTAATTATCCTTAATTATCCTTAATTATCCTTAATTATCCTTAATTATCCTTAATTATCCTTAATTATCCTTAATTATCCTTAATTATCCTTAATTATCCTTAATTATCCTTAATTATCCTTAATTATCCTTAATTATCCTTAATTATCCTTAATTATCCTTAATTGCCCTTAATTATCCTTAATTATCCTTAATTACCCTTAATTATCATTAATTATCCTTAATTATATTTTAATTATCCTTAATTATTCATAATGATACAATAATATATTTTTTAGACAGTGACATATATTTTAATTATCCTTAATTATTCATAATGATACAATAATATATTTTCTAGACAGTGACAATAGGGACCTTGCATATAATTTCTTTTACTTCCAAAAATGTAATAAAGCACATCTTTTAGTAAATTTAAGAGTCTCTTCGCATATATTTTTGAAAAGAAAAGAGAATTTCCAGTCTAATTTTCCATTTAAAATTCAAACACAGATCTTTAAATTGACGTCACACGAAAACGCCTTGCCATTGGTGGTGATGTCATGAAGCAGGTCGCCATATACGTTTTTGATGCTTCTCGGCTAATGGCACTTTAATAAATGTTTTTTTTTTGCTGGTGTGGAAATCGTAGTACTTTTACAATCGGGTACCATGCAATATCGATAAACCATTGTCTTTCAATATGACGCTCTATGAGGATTACACAGCTCAATTGCATTCAAGAAAATTAAGAAAATAAAACAACGTGCAAACCGTCCAGTGTAAACAATCAACACCTCCTAAAACACGCAAGGACTCAGCGCTCATTATTATGCATCATTACATCTTGGCTGAATATGACTCAGCGCTCATTATTATGCATCATTACATCTTGGCTGAATATTTGTTTACTTTAAAGGATAACCTGAATTGAAATTTACATGTATAGGGTGGTATTTTCGATTTAAATATTTAATTTGAGTTTTCAGTGCATAACGTTTGAAATTTAACAATTAATCACTTTTTGCTTTTAAAAAAAAAAAAGATTAATAAAAGTATTAATAACCTCCAGACATTGAACTGTCAATTTCGACTGTCAAACACTTGTTGAACTACGCTGCTGGCAAGGCTTGCGCTGCTGACTACCCAAAGTCCATCCTCATGCGTCAACTGTAGTGGAGGCATTCATTAACAGTATGGTATTTTTGTTTTGTTTTGATAAAACACTAAAATATGACAATAAAATATTTTATTCAATAATGCCCATGTGTCGTAAAGTGTTTATATATATTTGAAAATCTACGCCTAGGCGCATGTTAATTCTTATCGCCTCAACTATATCTCGTGGGTTAGTTTCAAAGTCCCAGTCTAATACTTCTTCATTTTTCATCTTCTCCAAAGGTTTTGTAACATGTTCTTCGATTGATGGTGTCTTTCGAGGTGCTACAGACGGTGCAGCAAATTTTTTCAACTCTCCATTTGTTTGTGTTTTATTTCTTGTAATAGATAAATATTTTTCTCTAGGTGAGGATACATTAGACAATTTATTATTGTAATTTTCCCTTTGATCTTCCTCGTCAGTCGTTTTAAGTGGCAAATTAATGTTTTTGCAGGTCGCCTTCATACTATTTGGATGAAATATGCAACTCATCGACGCGATGTACTCTTTGCGCATGACTAATTAAATTATCTTTTCTATTAAATGTTTTATCACACAAATCACACTGGAAAGAGATGTTTCTATGAACAATTGCATGTCTACTTCGACTACTGGACCAATGGAATGTTTTGTTGCAAACATGACATTTATAATACATGTTTATCCTCCACTATATGGCATCAAATAACTAAAAAGTAATAGGTCTTCCTTCCGTATATTATCCTCATATTATTCTTATTGTCCTTAAATTTATCCTTATTTTATTCTTTTTTGCCCTTACATTATCCGTATTTATTCTTCTTGTCCTGACATTAACCATAAGACAAGTTGTTTAGCAAAGTTAGCCGCATCAGAAAAACCAAATAATAATGAGACTTGTAACTAACTATGCACACCTTATTCAACCGTATAAGGAAAAAAAAAATGCGAGAAAATTCGCAGTATTTTTTGTATAGGATGCAATATATTTAAATGGCTTTTGATAGCTTTCCAAGAAGCTGTTTACTATTTAAGGTCTTTGTGTTAATTTATGGTCGTTATATCCCCCCGCCTTTCCACTACATGATCAGTTGGTAGTACCTCGATTCTTCAAAGTATTTAGCTGTTATGGAATACAGAAGCGGCAGCTCGTTTTACCATATAAATCACTGCAATAGGCTGACTTGCTAGCTGTAGATGATTCACGATGTAAAATGATTTTGTGTTGCGACTACATATTTTTATAGTAGTCGAAAGAGTATGAATCATTTTTAGGATTATCGAAGCACACAAAAGCGTCCGTTGAAATATATGGTCTATGTATGTAGAGTATATTTTGGGGATATCGCATGTAGCAAGTGGCTTTCTTGGTGTCAAGTAAAAACATTTTATCAACAATAATCACGGTGTACTTGCAAATGTTTATTTTCTCAAAAATGTAATTGTGTATTTAAAATAAAACTGTTTTAATTATACTATGGCTGTTTTTTAGTTGTGTAATAAAAAATAGGAAATAAAATTAATGTAATCTTTTAATGTGTATTTCATTTATTTAACCTTATAATATAATATAAAATATACCATCATAACTACATATACATACAATATTAAATTTAATGTAATAAATTTGACAATAAAAATAAAAGAACATAATTTATGTATCTACATTAGCTTCTTTGTCAGATTGGTTGATATTTTTCAATGATATTCTTAGGTATGTACTCCACTATGCCACATAGAAAGTGTTCTAGACCCACTGTGCCCACATGTTCACAAACTCATCCAAATTTTAATACGTCGAACTACTTCAGCATCGAAGCAGACATTTATGTGATAATTTAAAGAATGTTGTGAATCCCTCCTTATGTCATCTAGTTTACAAGACAATCTTTCAATGGCAGATTTAATGTCTTCTATCAGACTTCATGTTTGAGTTGAATATTGCATCCACATCTTTGCTACCTAAGTACCTAGAAATTAAAAATAAAAATGTAAAAAAAATATATATAAAACAGTACTAATTGGACTTACGTTGCAGCTGTCGGCGTACACGAAATAAGAAATATATTGTACTATCTGAATCTTTGTAAGCTAACAAGTGATTCTATTTTTAAAAGACTCCATTGTTCCATTTCTACTTAATACTTAACTAACTTAAATACTATTATGATTATTTTTGTTTAAGAATTAAACACCGAAACGTATTAGTGGACTAGATTTTGCTCCAGGATAAGCCGGAGAACTTTGTCCTAAATATGTTAATGTAGTTTTACCATTTGACGAATTTATTTTATCGATAGTGTTCGGACATATAATTCCCACAAGCCGTTTCGGTAAAAATGATTTAAAAGTCGTTATTGAGCTTTCCTCAAACAAAGTTACTATGATTGATTTTCCAAATCTTGTATTAACCAAAGACATTTTTTTTAATGAGATAAGGTTTATTTAAAGTTAACGCTGAAATGGATCTTTGCTCTAAAACCTGTATATTTTGATTTATTAGCTCATTAAGTGCTAATAAGTCAACTTCGGAAATTGCCATATTTAAATGAATACAATGAAAGAATTACGAGTAAATTTGCACACTTGAAATCACTGCAATAGGCTGACTTGCTAGCTGTAGATGATTCACGATATAAAATGATTTTGTGTTGCTACTACATCTTTTTATAGTAGTCGAGCTACCCCCACTACTTGGAATACACATACACTGATTACAACTACAATTGCATTATACCACTTAACGGATGAAACCTTATCTGTTCTTGTAACAGTTTTTATGGTAAATAAATTTTTTCTATTTCTATTTTTTTTTTCTAAAAAGATTGTAAATTAATATGCTGTAAATCAATGAAAAATTAATTTTTGTATGTTGAAGTTGAAAGAATTCGAATAGAACCAATTGTAATCCATCCTGATTCGATTTCGATTGATTTGTAGAGTCGCAAAGAATAGTATAATACTAAAGTCGGTACACCCTATATGTTTGCAGCTGTCGGAGTACATGAAATAAGAAATATATTGTACTATCTTGATTCACAATATAAAATGATTTTGTGTTGTGACTACATCTTTTTTTTTTTATACTTGGAATATAGTATAGTTAGTAAATTACATTGATAGTTTTGGTGATTTACCCCCACCTATAGAATTAGTTACATATTTCAATAACGATTCAAGGAGGGGCAACCAAATATTCTATAACTACAAACGTGTACAGAATTTTAACACAGTGTGGTGTGGACATTTGTGTTTAAAGTTTCTCTCTACAAAAGAAATATAAAACGCCATGGAACTGAAAACTATAACCCCAGCAATGGATCGAGAGGATATCAAGCGAATGGGCCACTCACTAATTGCATTCTCCCGTTTGCGTAGTCTATTGAAGATGAGCAAACAACAACTTGCTGATATGCCCAAAGAAGTGATGATTGGGTTGGCTTCACATGAAATTGCATTAGTATGGGATAAGCTACCTACACATCTTCAGAACGATGTCGATATAATAAAATATCAATACTGTACAGAACATTACCTTAACGATCATGAAGGCAGTTTTGATGCTAATGACGGTCCAATACCTCGAAAAATGTTTTGCTGCTATTGTAAGGTAAACGATGTAAATGTGGCATCCAATAACAATGTTGATATATCACCATCAACTTCAAAGAAGAGGAAATTATACCATTATTGCTGTAATCCACAATAAATTGGGTAACGCAATTTAATTACATCAATCATGTCGTACACGTTCACACTAGCGAGCCGCTAAATGTAATTGTGTATTTAAAATAAAACTGTTTTAATTATACTATGGTTGTTTTTAGTTGTGTAATAAAAAAATAGGAAATAAAATTAATGTAATCTTTTAATGTGTATTTCATTTATTTAACCTTATAATATAATATAAAATATACCATCATAACTACATAATACATACAATATTTGATGTAATAAATATGGTAATAAAAATAAAAGAACATTATTTATGTATCTACATTAGCTTCTTTGTCAGATTGGTTGATATTTTTCAACGAACTAGGGAATAAATAATAAAAAAACGTATTTTTGGTACCAAATTTTGACAGACGAGTAATGTTGTTTGTTTACATTAGTGTATTTAAACTGATAAAAAATATAATAAAATGGATCGTGATTAACTAAGTCATAATTATCGTAGCTTCTTTATGGAACTGAATTTTTAACTAGGTTTCATTAAATAGTTTTACAGACGGTTGAAGAGAGCCATCCCCATTATTCAGTAAAACAGATTAAAAGAGGCATATAATTATTTAGATTTGTTTGAATTGAAATCGATAAAATAAAGTAGGGGTTATTTACGAAACCTTGTATTATTTGTGTTTAATGTTCATCTCAAATCTCAGGGCCGTAGAGAGCCACAGCAATCATATAATTTCAATATTTTGTAATAAAAGAATATGACCATTAACTGCATATGAAGATAACCATTTTTTTTTTTTTTAGTTTTAAAACTATATCAATATCTACCTTTGATACGCTAATATATTGCCAAACCTTGTTAGCAGCATTAATTGACTTTTTTTTTTTATCGGTAAAGTGGGAATTGCATGTTGTTTTCGACTTAGTACCATCAATGAACAATGTATACCGTAAATGCACCCGTCATGCAAAAACTTTAAAAGAAACTTAATTTATATCTAATCTTTGGATACGGTAACTAGTTGCATTTTATTTGAACCGATATTCATGATTAAATCAATAATTTCTGCAACATAATAGGAGGCTTTTAATTTTTTTCCGTTGATATGAATTTCCTGTATTAAACATTTCCAGAGCTTTATTAAAGCATCGCTGTAATTTCCGTTAAAATATTGCATTTTAATGCATTATCAAAGTAGTCATCGTTTCCGCTTGCTTTTGTTAAAACGCCGTCAAGTTGGATGTATACTGATCTGTAAATATATCTTAAGATATACTGCTTTTCTATAAGGTAATAAACCATAGAATTTCGAGAAATTGCACCTAGTCTAATTAGAGCGCAATATAGTGTGCCATCATTTCAGTGTTTCAAAAACAAAAAAATTTTGCATGTTTCTTTAACACCCTGTATCTCGGAACTATGTGTTCCCGGCCCACATTTACATATGAACTTTTTTCATATTATTTTGGTAGTTTATCACACCATAAAGTTTGATCTACTAAGTGTCTATGTTTATTTTCTCAAAAATGTAATTGTGTATTTAAAATAAAACTGTTTTAATTATACTATGGCTGTTTTTAGTTGTGTAATAAAAAATAGGAAATAAAATTAATGTAATCTTTTAATGTGTATTTCATTTATTTAACCTTATAATATAATATAAAATATACCATCATAACTACATAATACATACAATATTTGATGTAATAAATATGGCAATAAAAATAAAAAACATTATTTATGTATCTACATTAGCTTCTTAGTTAGGTACTCCACTATCTCGTATAGAAAATGTTTTAAAACTATGACAATATCTATCTTTGATAAGCTAATATATTGCCACCCTTGTTAACGACATTGAATGACTTCTTTATAGTAGCAGTTCTATCCTATTCGAATCACACTCTCACCTGTTATTTTTAAGTTTAAAATTTCAGGTAATTGTGTGGCTTTGTTTTGTAAAAATCGACGTATCTTTTGTTTAGATAAGAGATGGCTAATCTTTTGTGCAATATATTTGTCCTTAGAAAAATTAATGCATTTCGACTAGAAATTAAATACCAAATTGTATTATTGACGGTTTTAAGTCGACCGCCTTAATGGCATTACCTCGATTTCAGATAGGTACCGTTCGCGCGAGCCACCTGGCCTACGTAGCTGTGTCCTTTATGCAGACCTATTGTCTGTCGAACAAATGGGAGCTATAAATTTAACCAACTATTTTGTTTCGAGATATGCGACAGTAAAAACTAAAAAGCTGATTTAATCTTTGATCATTAGAAAATAAATGCGATGTCGCTTGTTCTTTTACCCCTAGAAAATAAATGCATTTGTGCTAATATACCAGATCCCTTGTTAACGATATTGACAGACATATATTTTTGACAATTAAGAGCGCATAATTTAGCAATTGATGCACTAATTAATATACAACAATTGCTCCAATTCAATTAGTGTAATTAATGTGCAAATAGTCCAACTACTTTCATTTCTCGCGGCAATTGGGTTTTAATTATCCCCCCACCAGACTGCAAATATACTTTGTGATCGAGTGGTAATTTATATTTAATAGTGAATTAGCTCCTTGCTCTAAAACCTTCATATTCTAAATTATAATCAAATTAAGCTCTAATAAATCGATCACTAAATCGCCATAATAATAAAAAAATAGAATCAACGTCGGAAAGTATAGAAAGTGTGCCTTTTTTAATGGAATACTGGTCGAAGACTACCTACAATTTGAAATTTTAATAATTTGTAAAGGCACAGTGACAGTAGGGTATGTGAAATACGAGTGGTTTGATTTTCAGATAGGCACCTGTTTCGAGAAATTATGTGACAGTAAATAACGTTGTCAGTGGCAATGAATGACTCCTTTAGTATGCGGTTCAAACCTTTTGTCCTATTCGAATCGCATAAAAGCTGACTTTGGTTACCAGATCCCTTGTTAGCGATATTGAATGACATATATTTTTGACAATTAAGAGCGCATAATTTAGCAATTGATGCACTAATTAATATACAATTGTACCAATTCAATTAGATATATTGCAATTATACTAGTCTAATTACAGCGTAATAAACTTTCATTTCTCCAATTGATGTACTAATTAATATATAATTGTACCAATTCAATTAGATATATTGCAATTATACTAGTTTAATTGCAATAATCCAATTACTTTCATTTCTCGCAACAATTGGGTTTTTTAATTAACCCCCTCCAGACTATATAAAATAGTGTAATTAACGCGCAAATAGTCTAATTACACATTTACAAATTACTAATTACGCAATTACATTACATTACAGCGCAATAATTCAATTACTTTCATTTCTCAGCGCAATAATCCGATTACTTAACGCGCAAATAGTCTAATTACACATTTACAAATTACTAATTACGCAATTACATTAGAGCGAAATAATTCAATTACTTTCATTTCTCGCGACAATTGGGTTTTAATTATCCCCCCTCCAGACTAATTACATTTATTAGATATATTGCAATTATACTAGTCTAATTACAGCGAAATAATCCAATTACACAATTACAAATTACTAATTACGCAATTACAAAGTACTAATTACGCAATTACAAATTACTAATTACGCAATTACAAATTACTAATTATCGACAATACTCTAATTACCTAATTACCTTTATTGCAATTACAATTTACCTCCCTCCACTTTAATTGCCTAATTACCTAATTACCTAATAGTGCAATTATACTAGTCTAATTACAGCGCAATAAGCCAATTACTTTCATTTCTCCAATTGATGCACTAATTAATATACAATTGTACCAATTCAATTAGATATATTACAATTATACTAATCTAATTACAGCGCAATAAGCCAATTACTTTCATTTCTCCAATTGATGCACTAATTAATATGCAATTGTACAATTCAATTAGAAATATTGCAATTATACTAGTCTAATTACAGCGCAATAATCCAATTACACAGTTACAAAGCACTAATTACGCAATTACAAATTACCTCCCAATCTAATTATTCTAATTACATTTATTAGATATATTGCAATTATACTAGTCTAATTACAGCGCAATAATCCAATTACACAATTACAAATTACTAATTACGCAATTACAAATTACCTCCCAATCTAATTATTCTAATTACATTTATTGCAATTACAAATTACCTCCCCCCACTATAATTGCCCCCCACCCCAGAAAAAGTGGTGGGGGCCTCAAAGTGGAGGGGGGAGACCTCGGTCCGCTATTACCTATCTACTTACAAACGTACACGGAAAATGTTATGCTGGCCTATTTTCATGAAAAATCAAAGGAATATAAATCTTCCACGGTATGGGCCCAATATTCTATGTTAAAATCGTGTATGATTGTGTACAATAACATAGATATAAGTAAATATGCAAAGCTGATGGCTTTTTTAAAAAGAAATTCCGATGGTTATAAAGCAAAAAAATCAAAAATTTTGACAAGGGACCAAATTGACTCTTTTTTATCGCAAGCAAATGACGATGAATATTTAATGATAAAGGTAAGATTATATTAGTGTTTATTAAGGTATGATTATGCATTAATGATTTGTTACTTTTTTAGATTGCGTTGATCTTCGGAATTTCAGGCGCATGCCGTGGAGACGAATTAACTAATAAAAGTTGATGATATTGAAGATGTAGTATCATCTTTAATAATAACAATACCTAATTAAATATGCAATGTTTTATTAATTAATAAATAAGAATTACATTTTGTTTAACTATTGGGCATGAAATAAAAACTCCCCTAGGGAAATTGTTGTCTTATTTCGTTACTAGGGAGTAAATGCTTTACTTCTGTCACAATTTTGATGCCACAGAAATCAATTTCTACTCCCGGTCGTGGAAAAACTATCTTATTTGTTACTTTCGCAATAATCCACGGTGATAAATATTTTTCATTTAATCTTGTTGTGAATGCATCACCTAAAATTAACAATATGTATGTATATTATCTTTTACTTAAACCAATGTAATGCAACGCACCTTTCCTAATCCCAAAATATAGTCCTTAAATTCCTTCGTTGATATTTTTCGCACCCATCCACAAGCTGCCTAATTATAAGCCTCCAAGCTCTTATAGGCACTCACTTCCTCTAGGGTATAAACACTTTTCTTGTAGACTAAATAGTTTACAATATCAGGATATAAAATATTTGGAAAGTGTTCCACATTTGTAGAACAACCATTCCAGTTTACGAGATAAGGATCAACTTTGATGAGTTTTATTTACTGCAAATATCGATCCTGGACTATTTCCTCCAAGCCTTTGCAATATTCACTAACTTCCATATCTAATAATAACATCCATAATTACAGTTTATTTACTTCTACTTCTTTTATAAAATACCTACCTACTGCTCCTATTGAAAACGTCTGTATAAATGTTTTTATTGTCTGTATATAACAAAAACTAACTAAAGCTTAACGTAAAAAATGTCTATCACAAATTGTTTTATCATAAAAGAAAAATAAGAAATAACTAAACACAAAAGTGTGAAAAGTAGATTGTCAATCAATCAAATACAGATTGAGGCAAAACGCACGTAATTGTCTATATAAAACAAAAATCAACTAAAATTTAATGAAATAAATGTCCACCACAAATAAATATATCACAAAACCAATAAAATCGTAAAGCAAAAGGGCACAAAACACTCCAAAAACAACGTCACTTTACACGCAACAAATAGGAAGATTGAGGTTGTGTGTCCTCCAATCTCTCCAGCTGTCAAACGGTGCACGCGCCCTATTAGTCAAGTAAGTAAGCAACACAAAATAGATATTTTAATTTATATTTCAAACCGACCTATTTTAGGTATAACCTTTGAACATTAGGCAATTTTTTACTGTATCATGAAGAGGCAGCGCCAACCCAATTTGACTAGCCACGAAAGAGAAACTCTTATAACCCTTGTCGAAAAATACAAGGGCATAATAGAAAACAAACAAACAGATGGTGTGACAACACAAGAAAAAAATAAAGCCTGGAACACCATTGCCAAACAATTTAACGCCCTTTCCCCCAATCATGTCTGCAGAAGTGAAGATGCCTTAAAAATTTTTTATAAAAATTTGAAAAAAGAATTGAGAAAAAAGGCAGCGGAGCATAAAAAACAAACGTATTTAACTGGAGGTGGTCCTGAACCGCCCCAGTTTTCAGATCACTGCAATAAGCTTTTGTCAATTATTGATGATAAAACTGTTTTTGGATTAAGCAGCCAATATGATAGTGATGCTTTGGAATTGGGACAATGCAGTGCAGCTCGCGAAGATGATGCTATTGACAACATTGAGGTAAGTAAAACTATGAATTGGTATATTTTTTCTGCCTATCTATTTTTGTGATTAGATATACTTACATATTCTATATTCTACCCTACGATGAACTGTGTGTAACAGATATGTTACATATTTAATTCTCGTTTCGAATGACTGTAATAGAAGCAATAAGTACATTGTATGCTCCATCAGGTTGATGCAGATTCTAACATCAGTCAATATTGTTGTCTGCTGAAATACTGATGTTACTGACTTCCTTCAAAATAAATTGATTACAAATGTGCTTAAATGTTTTGTACCAGCTAAAAACCAAAATTGTTTGCTAATATAAGATGTTTTAGGAGATACCAAGTGTTGAGTCCGAGATTGAGGACGAGGATAGTGAAAAAACTAATTGGAAACATCATAAAGCGTCTGACCTAAAAAGGCGTCCTGATATGGCATTGATGCGCAAGACTGTAAGTACAATTAAACAGGATGAACAATAGCTATTTACCTAACAAGTTGAAAGTGTACTGACAAAATATTTTTATCGAAACCGTCATGAAAACAGTTGGAACAGTTGGAAAAAGACACCTAAATTTTTTTTTGTATTTTTATAAATAAAAAGTAGAAATAAAGCAACTTAGTTTTTTTTATTGATGCAAGGATAACATTTATATAGGAATATAATAGCTATTTATGTAACGAGTACATAATCTAAATAAAATAAACGAGATAAATTTAATTTCGTTCATTGAAATACAAATTTGACATTGCTTGTTAGTTTCTCACCCAATATTTTTCGTTGACGGATGAGTCCAATTTACTTTATCATAATGGTACTTGTACCATTAAGTTTTAAAATAGAAAGAGGGGTAAATCCATTGTTGTCAATGAAGCCAGAAAGACTCAAACTATCTACTACATGGCGCAGCAAAGGCATCTGCTGGCTGCCCGTCTTAATAAAATATTCGCATGCAGAAACGGCATAATGGACAGCAACAGAAAACTAGAAATTAAATTAAGCAGTTTCTGCGTGCGAATATTTTATTAACACGGGCAGCCAGCAGATGGCTTTGCTGCACCATCTAGTAGTCACCGGAGTCTTTCTGGCTTCATATGACAACAATGGATTTCCACCTCTATCTATTTTAAAACTTAATGCTTGTACCATAAAGTAGCGCATTATGGCTGCTAAATAAGGTCATAAATCAAGTATATACGTACGATTGAACATAAAGTTATAAATATTATATGAAATACATTATTAGGTAAATTGCCCTAACAGTTAAAAATGAATTACATGTTTATAAATTAGCAAAATAATTGTTAATCAGAACATTCCTCGTAAAAGCTGCATCACCCTCATTTGCTGGTACATTTCCTAAATTCGGAATATTTCCCATTTCAATGAAATAGTTAAGACGATCAATGTCGAGCTCTTCTGGGACAGGTGGTTCACCTTCATTATTATTAATTGCAATGTTGTGTAGAACACCTGTAGCAACCACAATGTTTAATGACGTTTGTATATTGATCCTCATCCCATATGCAAGTACTGGGAATCTTCGTTTCCAGACACCTATCAACCTTTCAAGACTGTTTCTTGTCCGAATGTGTGACTCATTATACAATTGCTCTGCTCGATGTATTGGATTTACAGGTGTCAATATATTATTGGATAGAAAATATCCACTATCCCCTAGAATAAAAAACAAAATAAAAGGCTTAAGGCTATTTCGATCACTGGTTTTACTTACCTAAGATTACAGCGTTGGGAAACTGCCCTGCCTCCAACCTTGCTCTGATTCTTGAATTATTATATATTGTTGCATCGTGAGTGGACCCAGGCCATCTTGCCACAATATCTCTTATTTTTAATTTGCTATCACCAACTACTTGGGTATTAATAGAGAAATATGATTTTCTGTTCCTAAACAGTTCTGCATCATTACCACCTATAAAAACATAATTTGTTGTCTAAATAATTTATCAATGTCAAAGTTTTTAAGACCCTACTGGAGGCTTAAGCTTTATAGCATATAAATTTTAAACTTGATAGGATATGTAGGTAATTAGTATATATTCAGATTCAACTATAGTATACATGCTTAAAGCTGAAACGGGTATACATATATACCTAGTTCTAGTACTGGTTTCGTAATTTTTTTGTATTTTTGAGCAATTTGTATCTGTGAGGCAGCTTAATAATTGTTCATGCATTTTTCAAGACTTCATAAATCGTACAAAAATATGATACATGCAATTTCATTTGCAAATTGATTTAGCATTTAATATTGTATTAGCAATCTGGTAATATATATTTCATTTTATTTATTCATTCATTTCAACTCTTGTGTACATATATTTTTCCTACCTGGTGATTGAACACGGATATGTGTTCCATCTATGCAACCTATCACCCGCGGAAACCTGGCAATGTTATAGAAGTCTCTTTGCACATCCAATAATTCGTTACCTTCAGGCATGTTAATGTATCTAGCTCTGAGACTAGCAATCGCCCCTGACACCTTCGAAATTATTCTAGACGCTGTAGAGGTATGCATGCCCATGTAATCTGCCACTGTTGAAATATGACTCCCAGTGGCAAAAAATCTTAATGTCGTTAGGAGCTGGTTAATGGGTGAGACGCTGTCATTCCTGTTTCAATGCATTTTATTACATTACTTAACATATACCGAAACAAATAAATATCTATTATTTACACTGAATAGCAAGCACCAATTATTGTTTGATAGGTACATACCAGTCATGGGGGTATTCTATAAGATGTTCTATTTCTTCGAGGACATTTAATGCTGTATCTTTTCTTAGCCTGAATCGTTGGAAAAACACGAGTTCATCAAGATCCTCGAAATAGTTACTCCTCATATACATTCTTCTTGGAAAACCAAAATCAACAATATCAAGGACCTCTAAATCGTCTTCAAAGATATTATTTTCAAACACAAAATCCATTAAAGCCTCCATAGTTGTTCCTTTTGATTCTATTCTACTTAATTTTCCGTTTTTGTTAGGTTAGAATTTGAGAAGTAAAATTTAACTCCAGGATAATCCTTTATTTTTGGGAGATTAAAAATAATCGTAGGTTAGGAAACAAGTCCGGGATTAAAAAAGCGGTGCAAATAAAATTTTAACTTTAATCCGGTGTTAAGCAGTAATCTAGGATTAAGTAATGCGGTGCAAACGGGCATTTGTGATAATTTTAGAAGAAAGCAGTATTGAAAACCGTGGAGAAAACATTACGACCTTACCAGATCGAAATAAAAATACATTTTATTTACAAGTTCCTTATCGTATACACATTTTTAAAACTACTAACCTGTGTAATTATTAATGGCACTATTCAGACACGACATGCTTCCAAAGTTATTTACCTTTCACATGTTCAGGAATGAAATCCACAATAAAACTTCAGTCAACTAACCCAAGAAATTTTTGAATACGTACCTGTGATATGAAATATTCTTTCTAGTTTTGCGATCGCTTCTATTTCGGCAACCCACAACGCTGCAGTTTGGCATTTATATATCAATAAAAGTCTTTCACAAATAAATACACTGTCCAAAGTTTGAAAATAACTACAATAAACACAGAAAATCACACTTTAAATAACCACTCAACTATACATAACCTAAGCTATTGACACTAGTGACAGGTCATACTAAATATGGCGCCTGGCTTCACGGTCGCAATTCATATGCCATCTCTATCCCTTCTCACCTCGATGGCCGGAGTTTACCCAACTATCACCATGACAGCTGGTTATTTGTAACCCAGTTTTATGTTCTTTTTGGAGCAAATTCGGAGGTTACATTTTAACAGGTTCAAAAATCAAAATGTCTGCTCCCATGGTGGAAAATTGGATGCCCAGAAGGACTAAGAGCTTTCTCCCCTCTCTATTTATAGTAATAATAACACGTCTAATGGAATACATAAGCAAATGTAGAGATGGCGACGTTCGATCGCTCGCTCATGATCATTGCTGAAATAAATAATTTTTTACATTTTTTCGGAATGAAATTAAACTGACATTTTGATGTTCGAAGGGAGTTTATTATATATTTTTGCAGCATTGTATGAGAAAGATCTTTGAAACTGCGTGGTTCTATGTTTTGGAACAGTATACAGATCACGATGGCGAGTAAGTATAACAACCATGCATGTATGAACCTCTCAACTTATCAAACAGATAAGTTGGTTCCCGATGACGGTTTATTTTAAAAGTTAAGCATAATAAATGAAGTAAAAACCTTTCGTGTAACAGCCAACTGGATTCTGGAAGTTTTTCAGATATATGGTCAAACTTTCTTAGGTTATAACAATAGGTAGGCAACGAATGCAGGAGTTTTGAATTTTTTGTAGGCTTAAACGATCTCTCAGAGTTAGTGCAGGTTTGGTGCAGGCCAGTACAATACATCACCAACTTTCAATAAATCACGTACCTACCTACTTTTAACTATACCAGGAATGTTCTGAACGTACGGCGATGTATTTTACATTAATCAAATAATTATCTTACTTATTGTTTACTACCTGGAGATTTTACAACTAAATTTAAAAAAAAAACTTGAACCTTAACAGAGTCTACAGGGTGAAGGGAATATTTTAAGTAACAGGAAATCCCTGATGGAAAAATCAATTTGTTACACACTGTGTCTGTGCATTTGGTATTTAAATAAATTGAATTAAAACATTGATAATTAAAAATTAAGCAGTATACGTACTTATATTTTCTATTATTCTTTCTTATAATTAAACTTATAATCAATGGTGTATCGTATACCCTGTACCATGTACCTTATTTTCCCTATCGATGTACAAATAAGAAAACAAAACAATTAAAATAAGTTAAATATATAATTATAATAGTTATGTCCTTTTTTAGTTATGTAATAATTTAATGTTTTTTTATTTTATTATTTATTAAGCATTATTGATCGCTTTGACCCGTTTTGATCGTGTGATGTACCTAATAGAAAAGTATATATTTTTAAATATATTTTTTATCTAAAAAAAAAATGGTTGCTTAGGCAGTAATTTAAAAACCTATGGGGTTGGTACTTATATGGTATGGAAAAAGGTTTTGATTAAGAAAGTTCATATGCGGCCCCTCAAGTAGTTTGCCCGGTAGGCCCTTTTGGTGATAATCAGTAATCACAGCAGGACATGAAACCGTATAATTATTTTTGGTTAGGTTACCGGTATTTTACCGGTTAGTGCAATATCGGTTTCCGTTACCAGTTTAAAACCTGCTAATATTTTTTCGTTTCCGGTAACCGTTATTTTATCGGTTTAACCGTTTTTTTAACTGTTTTTTTACAAAATGTTTGTATTGCATAAGTATATAAGTATGTAAGTGTATAAATTATTTAATTTTTATAACTTTATCCGAATACACTTGGGACAGTTCAGTCTGTGAGTCTGCAAGGCAAGAAGAGTCTGAACTCTGAACGTTTCTATAGGTACCTACTTACTTACATCAAAAGCGCCAACAAATCATCTGTGCCAAAAGAGTATACTATACTACACGGATACTGCAATGCGATTGATTTTGTAGATGTAGTCAACTAGGTAGGTACTTGGTACTTTTAATATTTATGGTAAACGTATATTCACCTAAATTAAACATTTATTGACAATAAAATAAAATAAAAATAACAAACCCTTTGTACTTTGTTTATTAATAATTAATAAATAATAATAATATTAGTTAATAGGCAATAATAGGTAATGAAATACAACAGGAATAAATGACATGAAATAATTTAAACCGGATTTCCACTCTACTATCACCTGAACGCTGCATTTGTCAATATCAAAAACAAAAAACTAATACCCCGAACAGCAAAGTAACATGTAACTCCCCATCAAAGTGGGAGAAGGAAACAGGGACACTTGTCTTGCAATATTATAGTAAATTGACCAAGAGAACGGAGGAACAAAACAAACATGGAAATGATGTGATTTGTTTTTTCATATATGTATTTTCGTTTGCAGACATATTATTAAAGGCACGGGAAGCGAAAACTGCGAAAAGTCATGTAAAATGGTGTTCCGTTCGTCGCAAATTATTTTTTGGGTACTTAGTGCCTAATTTCTTGTATTATTAAAAAAATAGAAAAACCGTTATTTAAAAACAGGTTCCTGGTTTGTAAATTTGGGAACCCGGTTTTAGTACAGCGTAATGGTTTCGGTTACATTTTTGTCGGTTTTAACCGGTTTTTTAAACCGGTTTAAAACCGGTTTCATGCCCTGAAACACAACTTATGCACACCCTAGTGCCGATGGCCAGTTCAGAGTGGTCGATGTAAGAATTAAGGAACTTGGGGACCTACACAGAAGACCTGTAACTAATTAAGCTTTGCATTCTTGATGTTGAACAAGAAAAAGTAAATAATGGATAATGAAAGAATTTAATTACTGGAAGTGTTCCTTGTAGAAACTTATTGTTATAATATAGTGTTATAATTCATGTATGAATTAGGTTTGGAAATAATATGATATTGTTTGTAATGAAGTGATTTTTGTCCGATACTATCAATTAGAAAATTATTCCATACACCCCGCACATAAATTAAGTTATTTTTTTATTTTCGTTGTTTATACATGTATACAAGGTGTCCCAGTTAAAACTCCCGGGGTCATTTTCTCGGAAACTTATAGAGATATTTGAATCCTGTAAAGGGTATTCACTAGAGTATATAAATATAAGAGTAAAGACGGTTTTTCTCCATGTTGTGATATAGATGACGTTGCGATCCAAAGAAATTGTTCGATCCCAGGAACGTTGAAATGAGGTGCATGTGAAAGAACATTATATTCTAAGCAACTTTTACGATTTAAACAATTTTCGAAAAATCATTGGTTTCCGAGATATTTGAATTTCAATGTAATATTTTTGAGAAACTAAAATAGCTATAACTTTTTCAAAATAAATTTTCTACGATAGATCCTTGGGACGTTTTTTTATAGTAAATCAAACTGATTTAATTAGTACTGAAACAAATTTAAATCAACTTCCGGTTTGACCAAAAATTACATTTTTTTATTTTAGAATGGGACACCCAGTATGTTTTCATACAAAATTAAAGATCAGGCTATTTAGAGCATTTTCCCCCCGTAAATACGTATAGCTTCAGCAGTATTTTTATGGCATTCGCTATAAATAATTATCATATTGGTTTTATATTCATTATTGTGATTGACCATGATAATTAAAATTATTATTATAAGTAAGACACTTTCTTCCTGTCATTTCGTAGTACTAACTATAATTACTATCAGTTTTCTGTATAACTACTTTTTGTATACCTTCCTAAAATGAACTTAAGTTATTTGTGTAATTAGTGCAAAAAGTGTATATTTGTTGCATGATTCATGAAGTTTGCAGAACGGGCGAAGCGAGAGCTGCAATCATGCCGAGTGCAACAAATACACTTTTTGCAAGTGTTACACACAACATTTTTTCTACGATCGAATTAAATAGATTTTTTTTAAATTTTATTGAACAGAATATTACACACAAAATATTCAAATGTCAAAGTCAAACTGACAACTAGATAAATTGTTACTGTTCAACGCCATCCATAAATAATATTATATTTAGGTGTTTAATGAAACGCCGATCATGGGTAACTAACATTTTATTTTAATATTCTACAACTTCAGCATAAAGATAAGACATAAAAACATAGACAAAACCAAATGTTTCTTATGTTGTGGATTGAGTCATGGGCGGCATAACCTCGGTGAAGTCCTTTGTCTAACAATAACTATGAATAAACTTTCGTTGCCTAGCAACAAAACTACTTTTTGCACTAGTGCAAAAAGAAACAAAGGAAATTACTTTTTGCACTAGTGCAACAAAGTATTACTTTTTGCATTGTAGATCGTAGAAAAAATAGTTTATTGATGGAATAAATGTGTTGAAACTATTTAAAAAAGTTTAAATAAGTAGGTACCTATTTATTAGAGGTGTTCATCAGCATAAAGTGAAAAATTCGGTGAAAATAAGTGATTGTGGCAGTGGCAAATACGACTTTCAGGGATTTTGGGGCCAAATATCTCGAAAAGTGTTGCCGAGCGGCGATTTTTGTATTAGAATTTTTTGTTCAGGACTCAGGAGGCAAAACTACGAAGGTTAAAATAAAAACAAATTTCAAAAATAGGACTTTCACTATTCTGGAGATTACCCTAGGTAGTAGTGGGACAATGCTTGCCAAGAGAGTTTCTTCACAAACACCGATAAGGCCCTCGCTATAAATTTTGTTGTTTTTTTAATGCTCCAAACCAAAGGCTTTCATAACCTATCCAGACGAACAGCTCTATATTTACTAGGCGTTTTCGTGTCGGGATAATCACTTAGGCTATTTTTCATAGCGATTTATGAAGCATTAAGAAAGTTATTAGCGTTTTCATGGACCCGTGTGGGACGGTTTCGTAAAATTTGTGAAATTAAAAACAGATACGAGAATGGTCTCCGGTTTCTGATCGATAGACGTCAAAAACGTCTATTTTCGTTCGCATCTCTTGATTCTCTTGAATCTCTTGAGATGAAAACCGCAGTGTGACCGCGCAATTCACGATGCAGTTTTAAGTCGGACCATCTACCTTGGATTTCGTACCAGAGCGCCGGTCCAGAGGCGATTTTTTGTTTGGAAATAGTGCGTTTGAAGTTTTCTTGTTTTTGGAATTTTTTCAATTTTGTGAAATCTCCAAGACACTTGCCTCTTCCAAGCTTAATAACTCGAGCATCCTTTAAGATGGACTGACGAAACCTTTAGCCAGGACGCTTCTTAAGATGGACTGACGAAACATTTTTTTTTTTTAACCTAGATGAAATTTAGAAAATGCTGGGTGAAATCGTGTTACTCGATTTTGCTTCCCCAGAAAATTACGATTTTTTTAAAAGGCGATTTTTTCGGATTTCAGCGAATTTCACGGCACATACATACCCTTTAGAAATGTTCTGGAACCTTTTCCTTTGGACCCGGATGGCGGGCAAGAAGAAGACGTAAGCAATACTTTTTTTGGCATTATTTCATGCTAATTAACAAATTCGCGAAAGGTCAACAAGAAAAATTTTTTTTCTAATTATTTATTACACGATATAAACGCTCCTGACAACAGCAGTCCTAGAGGTGCGTTGAAGGCGGTCCCTTTTCATGCCACACATAACTAAATTGAAATAAATATTAGTATATGAACTACGAACAGTCATTTTTTTACTCTCGGGCTGTTTCTGAAAAATTGATGTCGACCTTGTTCCCAAGGGGGGCATATTTTAATGTAATACCTACTTGTATAATACTATATTATCATCCCTCTACCCTACACAGCCGCACTCCCTCAAAAAATTGAAATGGCAAGAGGGAGTGGTACATCTTTTGAAGTCTTTCAATTCTTTACGTAACTGTGTATTTATTTGAACTTTTATCGATTTGTTCCTGAGGGAAATAATTTTATTTTTGAGGATTGCACACGATTGAAATCGTTTAAATTATCTAAAATACACGGCACTGAAAATCGCAATTTGTAAAAAAAACTAAATTTTTTTGTGCTCTCAAATTAGCACGAAAGATTCATAAGTATTCGATAGTTCTTGAAAATTAATTTATTCATAAAATCTCACAACAGTTATTCAGGATCTACTCTTGGTTGGGACACTCTAGTGTACAAGGTAGGTAGGTACGTTGTATAATATAATACCTATATAAATATGTGACAAAAAATTCCTGAAAACAAACCATTTGATATTAGGCTATTAAAAACTATGTAATAACAGCATATGTTGATATCGAATATATCACATTAAATATGTTAAATTTGTATGTACAACATGTACGTATAATTAATTTGATTATTCATTTATTCCACATGTTAAATATGTATTTAATATCATGTTATTTTATCAATAATGCTTTGGATAAAAATCCCGAATTAACCAAACAAAATAAGTTGGCAAGCGATTTAGAAAAATATTAGTACCTATTCCAAAACAATAAAATCCAGATTGCCAGGTAAATATTTCATTATTTATGTACCCAAAACATGTATTGTGCATTGTGCGTACGTACAGAGATTAGAAAATATTGGCACAGATGATTGTAAATTTATTTGATTATATTTTAGTGTTATTTTGTGAACTGTTAAATTGTACATAATTTATATTAATAGCAGGTCTAGAAATATTTAAAAAAATAAAGTTAAGATATATAAATGTATTGAGTTTGTACAAAATTAAGTAGGTAGGTATATATGTCTTGATGGAATCCTTGACCAAATGCGTGTAGCCCTTGTATATCCCTTGTTAGATTTTGGTATTGGTTATTAGGCTAGTATAGGGTGGTTATTTTTTACATGTTGTGACTGGCTGTCTGGCTCAGGGCCTTAATGCCAAAAAAGTAGGTATATCTTAATGTGTTTATCTTTTTTTATTACTATTTTTTTTGTCTTGTATGTGGTGTTCAGTTTAATTCGATTTTATGTTTTAAATAATGTATCTGAGTCAATTTGGAAATTTATAGATACTTACATGTTTGATACTGATTTTCATAGATGACTTTTTAAAAAGTAGGTATTTATATTAATAATAGTAATTGACTCTGAAGAAAATGTAGTCAGGCGTAAAAGTTATTTTTTTAAAAATATATAATATATAGATATTATATAATCCAATTATTTATCATAATTTTGCAGATTTTCTAGAATTTTGCAATTTTGTAAATGTTGTGTGCACATACTCTTGTTACCAACCCGACCACGGCACCCCGAAAAATTTGGTCCAGTGCCCATCATTATTAAAATTTATATTATTTCTATGCCATAGGTACCTATTAGGTACTCAATTTTGTAAAATTTTGCACACTCACACTTTAAATTTTGAACATACACGTAGATAAGTGTTTACGGCCGGCGCGGCCTACTCTGTTCTGCAAGGAAATTGGTAAAATAAAAAAAAAATTTTTTAGTGAAAGAATAATTTTGTTTCATAATATACTCCTATCAAAACATATTTTATTTTATTGTTTTATCCTTGTTTCAAAAAAATGTAAGGTTCCATTTGAAAAATAAATTTTTTTTTGTCTTGTCTTCTTTTCCTAAATAATAAAAAACTCCCTTTAGTAGACTTTTAATGGTAACTTGAAATGCCTTTATTAAATTTTTTGGTTTTTATCTATATCTGTGAATGTTTCAACGTAAAAATCGGAACAGCGAGCCAAGGGCACTAAGCTGAGTGGGCACAAAATTTGAAATAGAACGTTCCAATTTATAGAAAATGAAATGATTAAGGTAGCACAAGAATAATCAAAATTTTGTTAGAGAAAAATTATCAGGGCTACGCAGTCGTGTTAAATTTGTAGTAAGGTGTGCAAAACTGTCTAATTAAGATAACACAAAAATATAGGAAAATTTTGGTAGTGATGCTACAGTCCGTTTCACGCCCCATGTAACTTGATTTTAAGAAAGAGTTCCAAGAGAGTTTTATACGTAATTTAGTGAAAATAAATATAGGCCACTGCCACTATTAAATGTACCAGGGACTATTATTGGTTGTCTGATTTATCAAATCAAATTGCCCTGAACATGAGAATGCCGCTGATGTTTTTCTATGTTTTTTTTTTAAATTCCGTCTTTTTATGCTTTTTATAAGAACGACTACTTTTCGATCGACTTTGGAAATGAACCTTTCACTGCGTTTGTATTTTCTTACTTACCCAGTTTGTGGATTTATGAAATTGGTCCTAAAAAGGGACATTAAATTATTTTGGCGATAGTTTTGTGATTTTGTGGCGTTTATACTTATATTCTTTCCCGTCGTGCCGAATTATAACAATCAACTTTCCTCAGAACAACGAGGCGATACCATCAGCCATTTAATAACTTCAAGTAAGTCTCATATCTTTTCCTAAAATATTTACTAACCTTTTATTGTGTCACAGGCATTATTTAAGGCGATTTTTACCACTTTGCAGGGCTTCCCATTTTATATACAGGGTGTCCCGATTTTAAACCGACAAACTTCGGGTACAGAAAGTTCACATGAAATTATGACATACCCCTTCTAACATTTCTTCTTTATCGAGCCTCCTAACGGAGATACAGGGTGTTGAAAATTCAATTTATTTTTTGTTTTTCTTTAATAACTTCCACAATATTAAATATAGGGAAACCAAACTTGGTACACATAGTTAGGTTGTGAGGGTCCATCTTTGCTATGATTCAGAGTTGAACTGAGGCGCGCCAGTGGCGTGCGGTGTGGTCACGTCGACATAATTTTAAGGAAAATAGTATGTGCACTAATATTTTTCGCAATTCTGATCAGATTTTCATAATTTACGGTTAATTTTCTAAAAAAACTTGCTCCTGTATAATTTTGACTGAGGCATTAGTTTTCGAGATATTTGCGTCTGAACAAAACGATGCACCAAAAACACAATTATTTAATTAAGATAGCCCTTTCAAAATTATTTTCAATCTGATTTTTGAAGGGATATACTGAACTGAACTGTCAATTTAATGTTTTTAATGTTTTTCTTCTTTTGCAATGAGGCGTTTTTAAGGCCTTTTGCAAGTCAATATTATTTCTGTCAAAAGAAAAATTTTTATTTCCGTTAGGAATGGCTATAGAGAAATTTTAGAAGGGATATATTTTCATTTCATCAGAACTATTCCCGACATGATAATTGTGTTTTTGGTGCATCGTTTTGTTCAGACGCAAATATCTCGAAAACTAATGCCTCAGTCAAAATTTTACAGGAGCAAGTTTTTTTAGAAAATTAACCGTAAATTATGAAAATCTGATCAGAATTGCTAAAAAAATTAGTGCACATACTATTTTCCTTAAAATTATGTCGACGTGACTACACCGCACGCCACTGGCGCGCCTCAGTTCAACTCTGAACCATAGCAAAGATGGACCCTCACAACCTAACTACGTGTACCAAGTTTGGTTTCCCTATCTTTAATATTGTGGAAGTTATTAAAGAAAAACAAAAATTAAATTGAATTTTCAACACCCTGTATCTCCGTTAGGAGGCTCGATAGAGAAGAAATGTTAGAAGGGGTATGTCATAATTTCATGTGAACTTTCTGTACCCGAAGTTTGTCGGTTTAAAATCGGGACACCCCTGTATACATCATATATTAAAACCCAATGTACCTTGAGGGTGTGGACGCTCCTATACGAGGTGCAGCAGCGAAATCAGTAGGACTTTATTTTGGAGGTGGCCGAGACATTTTGGGAACATCTCAGCCGATAGGGACCATTCGTGAGGCGGAAATCAATAACCTAGTCAGCCAGGTTTTACTTAACAATAATTATTATTCACTTATAAAAGGTCTCCCTGTGTGCGGTAATTAACTGGGAAATATATCAGGTTATTTTAACATAAATCCTCTGGCAAACCACACTGTATAGCAAATCTCCTGTTTTTTGTACCTTACTTTTTATTGATTTTTATACTAATCGTTGTGGAATTGGTTTTATTATTTTTAGCATTAATGATTTCATGGTGGATAATGTTATTTTAAATTAAATGTTTTAATACTATTAATATTAAGTGGGGTTACTGATACCATATGTTTCGCGTGGGGTTGGAAAAATTCTAGCGGTTTAATCCCATCCAAATATAATATATTTATATGTGCAATTTTACTCTTAAAATTAAAATAGTTTACTTTTGTATCGTCTAATACTGCTAGGCGTCTTGTGTTTTATATTTTCCCCGTCAAAATTTGTAGGTGGTGGCCGTTTTGTCATCATCGAATTTATGTGGGTATTCATAAAAATGTTAACACCGATTTTACAATGTACCTGTACGCATAAACCGCTTTCATCAACAATTTAAGTGCTTCAGGTGTAGTGGATTTCTGTAAAAATACGGCGTCTCCAGGCGTGATCACGTACTCGGGCACCGAATTTGAAAGTTTTCTGATAATGTATTTTTATTTTTATTTTTTATGGAAAATAGATCATGTATCACCAATTTGGCTTGAGTAACACAGTATATTTGTGAAACTTTGGATAGTCGAAGTCAAGTATTATTATTTATATGGATTTTCAAAAGGCCTTCGATCAAATTGATCATTACATGCTATTGCACAAATTGAAATCTATTGGATTTTCCGAAAAATTAATTCTGCTTTTTAAGTCTTACCTAATAGAGAGACGGCAGTTCGTAGAATATGATGGTGTCAAATCCACAGAATATGTTGTTACTTTAGGCTTGCCACAAGGCTCCAACTTAGGTCCTTTACTTTTCCTTATTTTTATTAAGATCTTGCTGATCAAATTAAGTGCCCAAAATTATTATTTGCCGACTATCTTATTATTTATAAAACAATTTTAACATCTGAAGATTGTCTATTTTTACAGTTTATTATTGACACACCGAGAAAAAAGGTGACTAGCTACAATTAAAATTTTAATATTGGCAAGTAAAAAGTTCATCAGTATATGGGACTACTCCACCACTTCTTTGGTACAAGTAAACTAGCAATCCTGACACAAACTACTAATACCAATTAAACCATTTTAGAGTAAAAACTACTACTTTCCATTAGTAAACCAGTGTACTTATGACAAATGTAGGAATGTATTTATGCTTAATAAAGTATAGTCCCCGTCATTAGAGAACAGTATATTTACCATCATTAGCTTGGCATGTTTTAACAAAGAAACTGATTACTTGTGTCGAATAAATATCTTAAGGAGGTTTAATAAAGTATTTCTCTATCATTAGTAAACAGTGTATTTATCGTCATTAGCTTGGCAAGTTTTAACAATGAAACTGACTACTTGCACCAAGTAAATACTTTATTTAAGAAGGTTTAACTTACCTTAAAAATCAATTGTAATACATTGTTCCAGTCATTTCTAGCTAATGAACTAATTAATATTCATCAATAAACAGTTAACTTGCCTTGATCAATATTTATTCTAGCTATTATTAAACAGTTTCATTAATATACAGGGTATGCCGTTTACCGGTCCTCTGTTTTTACTTTTAATGGGCAATAACTATATACAGGTCAAAAGAAATGGCGATAAATCTTAAAACATGTTAATAAAAGTTGTATGCATGACGAGAATAATTTTTTATTCTTAACATGGCAATTTTTCCTATTTTGGATAGCAAAATTTAAAAAAAAAAATTGTTATCCATAATAAAAAATAGAAAATTATTTTTTATTATATACAACTTTTACTACGGTATTTTAACATTTATCATCTTCTTTTGACTGTAGTATTTATTACCCATTAAAAATAAAAACAGAAGACCGGCAAACACCGTGTATATTAGATGGATTACAAGATTTCACTGGCAACGTTGGTGGGTTCGGTTGTTTGTTTCTTGTAAATGTAACCCCCTCCCGAACAGCTCTAGCTTTGTCTGATTCCCTTTGGATATTTATGATATAAAAGAAAAAAGGCAGATAATACTATAATTTTCATTTATTAATATGAAAAAATATAAAATACATACATATATAGAAAATAAAAAAAGCTGGACAGTAATGCCTAACCAAAAAGAAATAAAAATATATACGTTCATTATAAAGTTTTGTATCCTTAATTTTGGAAACAACTTGCATAAATGGTGAAAATATAGAATTACTAAAACATTTTTTAAATTAAAGCTTTTGGTACAAATAACATGTCTAGTAATGCCTAACCAAAAAGAAATAAAAATATATACGTTCATTATAAGTTTTGTATCCTTAATTTTGGAAACAACTTGCATAAATGGTGAAAATATAGAATTACTAAAACATTTTTTAAATTAAAGCTTTTCGTACAAATAACATGTCTTGAATAATTTATTTCAGCATTCAATACATTTTTTTTTTGTTATTATAGGCCTATTAACAAAACATATTTCTTTGTTATTGTTAGTCAAAATGATATATACAGTGTGTCCCCGGATGGAGTTGACAAGAGGAAAAAAATCTTTATTATTGATTGTACGACGAAAAGTCACTCTTTATAAAAAATTCTGCTTGTTGAAAAAATGAGTTTACCATATAAAAATCTTAGATAAGATGTACCGGGTATTAATGAATTACGAAAACATGAAAATGCCTCAAGAGAGAAGTACCATTATTTATTAATTTAGACAAAATGTTTATAAAACAAAGTTGTTTATAATCCAAAATAAAGCCTAAATACAAATTTTGAAGTCTAAATTTTGAATTGTATGTTCTTATTGTGTTTTATCTTTTTAAGTAGAATTTGTGAAAATTCAAATTAAAAAATATTGTAAGTTCCACAAGTGATGCACAACACCTTACCGGGCACGCACACTGGAACAAATGAACCGCGAGAACCGCACCATCGGGCAAAGAGAAAGTCCCGAAGCGATTGTTATCTCGCGAAAATAGCCGAAGACGGTTTTTTTCTTTCAAGTTTAATTATTTTTAGTCACTGAATGCTTAATGGTAGGAAATTGTCTACTAACAGGAAAGATTTGCCTGCTTACTGCTAGTAAAAAACAGTCATATGCACTATTTAATTACCACAAAGACATCAATGTCCGTGCATAAAACAACTGATGATTACTGAGAAGTAAACTATTAATGCAAGTGTTCATTGTATATCGGGGTTATTTAACTACTTATTAAGGATTATTTGCTTCATGTCAAAACTTCTGTTTTATTTATTACAAGTACTATGCAATATTATTAGAGAACAAACTAGACATTTGTCTTAATGAAAATTGTGTCAGGATCACTGTTTACTTGGAACGTTTTTCTCGGTGCAGTATTATTAATTGGTGTAAGTTTACCGTATTAACTTAAATATTTATAAATGTAATATTATTTCATTTTCGAGAAAAAAAAATTGTTAAATACAACTACAACATTAACTCAATTTTAATTACTCGTTGTCAAGAGGTTAAAGACTTAGGTATATATTTCAGCTTTGTTTGTCATCAAAGTGTAGTGCAGAAAAGTGTAGGTTTATAAAAGTGTACAAAATAGCTTTGTTTGTCATCAGCCACTAGTGTACACTTTTTTACACTTTTTGCCAATAAGTCGTTTGTTATAAATTAGTGCAGACAGTGCTAGCCGTTTGGTATAACACTATAGTGTACACTTTCTTGCACTTTTGACACTGACTCCTGAGGAGGTGTAACGAGTGTCGATAGTGCAGCGCAGGCACCTGAGCTGAAGTTTGAAGCTGTTCTGTGGTTTGAAGTTTGAGATTTACTGAAATGGGTTGTCTGACAGAGGTATGAATTGAAATAATGTGATTTTGTCACAGTTATTTAATGATAAGAGTGAAGATACTGGTAGTGAATCTATTATTGCTATTATTTATAGGTTATGTTGATTTTCTGACAAGAGTACGTACACTCTAAAGTTGTTTGTTATAGAAATACACATCTGCACTAGTTAACATTTTGTACACTTTTAAACCTACACTTTTCTGCACTACACTTTGATGACAAACAAAGCTTTCGACTATAAACTGGAATTTATATCTCACATCAAGAATGTTGTATCAATCTTCTGCTTGTAGACAATTAAGGTAAGTTCATGCAGCAGCGATTTGCGAGTTGCGATTAGAGATTTTACAATTTCTGCAATGAAAATTTAACATTCATTCATGCACATACGCGAAAACTAGTCACTTTTAAATTTGCGATTCTCGCAATAAAGTCAAATGAATAAACTAATGCCAAAAATATTTTATATTAAATTATTAAACTGAAATCCGCAAATCGTAATTCGCAAATCGCTGCTGCATGAACTTACCTTTAGGCTTTATTATAAGAAATGGTAAGCATTTTAAAAACATTTCAACCTTTAAGCTATTATATTTTACATATGTAAAATCAAAGCTTGAGTATGGAATGCTAATTTAGTATCCCATTTACCAAGACAATATTGAATCTCCCCAGAGAAAGTAATTGAAATACTTGGCATGTAAGGAAGATAATGTATATCCTGCACGAGGTATAGACAATAACATTTTATTAAACATATTTGAGCTTTTGTAACTAGAACTAAGTCGATCTATGCTATCTATTAAATTTCTGTTTAATCTGCAAGATCAATTGTAGTACACTGCGCGTCATATAAATGTGGTACAACAGTTACTGTTGTAACCAGAAAATCAGGTTTTTTTAGTTGTGTATGGTGATCTTCCTGAGCGTGACTGATGCAAACTGTCATTTAAGAGCTTTGTAGGTTATGACTAAACCAGAGACGTCAGAATTGCAACGTCTACAGTCATAGCCCCCTAGAGTTACAAGCCATGAAGTATGAAATCTGGCAACGCAGCAGGTAGTGCTGGTCGTGTTGTTTACCAGTCCTGGTGTTTGTTTAGTAATTACATTTTAGACTTTGTGCTGTTTGTACTTTTCTACTGTGTTAATAAAATTTATTATTAATAATTCATTAACTTCGTTTATTTCAAGTTTTTAAACTGGGCAAAGGTAAGAAAGTATTATTAAATGCATTTAGTGAAAATTTCATCTGACAGATAATGGATGCAAACAATGTTTGAAATTAGGAAAAGTGATAATAATTTAATTAAATAAAAATATTTAATATAACATAATAATAGCTTTGTTTGTCATCAAATTGTAGTGCAGAAAAGTGTAGGTTTAAAAGTGTACAAAATGTTAACTAGTGCAGATGTGCAGTGTAATTCTATAACAAACAACTTTAGAGTGTACGTACTCTTGTCAGAAAATCAACATAACCTATAAATAATAGCAATAATAGATTCACTACCAGTATCTTCACTCTCATCATTAAATAACTGTGACAAAATCACATTATTTCAATTTATACCTCTGTCAGACAACCCGTTTCAGTAAATCTCAAACTTCAAACCACAGAACAGCTCCCAACTTCAACTCAGGTGCCTGCGCTGCACTATCGACACTCGTTACACCTCCTCAGGAGTCAGTGTCAAAAGTGCAAGAAAGTGTACACTATACTGTTATACCAAACGGCTAGCACTGTCTGCACTAATTTATAACAAACGACTTATTGGCAAAAAGTGTAAAAAAAGTGTACACTAGTGGCTGATGACAAACAAAGCTAACACAAAGCTTTGTTTGTCATCAGCCACTAGTGTACACTTTTTTACACTTTTTGCCAATAAGTCGTTTGTTATAAATTAGTGCAGACCATAGAGATAGAATATAAGGAGATGCTCTACGATATAAATAGGTAAGGAAATAACGGTACCACTGGGCGGAGCTTAATGTAGTAGCAATATGGCGGCTTAACAGAGTTGGATTAAGCGCGTTCTCAGGATTCGATTTTAGTTGGTCAACTTTCTACTTTCGTAATCAACTAAAGTCGGTGAAGTTTTTGGTTCAAACGTCTTTTTAGACCAGATATTTAATATAGTGGAACTACTCATAGTTTTATGGGGCTTATAGGTCCCTTTGAAGGAAAACTGCACTATTAGTTCAATAGTACCAATTCCTACAGCTTCTTAATTGGGTATGTGGATGATGATGGTGAATATGAAAAGTAAAACAAAAGGCAAATAGGTAAATTTGTCTTTAATTTACATACCTATGTTATACGTTGTTTCAGAATATATAAATATACAGTACCCCAAGAAAAATTATAGCCAAATTGGAAACTGCAAAGACGGGATGATCGTACGTAGAGCGTAAAGCGTGTATTAAATAGAGAAAACGATCACTGAATGTGTAACGTCCACACTCCTTCGAAGTGGTACGTACTAATCAGAAGATTTTCTCCAGGGCTATATTAAATAACTGACATGCCAGCGCATCTTCCTGTCGCAGTCCTTTGTGTATTTCGAACGGTTCCTGTATTATGTCGTTCTGGTGTTTAACTACGGACGTGGTGTCAACCATGGTCATTTTAATCAGACAAGTTAGCTTCATTGGTACTCCGAGTTCGTTCATAGCTTCGTGCAACTTCGACCTAAGAATGTTATCATATACGCTGCTTTAAAGTAGATGACAAGTGGTGCATACCAGTGTTATACCAACGTCAAATTCTCTGGATTTTTCTAGGATTTGATGCAAAGTGAACATTGGTTGGTAGTTGAGCGACCTGGTCTGAATCCTGACTGATATTCTCCAAGGTGGGCTTCAGAGAATGGTTTCAGTCTTTCATTTAGGTTGGTCCTCCCGCCAGCAGCTTTTGAAAATGTTCTGTCCATCCAGATAGAATATATTTTTTATTACTTTTTAAGTTTCCTCCTTTGTCTCTACAGATATTAGTTCTTGGTTTAAAAACCTTTCTTGTCACGTTTCATTCCTGATAGAATTTTCTAGTGCCATTCTCGTTTTGGTGACTTTCAAGCTGATCTAAAAGTTGGTTTTCCTTCTCCCGTTTCTTTTGTTTGTAGTTATACGTGTTCTCGTCCCCTCTAAGATGCTTGTATTTGTCCACCGCCGCCCCTTTGTCCTACGCTGTAGCATGTATAAAGTACACTACCATTAATAATAGCATTTATGTACCATAATTTTGTAGGTACGGTTCTGTTTATTGTTTATACTAACCTATGAAATGTGATTCCCAACATATTTTTATCCACGCGGTCTCCGCTACAGCAGCTACGCTGCTACGCACAGCACAAGACACCGTAATTGTTTTTAAGAAACTAACAAAAAACACTTATATAGTTCTCAAAACACAAATGAAATTCTAAATATTGCTCAACATAAACTGACAACAAATGACTTTACAGTTTGACATTTTTGACAAAAACGTCGTAGCAATAATGCGGACATGAAACCACTTTTGCCACGTGATGCCGTCTCCCTATTATATTCTATCTCTATGGTTCAAAACATAGAAGTTGACTCCGCCCCATTAATTTTATGGCAGCGCAGAACGGTTCACGCAATAGTCAGTTTTACACGATGGAATTACTGAAAGCTGTGATAGCTTCAACAAAATTTGTTTATTTATACGTGTTACATTGTATACTGCAGCGATGCTACATTTTTATAATGTTTATTCCCATTAAAGTTTCTATTATACATTTGTAATTTTGGACTTTTAAAAATAATACTTATTTCCGCGAAAATTTAAACGACGTTTCTTTATTAAGTCCGCACTGCGCAAACTCACGGTATTTTGTTTATTTCCTGCCGTCTAGACGTAATGACCAGCCGCCGATTGCTGGTTTGTTTACGTTTGTATTCGTTTTTAGGTTAGGTGCTTTTGCGAGTAATTTCCACATTTAAGAGAACGTATGTGGTTATTTCAGGCAAAAAAGTTTAGTTTGTGATTTACTGTAACAGTTTCACTTAGGTTACTCTACTGGATAAACTCCAATGACCACAATGTACACTACTCAAAAATAGCCAAATCCTGAGTCGTTTACTTTTCGGTTTCCACCACTGTACCTACATATTTATTTATTAATATCTATCGTATGATTCTTTCGGTGGTACACTTTTGGTGGTTGGAGTTGGTGTGTTTCTTTGTATTCATGAAGAATATTGTAAACACTTGCAACACCTGCTGCCGTTGCAGTGAATTTCACGCATTCCATTTTTGGCTTCTCCGGATTCTCCCTATCGTAGGCCTTGAAGATATTCAGCACGTTTTCCTTATTCTCCACTGAAAAATGTCTTGCTTTTCGCTTTCTCGGTGGAGAAATTGCACCCCCTTCAGCCATCTTATTTCGATTTTTCATAACCTGTGCATGACAGTTGACAGTGCAGGCCGGCTCCCCATTTATTCGCGTTTTTCGTACGTTTAATGCGTTTCGCGACAATCCATAACATACGCTGATTGCTGATTGGTCTGTTGCAAAATACGTAAAAGTTTAATGTGTGACGCAAGTTCTTGTAGAGGCGGCCTTTCAGTCAAATCTAGAAGTTGCATTGTAATTTGGGTTCTATAAATATGACCAATAGAGAAATTTCATTCAAATTTAGCGGACATTTTTGGGGCGGAGTGTATTTCTATCTTTTGGACAGACAGAGTATAATAGTGTATATTCTAGGATTATATATTTGTAAATTATTCATTCTTGGCGAAATAAATTTATAGCACAAGTTTTGGGATCTTTTTACTTTATTTCCCAAAAAAAATCCTTAAAAATTGGTGCATGAAAGTAAGGGATGGCTGAATTACAGGACTACCATTGACAGGAAATGCGATGTTGCCATTGTTACTACATGGTTTGTAACTCTAGGGGGCTATGCTACAGTTCACGTTATTCGCGAAAATCACGGAGTGGGCGACATCTATATTTTTTGGCGTAATCTCAATATGATGAGTCATTCATAGTGAACAACATTGAGTAAAAATAATTGTTTAGTTATTTTTCTAAATAGTTTATGTTTATATTTATTTATATTTATTAGCTAGTGGACTGTATTATTTTAATTGATTTCTTGTTTAACTCTGTTTATGTATATAGTTTTATTTTTATGACAATTACAATTCAAATTATTAATTAATTCTGACACTACAGCCTCCTACATTATTTCAACATTAAAAATAGTTAACATTCCGGCCCCCTTGAAGGGTACCTTCAATTCAAACCTTGTAACAAAACAATAAAGACTATAAATTATTCTATTGGTAATACACAAAGTTTCTTCACAGTCCTTTTAAACAATCCAGATGGAGTTTTCACTGCTGCAACTCTCACGACTCCATCTTCTCCAGGATAAACTTCTGTAATACGACCTATTAGCCATTTTAAAGGAGGCAAATTATCTTCTGCTAGAAGAACCATAGCTCCTACACATATATTTTCTTGTTTTAAGTTCCATTTACCTCTCACTTGAAGCTGTTGTAAGTAATCTCGGTACCACCGCTGCCAAAAATGTTGCCTTATCTTCTGTATATGTTGCCATCTAGATAAATGATTGTTTGAGGTACCTAGATAATTTCTTTCAGCGGGTTCTAACAGTGAATCAAATATTAGAAAATGGGAAGGAGTTAGGCATTGAAAATCATCAGGATCAGAGGAAAGTGGTGTTATCGGTCTAGAGTTTAAACATGCTTCAATGCCAGTTAAGAGGGTATAACATTCTTCAAAGGTTAAAATTATATTTTGAGTAACCTTGTAAAGGTGTCGTTTCGTTGCTTTCACAGCAGATTCCCACAATCCACCGAAATGAGGAGATCGTGGTGGTATGAAACTCCATTTAATTTGCTGTTTAGATAATTCGGTGATTAACTGATCATGATTATGTAACATAAAATTATAAATATCTTTTAACTGAGAATTAGCCCCAGTAAAATTAGTAGCATTGTCTGAGTATATTTGAGAACAAATTCCTCTTCTAGCAACAAAACGTTTTAACGCAGCCAAAAAAGCTTCAGTAGTCAGGTCGCTCACCAACTCTAAGTGAACAGCCTTAGTTGTGAAACATATGAAGACAGCAACGTAAGCCTTTGTTACTGGAATTCTTCCCCTGCGCTTACTCTCACGAATCTTTATCGGCCCAGCAAAATCAATACCTGTGATATCAAAGGATCTCCTAGACTGACAGACTCGAGTTTTAGGTAAATTTCCCATTTCATAATCTGCTTTTCTTGGACTATAACGGAAACAAGTTATGCATGTATGAAGAATCTTTTTAACAACTCTTCTGCCACAAATTGGCCAATATTTTAGACGAATTGAAGCTAACAGTTGCTCAGGTCCACAATGTAGTAGCTTTTTATGCGTGTCTAGAATAATAAGTTTAGTTATAAAATGATTTTGAGGAAGAACTATCGGATGTTTTTGATCAGGATGTATATTAGCATGAATAAGTCTACCTCCTACTCGAATTAGTCCATTATTGTCGAGGAATGGTTTTAATTTTAGAAGGCGACCTTTATATTCTTTATTCTTGCGAAGTAATTGTAAGTCTTCTGATAATGATTCCTCCTGCACTCTTTTGAGAATAGCAAAGGTGGCATTTTCAATTTCTTCCACTGACAAAGGACCAGTTTTAGTATTTTGTCTATTTCTTGCATTATAAATAAATCTATAGCAGGTTGCAATGATTCTTTGTAATTTTATAAATGAAGAATATTTCGTTAATGTTTCAAACGGTACACAGGCAGTCACATATAATGATATTTTTTTAAATTCTAAAATGTCTATATTTTCAATAGAATCAATGCATTGTTTAGGCCAGGATTCTTCTGATGTTAACCATGTTGGGCCAAACCACCATAACTGATTATTTAGCAATTCATCTGATAACGCTCCTCTGGATAAAATATCAGCTGGATTGTCTTTGGAAGACACATGTTGCCATTGAATATTTGAATTTAATCTTTGAACTTCTGCTACTCGATTAGCTATAAACGTTTTTAACTGATTTGGAGATTTTTGAAGCCATTGTAAAACAATAGTTGAATCTGTCCAATGATATACGGTATTAATTCTTTCTTTTAATGACTTTCTTACTAAAGCAGTTAATCGTGATAGAAGCAATGCTCCATTGAGCTCTAGACGAGGCAATGATAGTGATTTAAGTGGAGCAACCTTGGATTTGGAACAAAGTAAGTAGCTTGATAATTTACCTTCTGAGTTTCTACTTAAGACATATATACAGGCGGCGTAAGCATTTTCTGAAGAATCACAGAATCCATGTATGTCTACTTGTTCATTGCAGTTTAAAGGATTGACATTTCTAGGTATACGAAGTTGGTTGATTGTTTCAATATTTTTGTAGTAATTAATCCATTTGATGTATAATGCTTGAGGTATTGATTCATCCCATCCAATTTTTAACTGCCAGAGACTTTGCATAATAATTTTCGCAGTGGTTACTAATGGGCCGACCAAACCCAGTGGATCAAATATTTGAGCAATTTTTGATAATATAGTGCGTTTAGTAACCCTATATTCAGTATCTAAAGTTACACAGTACTGGAGGTTATCGGATTTTGAACTCCAATACAATCCTAAAGTTTTGATTGGCTCTGTTTTGTTTAAAACCATTAATGAGTCATCCCTAATTTGATTGATATGTTCTAAAATCTTCTCTTGATTAGATCTCCATTTTCTAAGCGGAAACCCACCCATATTAAGAAGTAATGACAGCTGTTTTTGCAACTCTATAGCTTCGGTAATTGTTTGAGCGCCTGTTAACACGTCATCCATATAAAAATCATTAGTTAAAGCCTTATCTGCTAAAGGAAACTTATATCCATCCTCGTCTGACAATTGTTTTAGACATCGAGTGGCTAAAAATGGTGCTGAAGATGTTCCATAGGTTATAGTATTTAAATTATAATATGAAATAGGTTTTGTTTGATCTCTACGCCAGCATATTCGTTGTAAACTTCGGTCATCTTCGTATACCATTATTTGCCTATACATCATGGTAATATCTGCCGTCAGGACATATTGATGAAGACGAAAACGAAGCAAAATGTTTATTAAGTCAGGTTGTATCGTAGGTCCAACTTGAAGCAAATCGTTTAAAGACGAATTAGAGTCAGATTTTGCAGAACCATCAAACACAACTCTTAATTTGGTGGTGATGCTAGATTCTTTTATAACTGGATGATGAGGTAAGTAAAAAACATTATCGGTAGAAATGTCTTTGTTTGGATCAGTTAATGACATGTGGTTTAGTTCTTCGTATTCGTTAAGAAAATCATCGTATCGTTGTTTTATATCGTTTTGTTTGACTAGCCGTCTTTCTAATGCATAAAGACGTGAAACTGCATTGTTTAAAGAATTTCCAAGATAAATTGATTCTCTTTTTGGTAATTTAACAATAAATCTTCCATCTTGATCACGAGATATAGTGTTTATGAAATATTTCTCACATTGAAGTTCTTCTTCTGAATAATATTTATCTAGTTGAACTTCTTCTATATTCCAAAATCTTTCAATTTTCTCCTCTAATACTTGTAAAGTGAATAAATGAGAAAATGTAGAATTTTTGTTTATTTCTATTGGCCCAGATATTATCCAACCAAACTGAGTTTTTTGAAGTAAAGGTTGATTTCTTTTTAGTTTAATTTGTCCAACGCAGAGCAAGCTCCAGAATAATTCAGCACCGATTAGTAAATCTACCGGTCCAGGTACATGAAAGCTTGGATCTGCTAATACTATGTTACTTGGTATATTCAGATGTTCCTTATTAAGTGGATACTGTGGAAGATCTACAGTAATATTAGGAACGACTAGGCAGTTGATATGAGATAAAAAGTTATTAATCCTTGATTTTATTTTAACCTGTGCTTGTTGAGTTATTTGGGATGAAATCTGAAACATTCCAATTGCTGATATGTTTATAGGTTGACACTTAAGTCCTAATCTTTGACAAAGATCTTGAGTAATATAACTGCTCTGCGAACCTGCATCTAACAAAGCTCGACAATTATGAATTTTTCCATTAGCAGCATATATATGTATAATTGCTGTTGCTAATACACCATTGACTTGGTTATTCTGAGAATAATGTATTGTTACTGTTGCTAATTCTTGTTTATTTTCATCTGAACTCAAAGCGACTATACCATCATGTTCTTCTTGGATATTTGCTGGATATACTTGACTTGAATCTTGATGTAGTAATGTATTATGTTTTTTACTGCACACTCTGCATTTGCTAGGTGATAGACAATCTTTTACTATATGTCCTGGACGAAAGCAATTTGAGCAGAGATGTCGATTTTTAATTTCTACGACACGTCTAGCAACAGAAAGCTTTAAGAAGTCTTCACAGCGGAACATAAGATGTGTTTTCTTGCAATAAGCACATGTAGGTTGAAACTGCTGAGATGAACTTGAAGTAAGGCTTACTTTTTTATCAAATTTCTTGTGATTAAATGTTTTTGCTTGATCCTGTCTAGATTTATCCCTGTCAATCATTTCAAACGTTTAACATCTGCTTGTCAAAAAATTTAAAAATTCTTGCATTGTAGGCATATCCCCCTTCTTTGATCCAATTTGAGTTTCCCATTCTTTTTTGGTAAAGAAATCCAGCTTGTTTATTAATACATAAATGAGAATAGTATCCCAATGTTTGACTGGCTGATTGAGAGCTGATAGTGCTCGCAAATTTATTTGAATATTGTCTATAAATTGTCTAAGAGACATATGATTTTCTTTTAAAATTGGTGCAATATCAATTAATGCTTTCATGTGAGTGTTTATTATGAGTTTTGTATTCTCATATCTGTCTACTAAAAGTTTCCATCCAATTTCATAGTTTTCAGATGAAGTTTGTAATGATTGAAGTACTTGTAGTGCGTCACCTCGTAATGAATTTCGCAAATATTGAAATTTTTCAATTTTTGGCAAATTTTCATTTGAATGTATTAAAGAAATGAATGCATCTTTAAATAAAAGCCACTGATCATAGTTTCCATTGAAATGAGGTAAAGATAACGTGGGTAATCTAGAATGCATAATTGTACCAGTAGAATCTTCCTGATCTGTCAAATGATCTGATGATGCTCTTGAATTTCCTGAATCGTAGTGACGTATGATTTCTGTAGCCTTTGCCATAACTTCAAAATAAGCTTCTTCAAAAACTTCACGTTCGTCATCAGGTTCTGTTTCTGACGCATATTCTATTTGCGTTTGTACATCTTTAAAATCAACCCATAAAGTCTCCATTTTTTCAAGACGAATTCTAAGCTGAGTCAAATCCGTTTCTTTAAAATTGTCTAACGCCTTTTTTAATCTTGTTAGTTGAGATTTGTACATGCCTCTTTTTATGTTTAATTCCTTTAAACTAGACATGTTCAATATTGATATTAAATTGCACCTACTTGTTTACGGTATACTATATTTCTTATCGTTGTTTAAAAATCGGTTAAACTTGAGTTAATGTTTAATACTGATTCCAGACGTCAATCCGGCTCGAAGGACCAATAAATATGTTTAGTTATTTTTCTAAATAGTTTATGTTTATATTTATTTATATTTATTAGCTAGTGGACTGTATTATTTTAATTGATTTCTTGTTTAACTCTGTTTATGTATATAGTTTTATTTTTATGACAATTACAATTCAAATTATTAATTAATTCTGACACTACAGCCTCCTACATTATTTCAACATTAAAAATAGTTAACAATAATAAAGAGACGCAACTGTCAAGGTTTCGAGATTTTAGTGTTGTATTTTTTCACCAATAGCTTCATGATTGTTTTCAATTTTAAGGGCTATACAGCCACATTATAAATACCTTCCCGTAGCACTAAAAATTGATGACAATCATGGCGTTATTGGCAAAGAAATGCAATACTAAAATCTCGAAACCTTGACAGTTGCAACTCTTTATTATTTTTTACTCAATGGTGAACAACAAACCACTGTCACTAATAGGGTTGTTTTCGCGAGTAACTTTGTTACTTGTAGTATGTCGTTTGAAGTAACTTAAAACATACTTCGTCGTTTTCACGAGGTTTGGTAAGATAGGGGAATACACAAACTGACGTCATTGCGTGATACCAAAACATACTACTTGTAACCTACTTCGGAAGGTAGTTACTTCTAGTAAGCTTGTTCTGGTAACGTCAGAAAACACAAAAATACATAAATTTAATTGTGTGAGGTTATGTTTCAAATTTTTCATTGATTTAACTTTTCGTCAAAGTCAAAGTCATGTTGAATATGGATGATAATGAGTTAATTGATGTCGTTATTAATCACCGCAGCATGAATATAACTGTAAGGGTGGATCTTGAAACGGCAAATTCAATAGTGAATGGTAAGCTTCCTCAAAATCAAATGGGACATTTTCTTGATACCGTCTTATTAGTAAATTTAAACATCTAAGGATCAGATTGCTATCTGCTGACACAACTGCATCGTAAAATTCGTAATTTACATTGAAAAATAAGTCTTCTCTATTAATAACAAGTTTCCAATCATTTTGGAAATTTAACCTTTCGGTCACTACACTAACCATCACAAAACATAAAGAATTATAACCAACAACCAACTAGGCAACTAACCACAGCTAACCACAATCGTTTTCGCGATTACATCAACTTACTAATGCTAATATGGAGTGGGGGGACTTACTATAACTTACTACACCATACTTTCTAGTTATGTAAAGTTACTCTCGAAAACAACCCTAATGATTGTCAGTTCGCGGGTTTCTTAAATTTATAGGCGTTTTCGAAAATTGGAATGGTAGATATAAAGTGGATCCACGCCGGTAAATTGCGGTTAAACAGTTTATAAACCGGTAGAGTTGTTATTTTAGAACGAATTCGACAAGTTAACATCATTTCACTGCTTGAAATGTGACAGATAATGAAAGGTAAATATTTGAAATTGGAAAATGGATAATTGGAACATTAATATTGTCAACTGCAATAGAATTAATTGACAGTGATAAAGACGAACTTATATGTCTAAATTTAACGCGTAAATTACTTAAGTGCTTACCGCAATGATCAACTCAAATCGACGATCCAGGCGGTGCATAGATTCGGTAGGTATGTACCGGTAGATGTAATGCAATTTACGAACATGGAATAAATTCACCGATCACGTTATCGAACGACAGTGATACATACCGGTATATACCGTTCCTTTTTCGAAAACGCCTTATGTTGTGATTTTTAAAATTAAAAGTGCGTTTAAAGTGTTGTTATAGTTTATAAACAATATAGCAATGCAATCAATTAATAAAATAGTTGACACGATACTTTAATAAAAAAAGATTATTACTAAAATTGACAGCTTTGTTCAAAAACTATTACACTAGTGTAGTGCAGTGGCACATAGTGTAGTGTAGTGTAAGTTTATTTTGCTGTGACACTACACCAGTGTAGTGCAGTTTGTAAAAAGTGTAAATTGTCTGCATAAAATTGGTTTCTGAACACAGTTCAAATTTAACCTCACTTTTATATTTTGATCATGGTGATCCCGTTGTGCTTATTTTTTTTGAAGCATTAAAGTAAATTGGTACTAAAACAGATAACAGATATCTAATGGAGAGATTAGTTTTATCAGAATTGGTATCATCTGATGATGATTCCGATGACTCTCCAAATGAAGACCATTTATACAGAAAAAAACGTTTACTATTAAGTATTTGTACAACACCATTGACACCTCAAGCAAGCATAACCTTATTTTTCCGTATTTCTTGTTCTCAAATCTCCACAGTCTACACTACACTTTTGCACTACCTTTCAAGTTCGTGTAAAAGTATTATATGCTATTCACATTTTATTTACATGAGGGGAGGCTATGATATGTTTTTCTTAGGTTGTCTCAGGCTCAGGGCATAGCCCTCTACAGTTTCAGAGGGCTAGCTATGCTCAGGGTTGTCTACTATTGACAAAATATTGAAGTATCAGATTTAATTGATAGTCACTATCACTTATTTTTGGCTGAATTGCAAATTTTTTTATTGATAACATTGCTGTGCTTTCCTTAGGGTCTCACTCTGGCAACTATGTAGAACCAATTTGAATTTGTGGTTAGGTTTTGAGTTTTCAACATAACCTCAGTAATTAAAACAGTCATTCATACCAACAGAATTCAGATTCAGAATTCAGATTTTCCAAAGCCTCCCCTCATGTAAATAAAATGTGAATAGCATATCCACATTTCTGCACTACACTGGAATATTTGAACGCCAAATATTTTTGACATGCCAGATGACATCTCCACTAGAGTTTGTGAACACAGAATAATTGATCCAGTGTAAAAATTTTGCACTAGTGCAGCTAGTGTAGGGTTTTTGAACAAAGCTAACCTCTAAATTTATCGTAAATGTCAAAACACTGTCAAAGGTTTGTTGTCCACCACTTGGTTCATACACACACTAAATTTTCAGCGCCATCTCGCGGTACGTGATTTTCGCGAATAAGTATCTGTGACAGATCTTATAATGACAAATTTGACAAGTTGAGCCAGATTTACATTGATAAATCAAAGTGTACCACATTTATATGATGCGCAATGTACACTGCGCGTCATATAAGTGTGGTACACTTTCATTTCATCAATGTAAATCTGGCTCAACTTGTCAAATTTGACATTATAAGATCTGTCACAGATACTTAACTGGAGACGTTGCAATTCTGACGTCTCTGATTTGATCATAACCTACAAAGCTCTTAAATGACAGTTTGCATCAGTCAAGCTCAGGAAGATCACCATACACAACTAATATATAGATATATATTCTAGGTTTTTTCTTGACCGTTGATATCAATACAAGTATTATTTTTCTTGGGTATATCGGTCATATATACAGTAAGGACGTAAAGTCAGTTCCCCCCCTGCTAACTTTTTAAGGAATTTTAATACATTGAAATAAATTTAAGGTCATTTTCCCAGATGGTAAAGCAACTTTTTGAACGAAAAACAATTGATCATTTTTCCAAAATGGCGACCGGCCGCCATATTGCTTTTTTCAGGAACGTCCTAGAAGGCCGAGTCCTCCGTCAAATTAAAGGTATTTGCATGCTTAGTACTTGTCTAGAGTTTGGTTACATTTTATTGACGAATACCAGAATGGCAATAATTTAAATATGTGGATACATTTAAAAACGATGGAAAATATTAGGTACATTTTAATTATGTAATAATTAAACAAAACAGTTTGCAACTTGTAGGTACTAATAATAAATAATGCTAACGTCAATACATCACTATTTTAAAAATTGTTCGAAGTAACCTCCATTTTAATAAAAAAATATTCGATTTCTTCTTTAAAATTCCTCACGAACTTTTAGTAAAATTCGCCCATTTATGTGAGATATGACCGCTGTAATATTTTGTTCCAACTCCTCGATATTTTGGGGCTGATTGTGGTATACTTTTGACTTCACGTACCACCATAAAAAATAATCCAAGGGGTTCAGATCCGGTGATCGGGCCGGCCACGCTATAGGCCCCCCTCGACCAATCCAATGTCCGGGAAAAGTGGCATCTAGGTAGTCCCTTACAGGTCTATAAAAATTAGGCGCGGCACCATCCTGCTGAAACATGATGTTCCCTTGAAATTCGTCAGGATGGCCTTCAATAATTTCATTTATAAGTGGGACTGTTTCTGTACGCAGAATATTTAAATATAATGGTCCCGATAAGTTACCCTGAACAATTATCGGTCCCACGATATAATTTTCCAAAATATCGGTCCACACATTCACTTTTTGGGGATATTGTGTATGCACTTCTCGAAAAACATGGGGGTTCACGTCGCTCCACTACCTAGTTTGTTGCTTGTTCATCTTTCCATTGAGAAAAAATGTAGCTTCGTCGGTAAAACAGATATTCTTAATAAAATTAGGCATTCTCTCCATATTTTCTAGAATTCTCATGGAAAATAATCGTCTATGATTTGGGTCTCCCTCTCGTAATTCATGTAACAGTTTGTATTTGTAAGGGGTAAAATGTTTTTTCTTTAAAATTTTTTTAACTGAAGTTTTTGATATGTGACAAATATTAGAAAGCATTCGCGTATTTTCGTAAGCGATTGTTGAATAATCGGACAGCTTCTCTCCAAATATCAGTATTGCTTCCACTTTCTCATTCACAATACGTGCCATTTTTTATTCTAATTAATGAGAACAAACAAGGTTCATTAACGAAATACTTTTCTATTTTTCTTAAATTCGGCTAATATGATTTTTAAAATTATTGCCATTCTGTTATTCGTCAATAAAATGTAACCAAATTCTAGACAAGTACTAAGCATGCAAATACCTTTAATTTGACGGAGGACTCGGCCTTCTAGGACGTTCTTGAAAAAAGCAATATGGCGGCCGGTCGCCATTTTGGAAAAAGGATCAATTGTTTTTCGTTCAAAAAGTTGCTTTACCATCTGGGAAACTGACCTTAAATTTATTTCAATGTGTTAAAATTCCTTAAAAAGTTAGCAGGGGGGAACTGACTTTACGTCCTTACTGTATATATAAACCAATTTATTTATTTTTTTCTAACGTTTCGGTTTATTTATAACCATCATCAGAGACTACAATAATAATAAAAAGAAAAAATTTTTTTAATCAGTTATGGGCACTTCATATAGGTTAATTTTTGTATGTGCCCATAACTGATTAAAAAAATTTTTTCTTTTTATTATTATTGTAGTCTCTGATGATGGTTATAAATAAACCGAAACGTTAGAAAAAAATTAATAAATTTGTTTATATATATGACCGATATACCCAAGAAAAATAATACTTGTATACACAACTAAAAAAACCTGATTTTCGGGTTACAACTGTTAACTGTTGTACCACATTTATATGACGCGCAGTGTACTTACTTTATTAAATAATTTATTTTTCGTACCTAGACTAGAAACTAGAATTAGTCAGACGTTTATACTAGGTGGACACGCTGTATAGTATGTGTAACAATTTTAACAAAATTTGTCATTTGTGTGACATTCACGATAATTCTATTACAGAAATTTTTGATATCGCAGTTCTGAACTTGTGATATTTCTGTATTTCAAATTTATTTATTGTTTTAAGTATTAGTACCTATTATATAGTTGTTATTTCATTATGCAGTTTGCTTAAAATGTGTACTGTTATAATGTATTCCGTTAAGTTTACCTTTTCTTATATACTTGACTCGCTGTAATTTCTTACACTATATTAGTTTTAAGTGTTTCCTGTTAACCCGTTGGAAACAAATTGCTATAAATAAATAAATACAGACATAAATAAATTTATTAAGTATAAATTATTCGTAGAGCCAATTGAACATATTTTAAATCATGTTTCGATTATACCGGGTGACCACGAAATGACGCTCGCCCTTATATCTTCTTTGTTTTACAAGATATTAATTTCAAATTTGGGCACGTCAAATAACGGTTAAATATGCATTATTTCAACGGTTTTATCACTTTCCGTCGCTTCCGGTTTCACCGGAAATGACACTAACTTTCGTTTTTTAAATGGAACACCCTGTATATTTTTACATTTTTGGATTCAGGAGGTCATTTTGAATACATTTAAGGCAAATTGAGATAAAAATATTATTGACAGACATTTTTATGAGCAAATTTAATTTTTGAACTAGGCGGCCGTGACCCCAAAAAAATGTTTTGTTTTGCTTCAATAATTAATCAAAAAATACAATTATGATATTATGCCGTATGACATTTGTGTTATAAGATCTTAAACATTTCGGAAATCGTTTTTCCAGAATAACTCATTTTTTTTAAATGGCACCATGGTGACTCACTATGTTATTTTAATAAAGCATTTCATTGCCGATAATTTGGTACCAAGCACTTCATTATTTGTTCATATTATAATACATAAAAATTACATTCAACAAGATATAAATGAAGATAAAAATATTTTTTAACACTGAATTTCTATCAAATAGGTGCCTTTGAAATGTAACGAAAGAAACAAATGAATAGTTTCATAGCTCAAATGTCAAATGATATTTAAATCTATGAGAATCAGGTATTATTATGCTGCGTATTAAAAAATTATGGTTTATTCACAAAGTGACAAAGTGGTGTTCGTGAGCTATTCTCTCTTGTCTCAGCTCCCGTTCTACTCTTTCTTAGTGGATAGCGTTCTGCATATAAATCACGGGCTGCCAGACTATTTCTGCGACTTTCCCCGTATATCAACAGCATATCCACTTTGTCACTTTGTGAATAAACCATAATTTTTTAATACGCGGAAAATAATACCTGATTCTCATAGATTTAAATATCATTTGAGCTGTCAAACTATTCACTTGTTTCTTTCGTTACATTTCAAAAGCACCTATTTGATAGAAATTCAGTGTTAAATATTATGAGTTTATTTTCATTTATATCTTGTTGAATGTAATTTTTATGTATTATAATATGAACAAATACTGAAGTGTTTGGTACCAAATTATCGGTAATGAAATGCTTTATTAAAATAACTTAGTGAGTCACCATGGTGCCATTTAAAAAAAATTAGTTATTCTGGAAAAACGATTTCCGAAATGTTGAAGATCTTATAACACAAATGTCATACCACATAATATCATAATTGTATTTTTTGATTAATTATTGAAGCAAAACAAAACATTTTTTTGGGGTCACGGCCGCCTAGATCAAAAATTAAATTTGCTCATAAAAATGTCTGTCAATAATATTTTTATCTCAATTTGCCTTAAATGTATTCAAAATGACCTCCTGAATCCAAAAATGTAAAAATATACAGGGTGTTCCATTTAAAAAACGAAAGTTAGTGTCATTTCCGGAGAAACCGGAAGCGACAGAAAGTGATAAAACGGTTGAAATAATGCGTATTTAACCGTTATTTGACGTGTCCAAATTTGGAATTTATATCCTGTAAAACAAAGAAGATATAAGGGCGAGCCTCATTTCGTGGTCACCCGGTATACAGGGTGTTTCATTTTTAAATGTCGTCCTTTAAGGAGGTGATAGAGCATCGAAAAATAAGTCGACCTGCCCAAAAAACCTATATCAAAAATGCATAATAACGAAGTTACAGGCCTTCAAAGTTGGAATAAAAAAATCGTTTTTTTGTCATAACTTCTAGACCATACGACCGATTTTAACCAAATTTTGCACAGGCAGTACTGAACTACATACCTACAATCCTATAAGAATAACTCATGTCAAAAATCACCAGTGGCGTAGATACTGGGGTGACGCCCCCTATTTCCCACGCCACTGGATATTTTTTTTTTCGTTCGACTTATTTTTCGATGCTCTATCACCTCCTTAAAGGACGACATTTAAAAATGAAACACCCTGTATGTATCATAAAATCTAAATTTCGCACTTCTTCTAATAAACCGTTGAAATTGCAACCCCACTGTTTGTGTATTATTACCATTGAGATAGAATATTATTACCCAATATTCTCACTACCGCTAAACAAACCACGACCCCCGCTAATAGTCCAGAGAAATTAGACATTGACACTTCAGAAAAATTCCCGGAAAGCTGGATTTTGTTATTAACCTTGATATTGTGATTCTAAATAAATTTCAAACGTCCCCATCGATCCGAGTGCCGCTAAAAATTTTGTGGGGGGTCAAAGGCCACCAAAAACGGTTTACTTAGAATCACAATAACAAGGTTCATACCAAAAACCAGATTTCCGGGAATTTTTCCGAAGTTGGGAGTTTTTTTGTCTAATTTCTCTGGGCTATAAATACAGCTATAGAAAGTGGGTCTACGGTCTACCTCCTCATAAATTTGATTACGAAGGCTCCGAAGAAGGCCCACTATAAAAAAATTATTTGTTTTCGGCCACTATACGGGGTAATACCTCAAATCCCGACTTTCCCCTTACATCAGGATTATAATAATAATTAGAGCCCGAATGGCCGTTATACAGTGAGGAGAGGGGGTTGGAGCATTTTTCGGGTCGCCTTGGATGCTAACAAGAATGTGTGCCAGTCTGAAATAAATTATGCAACCAAGTTTTTGAAAAATAATTTCAGAATAACTTCCCAATAATGAAAATAATTCATAGAAAGACAAGTATTGTTACGTATGCCTAATACAAAACAAAATCCGTTGCACGTCATCACGCACAAAAGCCGTATTTTGTTATTCAGCGTCTTACAGCTGCTCTAAGACATTCTTTTTCTTCACCAACTGATGACGTCATGCAACTGATTTTGTTTTTTAGATATTAATTATAATTTTGGGTCTACCAGCAACAGGAAAAACAACGTAACGTACTTTCTCATTTAAAAATTAGTAATTGCTATACTCAAAAAAAGCAGTCAAACTGGAATCTCTATATATTAAATTTACTACGTTCTATCTGCAAAAATAAAGAAAACAAAAAAAAATCAACCGAAGGTCATTAGGCAAAATGGTTTAATAAAAATACTAATTATTGTTTATAAAACTAATTATTTTACATTTGTTGGGATTGTTGGGAAATATATTTACATTACATCTTATTTAGATATAACTATGTACGAGTATATTTATATCGACATACGTATATAGTTTTTATATTTCCATGTTCAGAAATTATTCTTGTTCACAAATTAAGCGTCAAACTCTAGCTTGTGAAAAATCTAAATAAATGATATAAAAAATACCGATTATTAAATAGTTCTTGATATATTTTTAATTTGATGGCATATTAATAAATACAGGGTGGGACAATAGCGCGTCCGACTATGATTACTCGAGTTCTATGATAGAAATTTGATACAAAAATAAATAAATAATAAATGAGATAAACTAAATAACCGGAAATAATTTTTAAATATACAGAGCGATACAAGATGATTCTAAAGGATCGAGTGCTTTTTAAAGTATAGGTATTTTTGTTAACCTACCTTTCTTCAACTCTTATTTTATTATTGTCTTACTCTCAACCACTTGCATGTATTTTTTTCTGTTGAAATAATATTATCTGCCCGTACAGTTTCAAATATGGATATTATTAAGAAAAATATGTCAATTAGGGAACTATTTATTGTGTGGTGTTTCTGAATTATTTTCATACCTATATCAAAACTATACGCTACCCAAAAGTGATTTTTAAATTTCTAATTTTGAACTGAATTATCTCAAATGTTATATTATTCGAAGATGTAATGCAGAATTGGAAATCCAACATTTTTTGTATGTACTTACACTCCTATGGCTATTTGTAATTATTTTCAATAGGCTTGTTCTGGTTCAAAATTTTCGCAGTCCTAAAACCGACGAGGACTGATCCAGAACTGTTCTAATGTACTGCAATAAGTGCAAGACTCAACAATAAACATTAAGAAATGAGAGGTTTTTCAAATAATTCAAGACGTAAAACTATTTAAAAAAGTGCCCATATGTTGCCTATGTTAAATAATATCTATTTACATTCTCTTTTGATGAGGTTTCTACTCTTTTAAAAAAAGTGTGATACTTCTAAAATCAGTTATTGCTCTTTCCCTCATTTTTGAATTGTTATTGATTTATCTGCATCAGCAATTTCTTTACGCTTCTCCATAATACAAAATCCATTTTTGTAAGATCTGGTGAACATTTATTCTAGCCCATTTATGTGGGTAGATATTGTTTATTATTATATGGTGGCGCATCGTTTCGTTAAAGCCACAGCTTATTTTGGAATATTTAAGAAAGATTCGCTAATAATTACGGTAGATAGTACCCTCAAAGAAATGTGGCCCTATTGTATATTATCGTATAATTAATTCTTTTCCAAACTTATGGACCATATTTGCTCAAAAAAGTAAGAATTTATTGAGATTGAGAGATTAAAATTGTGTCCCTAATAAATCCAATTTTATGAAAAGTTGCTTCATCAGTAAACACAGATTAAAGAGGGTGCCAGCCAATAATCTACAGCCACTCCCCACATTTTGCAGGGTTAGTGACTGTAGATTTCAGACTCGTGTGCCCTAAGCAGACGAAGGAATCCCAGGATGACCGTTTTCTGCATTTGACCAGGCGATTTTTGGCAGGCGGGCATGATCTTTAATGCGGTGGGTTTTAAACCTCCGAGTACACCCATTATCAGGACGACCATCTTAAACAGAGTAGCCTGGGTATAGCACGTGGCGCTCGTACCGGAGATATCTGTATTTGATCCATTTCTCCTCCTTCAAGGCGATGTTTGTCTCAGCAGGTGCTGAGAACTCGATGACATAAATCACCTTGATCTGATGGTCGATGAGGACTATGTCAGGCTTATTGGTTCGAATTCTGACGGTCGGGAACGAGTAGTTCCAGTAAATCCGGCATTTCTCGTTCTCGACAACGGACTCGATATCTCTGGCGACTCAGATAGACCACTGTGTTAATAACACCATCTTGACAGGCCACAATGAATCCTTCGGTCTCCGACTTCAGCCCTGCTGACCTTAAAAATGCGAAGGCCAGCTTTGTCGATAAACCCAGTGCTTCTATGTTGTTATAGAGAACACCGTGCATGGGTTTATCGACGTGCTGCCTGAACAGATTCCTCTATTCGGCAGCTGTGCTGTAATGTGGGGTGTCAGACGATTCGGTGGAAGCTCAGTAACTGATTCTACATCAGCACCTTGCCGGCATCCTCGCCGTAGTTGAACATGAGATCGGGTTCATCTGCGGCCCTCTGTGCTGCCTTAAGGCACAGAATTAGTCTGTGCTTAAGGGTCCTTCACGCATGCATACGAGTTACCGAGACGCGCAATCGGGATAATTGAAAAACAATGCACCAACTCAAGTAATAAATTGCACACGCAAATTATAAAACTTGTGGAGAATCGAAATGTCCAGTGGGCATTACACAACAAATAGGTATTACTGACCCTTACTCTTTTAAGGGTTCGCTTCGCTGCGAAATAAGTGTTATTAACACCGTTTCGATGTTGTAAATTAAATATTTATCTTATGATAAAAAATGTTACATACAATTGAAGAAAACATAATGGGCTCTTACACCTTAATTGGATTAAAGGTTTTTAATAGATTTCCGTCAAAGTTGAATACATATAAAAATAATAATGCAATAAATTCCAATAATATATCATTCTTCTTTAAATATTTATAAGTTGTATCAATTTCAAAATTCCCGCCAGTTTTCCGTTAATGACGTCAAAAACGGACGGTCTTGCTATTGGTTAAGCTCCAAACAAATTTGTTTTTGCACGTGACGTCATAATACTAACCTCAAAAATATGCATTTTTTACGATTTTCGAATATTATGTAGCTTTTATCAGATTTCTGCTTGGTACCTATACTACCAACTAAAATCTTGTTCAGTGCGTTATTAATGAAGTTTAATTATCTTGATCTAATAATAAGATTATTTTTGTTGGTTGGAAATCCAACATATAATTAACCGTCTATTTTTAATAATCTACAGTATTAAAACTTTATATACCTTCTGTCGGCGAGAGTTTCTAAATGTTATAATGGATCCATGTTAAAACTACAAAAATTAATACTAGCAAAAAGAAAAAATACGTCAGAGCTATTTTAAAGAACACTGTAAACAAATAAACTACAAACAATAACTATAGTCTGGTATCATTTGCGAAATTTCGAGGAAAAGCCCATTTCACATTCCGCAGCAAAGCCATTTTCTTAATTTTGTTATTTAAAAAGTAGAAAATTATCCAGAAAATCCTTCAGAAATCACTCTAATTAACGAAAAATTATCAATTCTGGGCGAGTTGCTTTTCTCACCGGTTGATCCACCCGATGTGTTTTGTCTCGTTCTAACCTCGAAGATAGAACGAGATAAAACAGATCTGATGGATCCACCGGTGAATAAAGCAACTCGCCCAATATAACGGCTTAAGTAAGCGCGCATTTATTCGTATCGGACGGACGCATCGGACAAATGGAACGGAAGAAAATGATTATTTGCGTAATTTTAAATTTGGTTGAAATAAATTCCTATTTAAAAATACACCAATCACGAGCTAAACCGCAGCTAACCGGAGTTAGTGGTTTGATACGCCAAAAAATGCTTTTTGTTTCATTTAAAATAATGGAATTAATCATTTTCGTCCGATTCGTCCATCCGATGCGAACAAATGGGCGCTTACCTTTAGTATGCATTATAGTCCAATCAACAGAGCTCAAAAATAAACAAATAGATCGATTAAATCATGCAGTTCTGGATTTTTGCATAGGAGTAGGGGTCCTGAACAACCTGCAATAAAGTCCCAACGGATGGAGGTGACACGATAATGGGGAAAGAAAAATGAATATTTGGCAAATTCCCATTTTATCAAGTTTATTCATCAGGAAGACTTATCTACTATTTTATGGAAAGGAATCCACTGCTAAAATAGTGTTTTGGTATAAATTCCAGTAATCTTGGAACAAATGATAGAACTAAAAACAAAAATAAAAACATTTATTGACGTGGTGAAACATGTAGTAAAATAAGTGTATGTTACCTATAACTAAAAAAGTAGGTACTACACAAGAGTAATATATAGTACCTATGACAAGTGTGACGTACTTCGGTTTTAGGCAAGAAAATGCCAAAGTGTCACTATGACACTCGAGGCGGGGGCGGTGCTTTACTCGGGCGGCAGATTCTGTTTATAATGCAGAAACACTACTACTCAGGCAGCTACAGTGAAGAAACAGATATTCCAGTGGGTCGTTGGGAAAATTAGACTTCGTTGCGGAATAAAAGGCACAGTTAATATCACAATTAGATTTATTCAGGATATGTGAACAGGAACAAGATTATCAAATACGGTTACTATTCTACAAGCTCTAATCTAGTTACATTCTACGTTTTAGCAGGGCTTAAAAGCTTTTAATATTATAAGTATGTATACAAGTTATACAACTACAGCAAAGCACAAAATACTGCGGTGCGAATATCAAGCAAGGCGAGCAGGCGGTTAACTAACGGTTACAGACTAACAGCAAAGCGGTGTACGGATACCAGGATTTAGCAGAAGCAAACATCAAAAAGCATACAAATATTAAAACAGGTTATTTACAGGTTACAGACTTGGCTTATTGCGCAACATTAACTAACAGTAGAATTATGGAATTAACAGAATGCTCCTATCGGATACTGGAAATTAATTATGATTAGTACAGTAAGTTGCGCTACATACTGGATAGGAGGAAGTGCCCTCGTATACAGCATAGACCAGTAGCTGGCTCACTTAAAGCTGGAAAGAATTATGATTACTGGAAGCTTCTCTCCGGATACCAACAACGGACTGAAAGGAAATTATTATTAGTACGGTAAGTTACACTACATACGTGTACACTGAATAGGAGGAAGTACCCTCGTATGCATCATAAACCAGTAGCTAGCTTACTCAAAGCTGGAAGAAAAAAAATAGTTACAGGAAGCTTCTTTCCGGATACCAACAACGGACTGAAAATAAATTATTATTAGTACAGTAAGTTATACTACATACGTGTACACTGAATAGGAGGAAGTACCCTCGTATGCAGCATAAACCAGTAGCTAGCTTACTCAAAGCTGGAAGAAAAAAAACAGTTACAGGAAGCTTCTTTCCGGATATCAACAACGGACTGAAAATAAATTATTATTAGTACAGTAAGTTACACTACATACGTGTACACTGAATAGGAGGAAGTACCCTGTAGCTAGCTCACAAGAATATGGCCGGGCGGGAAAACAAGTGGTTATCAGTACTGTAAGCTACTCCACATACGTGTACACTGGGTAGGAGGAAGTACCCTCGTACGCAGCATAAACCAGTAGCTAGCTTACAAAAATACCGACGCGCGACGGGCTGGAAAGCAAATGGTTATTAGTATAGTAAGTTACGTCACATAAGTATACACTGAATAGGAGGAAGTGTATTCGTATGCAACATAGACCAGTGGCTGGCTTACAATCAGCTGGAAAGAAACAGGGAGATTACTGGAACGAATGGTGAACTGCGACCGACTAAAAGAAAACAGGAATTAATATGTACTTTACAATAGCCAAGTCCTCACTTATAATCTCTACCTGTTGTATACCTTACCAAAGTTTACTAAATTACTATAAGTTACCTCACTCCGGCGCGGCCCTTTATATTTAGACATCAAAGGCGTACCGCGAACACGTATTGTTATCATAAAGCGATACGGATATGATACCGGGTGTATTAGCAACGTTTAAAAGAGCAGTCAGCGCACCAAGTCATGTACCTGGTCACAGAAATCATTCGTAGAGTGAACGAGTGCCACTGTGTACGTGCCCTGGGTACCTTTTACCGAGAACGCGATGGTCTAGAGGTAGGGGTAGGCGAGCCGAAAAGTGGGGCAGGCGGATTCGTAGAGTGAGGTAATTTAGTAAACTTTGACCTTACTTACTTTTGCTTACTTAGGCACGTCTGGTCAAGAACAGCAGCGGACAGGTACTGGCGGTAGTGGTGTCGGATTTCGGAATATCAATACTCTGAAAATATCAGAGTAGTAGGGATGAACGCAAAATGAGCAGCGCAGTAAATAAAATGCGTTACGGCTTTCGATGACAGCTCTTGACTGAGCTCTCTGCGATTCGGATTCGGAATATCAATCTTCTATCAGCTGTCTGATTGGTAGGGATAAGCGTAATGTCGCAGCGCAGTGAACAGAGGCGTCCTGGCGGAGTACTGACGTATGGTGGCGTGTCGACGGCTAGAGCGCTCGCATCGTCAAATCTATATTCGTTGCTTCACGCGAGCAGACTGAGGACTGGCCACTGGCCTCGGCGTGGATACGGTTTTCACTCGTAGGACAGATATCAGCGCGGTATATTGTTTGTGCTTATATTAATTACAGATTTATCGATTACTTACTAATAACAGGACATGTTATATTATAAATCAAAATAATTAACTGGTTACAGGTGATAATAATATATAAATGCGGAAAAAATATCTTAATTCTATACGGGGTGTATCGAATAATATTATATTTAACACATAGAGTAAAAAATAATAAAGAGACGCAACTGTCAAGGTTTCGAGATTTTAGTGTTGTATTTTTTTACCAATAGCTTCATGATGGTCTTCAATTTTAAGGGCTATACAGCCACATTACAAATACCATCCCGTAGCACTAAAAATTGGTGACAATCATGAAGTTATTGGCAAAGAAATACAATACTAAAATCTCGAAACCTTGACAGTTGCGCCTCTTTATTATTTTTTACTCAATGATTTAACAGGAATTAGTAACGAAAAAATCACTTCGTTACACAAGTAATATCGAACTTTCACGATTACAATAAATCGTCTTCTTTTACATAATCATACTTCAGTTCTCCGTCCTCTAATGGTGCACTGTTGTAGCACGTTCCATGGCAAATGATGAGCAATGTATGCCAGCTTTTCGGCATTTACATCTCCCTCCACAACCAGCAGAACAACATCAAAACATGGTCTTTAAAATAGTTTCATGAGCTGCTGGTACCATCCATCCTCTTCTCGAGCCCAACCCCAAAGTTTTGGACGTATGAGTGGTTGTCAACTGCCACTGTTGTACCTGTAAGTACACTCTTAACAAGTGTTGCTCTGCTGTGCCTTTGGTAGGTGGAAGTGAAGATACCGTAGTTTGTCCAAATCACGTTCATTAGCAGGGGCCTGATACTTCACGAGGAGGCATTTGCCATGGAATGTGCTCCAACGGTGCACCATTAGAGGACGAAGTACTGGAGTATGATTATGTAAAAGAAGACTATTTATTGTATGCCACCTTGCAATTATATGTAAAACCTATTGTTGGGTAACGCCCAATGGACACTTCGATTTTTTCACAAAATTGTTTCTCAATTATTTTGGTCAAATCCTTGCGATAATCAATCCAGGTCATTGATAGATTCCGCTTGTACTGTACAAAATCCTGTGTAATACAGCGGTCTATCAGCAGGTTTTCCTTACAACCGACTAGGTGGCGTAGTGGGCTAGAGCATGAGTGACAGTCATGGCTCAGGTCATACTATCGTGTCCGGGTCCGAGACCCGGCATCGTCAGATGGCAATGTCGGTGGGTATGGATGTTTGTCTGCCTTTTTCTAAAGTGTAGCTCCCTTCCGGACAGCTTTTAGCTTTGAATTTGGGGGTTGTCTAATTTCTGTGGTGTGTTTATGTTTATGTGTTATGCCAGGCCCTTCCTTGGCACCACGCTGTTCGTTTATCTGTTGGTAGACCGGATCAACAGACCTCAACATCCTGGTATACAAGATACGAGTAAATAACTTGTAGCAGGAGTTGAGGCAGGTAATGGGTCTGTAATTTTTTTGGTCAGACAGATCCCCCTTTTTGGGGATTAGCACAGTTCGCCCCTCGACAAACCAGTCCGGAATTTGCTGCCCCTCGTTCAACCATGAGCTGAAAACTCGGGCCAGATGGCGGTGGGTGGAAGGAAACTTCTTCCACCACCAATTGTTTATACCATCTGGACCCGGGGCAGCGAATACCGTAATCAAGTAATTGAACCTATATTCCTCCAACAAAATTTAAACGGACAACGCTATTTACAACTTTTAAACCACAAAATAAATGATCTTATTGTCCAACTTGATATGGCAGCAACACATAATATAAGAGAAGTTACCGAATATTTAAACCATCGGTAGCTTGAATGATTTGGAAAATATGGTACCACACCACGCCGCCAAATAGTCCTGAAGTAACACCTCCGGATACATTTTTGTGGGCTATTTAAAGGATATTGTCAATAAGAATCGACCTACAACCATTTTAGATTTTAGGCATTCAGCATCGAATTCAGGACGCAATTAATAATATTAACCAACATGGAAATACCGAGAATTGTTTAAATTATTTGGAAATTACTTATGTGTAGAAAGAAAAGGAAGGCAGTTTGAATAATTTCTATACAAATAATTATAATAATTATATATTAAGTTATTGTTGTAATTTAAATTATGTAATTATCTATATCTCGTAAAAAATAAAAGATAATAGCTTATATTTTATATCAATAAAATCAGGAAAAAACGAAGAATCAAAATAATATGCAGGTGTTACATAAGAAAAAACAAAGTTGTAATGTCTCTGTAATGCGATGCTCGATTGTTTTTTTCTATAAAAATTTGAATTCCTGTCAAAAGATTAGTCGGTAAAGCAATTTATTGACCTTGTACATTCTGATAATAACAGGAAGTGGCGGGAATACTTGGCGTACGCGCCTCAGTAACGAATAGGTAGGTACAGGGTGTCAACTCTAATTTTGCCCCCCCCTCAATTACCTTATTTGTGAAGATATTTTAAAATTTTAAAATGTAGCCTTATGAGACATTTACCGAATTTTTCAAATATAATATTCAAAATTACCTAGCGCCAATACATACAGGGTGGTGAAAAAAAAGTTGATTTATTTAAATGGAATACCCTGTATATTTTTTGACAGATTTGTAGTACTCTTTGAGCTGATTTCAAAAATGTATACTCCCTTGAGTTTAGATCAAAATCGGTCGAGATATTCAAGGATAAACATGAGAAATATTTGTTTTCACGCTTTCGAGGTGGCTTGGCATTCTGACTTAATTGTTGACTTTTAGCTGTCAAAATAATGTTCGTTAGCAATAAATATCAAATACTTAAAGATCTCTCTAAGATCAAACATGTATTTTATTAACAAAGAAAAGATTTTTAAGAAAATATAAAAATAACAATTAACAGAAAAATTAACTTCACATAATTTAACAAAATACAAAACAAAAACCGCCATGATTTACTCGAAATTTATTATACACATTTTTGAAAGTATGTTTTGCAGGGACCTGACCTGGGGAGTCATCTAACAAATTCCCTATTATTATTACACAAAAGATAAATTTCGACCATTGCACATCTTTCTTCTACAGAATATCCCATTTTGCCCGTTAATTATATGTATACAAGTTAAATACAACAAAACATTATACATACACTGTTGGCAAGCTTCAACTTTGGAGTGCGAAATCTGTAATGCAACTAAGAGAGAAGGTACATAGGGGCAAAGCCTCCAGTTAACAAGAGATGCCTAACCATTCCTACACTCCTACTAAAGAGGGGATGTGCGTGTGGCGCGCTCGACGACAGCGATTCAGCCGACCTAAGCCGTGCCACAGGTGACCTGTGCCCCGACACCGCGGCCGTTCGACACATTCGCCCGATTCCGTCGTCCCCTTCGACCGCGTGTTGTAAAGAATGGAAGGTGGGAGGTAGGGGATAGCGCGTTGTCTGTTTAACTTGTAAATGCTTTAAGTTATCCTCGTCTGATGCATTTATATCGGCTACCAAGATTAAGCCTTACCAATAGTGTATATATAATATGAACAATGTAAAAATTACATTCACAGTCAATTATTTTGACAGCTAAAAATCAACAATTAAGTCAAAATGCCAAGCCACCTCGAAAGCGTGAAAACAAATATTTCTCATGTTTATCCTTGAATATCTCGACCGATTTTGATCTAAACTCAAGGGAGTTATACATTTTTAAAATCAGCTCAAAGAGTAGTACAAGTAGTCGAGAAATATACAGGGTATCCATTAAAAAAACAACATTTTTTTCACCACCCTGTATGTATTGGCGCTAGGTAATTTTGAATATTATATTTGAAAAATTCGGAAAATGTCTGATAAGGCTACATTTTAAAATTTTAAAATATCTTCACAAATAAGGAAATAGAAGGTGGGGGGGGGGGGGGGGGGGCAAAATTAGAGTTGACACCCTGTACACACCAAAGGCTTATAGACTTTGCCTTGGGTATACATGTTCTAAATTTTGTGTGGTGAGAGATTGCAGTGGTGGAAGGGACGACAAAAGCGCGCGCTTTGATCTTATTGGTTACAGAGTCAGGTAGGTTTACGTTTACGTTTACGTTTACGAATACGAGTTGACAGGTCATTGAAGTTTGCGTGTATCGACTGTCAAACTTGTGACTATTAAGTAATAAATGTGTATTATCGTAAATTTAACATTACGAATTACCATTTACAAATAATATAGAAGGTATTGTAGTGTTCCCTTCAACTTTTAGCAAATAGATCAGTAATAAATCCAATAGTAGCCCCTCAACAATGGCGCAGCACGTAGAAGGTGAGACTGCGGCAGTTAAAATTTACAATAATTTGAATTTCATTGCCACGTTTTATAAAATATTTTGAGATGAGTAAACCGCTCTCCGCCCAAGCCACGCCCACCACTGCAATCTCTCATCAGACAGAGTATAGAGAAGGTGACTGCTATTGGGGGCGAGATATTATTTTTGAATTTTTGAACAGATTTAATTACACACAGATAAATGTATGTACTTTGTTTTGAAGATGGAACAATGCGTTAATAAAATTAGAAAAAACAGTGTCGGAATAAACCAATCTTCCGCTTGAAGCAAGCCAATTTTTGCCGTCCCATTTTTAATACACAATGTTTTTTCGCGTATTAAATAAACTAAATAATTTAATATTGAGTTATTTATTTGAAAATTTTTTGACAGTTCTAACAACCAATTAAATTTCGTTATTTCTTGTCATGTGACACAAATCACCCAACATTTCAACATTACACTGACTATTTCACTCACCTTAAAATTATCACATTATCAGACCAATCACCATGGTTGAGATATAAGATGGTTTGTCACGGCGCACATTTTGACTACCGCTAGGACTACGTCATCAAGTAGAAATCTTGGAGCGAATTTTAAATATAAAGTAGATTAATTGGATGGATTTTGCTGTTTCTAAATAACATCTAATCTTGAAATCAAGTGCCACAAATAGAAAATCTACGATTTGCTTATTTTTAAAGTTTAGTGGATGTGCAAAATTTCATTACTTTAACTTGAACAGTTTCGGAGATAATAATAAATAAAAACCGTCTTCAGGGGCCCACATTTAGGGGCCTGCAGCTCTCTTAGGAAGCATTTTGGTATAGAGGTACGTTTGGTTCAATCGATTTATTTTGACCTCGGGAATATGTGGTTTCTTTTTGTGCACTTATTTCTGGGACACCCGTATTTCAAATAAATAATTGTTGTTGCTTCTGACGAAATTTTTTAAACAATTACTACCTACTAATGTAAAGTTGCGTCATCTGTATCATAGATACACGAAAAAATTGAGTGACTCACAGTGAGTAAAGCACAGATGTAAAAGAGTCGATACAAATCATATTCATATTCATTATTCAGCGCTATGTTTATTACCCTACTTTACAGGCGGAGTTCAATTCGAATAATGTTTTTTAATCATTTATTGCTCAGGATTAGCTTTAGCCAACTTTATCATATTTTTTGCGTACTATGTAGTTTTATTAAGCTACAAATCGAAATCGAAAATCGAAAGTCAGTTAGAAAGTTGAGATTTCACATACTTATAGATATTATACTTAAAGCAGAGGAAATCTAAAACTAATTTTAGTATCCCTTCACCCACCACCAATAGAGCTAAAGAGATCAGATTTGACCCACTCACAATACTCACATACAATAATCCCGAAAAAATGGGCTAAATTTTTACCACGGGTGGAATATAAAAATGTTGTCAGTAGAATACAGCCAGAAAATGTAACAGGATCTGGTCCCCCCCGAGAGTGTGATCGGTGACATGTAAATGTAAAATATTATTTCAAGGGATAATTTTGTTACTTAAGGCGTTAAGTAATTACACAGTGAGAAAAATAAGGATTCAAATACCGCTGAAATTATAAAAACTTGTAGAAACAACACAATTATAAACACAAACAAGAAAAAAAAAGTTCTCTTACTGTCGGATGATAATAATATAAATTGGCAAATTAGAAAATTAGTAGATTTAAGCAAATACGATATAATGTCGGTAAAAAAGCCAGGAGCCCTTTTAAACCAAGTGATAGAAAACATTGAAATAATAACAAATGATTTTACTATGGATGATTTTACTATGGATGATTTTGTGATTGTGACAGGAGGATCTAATGATATCGACTTAAATAAAATACCTTCATTTCGCTTTATTATATGCAATAAACTGAAGTTATGCACGCATACGAACATTTTATTTACATCAGTTCCATATAATAGCAAAAATTTTTCTAAAAACAAACTCATTTTCAAATACAATACAAAGTTAAACGATTTTTTGCGTAAATTCGATAGTTGTACCAAAGGATTAGTGCAATATGTAGAAATAAACAATACAAAATCAAAATACTGCAATCTTAACTCAATGGCTTCTTGTATAAAAAACATTTTATTAAATACAAAATGCTTAAACAAGACCTTGAAATTTATAAATATTGTTAATGAAAACCTTACTACGATGTCAGAAGAAAATGCTACAACTGAGTTAGAAGAAAGTGCTACACTCAATTTAGTTAAAACTGTTACACCCAATTTAGTTGAAAGTGCCACACATTTTGTATTTAATAAAAAACATTTTATTAAATACAAAATGCTTAAACAAGACCTTGAAATTTATAAATATTGTTAATGAAAACCTTACTACGATGTCAGAAGAAAATGCTACAACTGAGTTAGAAGAAAGTGCTACACTCAATTTATTTAAAACTGTTACACCCAATTTAGTTGAAAGTGCCACACCCAATACAGCCACAATCTTAGAAACAAATAGTGACTTACATGTTTCCGAGTCAGTGAATAATGTACCTTTAAATGTTGAACATGCATCAAATTTTTTATGCCCTGGACAACCAATGACCCCGCATCTGGAGCCATTTTAGAGGTTGACGAGACTGACATTACGTGTAAGTTAAACAGTGTGTTTCATGTAAATATCCAGTGCTTGTCAACAAAATTACTAATGTTAGAAACTGTTTTATCGGAATTAAATAATCCAAAAATCTTATGTATAAGTGAACACTGGATGAACCCAATACAATCAACAGTAACCGCTATTCGGAATTACATGAATATAAGTACCTACCTTTTGCCGAACAACACACATACACGGTGGTGTAGCTATATTCTGTAGGTCAAATGTCACTGACTATTGTAAGTTTTTATGTACCAAAAAGAAGGTACTGCATAGAAATGGACTTCGAAATAGTAGCAGTTTTGTATAATGGGGACACATGCATAGCTAATGTATATAGGTCACCAAAAGGAAATTTTGACAATTTCTTATTACATTTGTCCATGTTCTTAGTAGACTCTATTAGCAAATTCAAGTATTTAGTTTTAACGGGAGATTTTAATGTAGACAAATTATCAAATAGCCGTGAAAATAAATTCTTATCGGATATTATTGATTCCTTCTCACTAACGTCCTTAGTAAATGAACCAACAAGAATTGACTTGAGAGAAGGCTTCAAATCTAGAACAGCTATAGATTATGTAATCACAAACTTAACAGAAAATTTTGAGTTTGCATTAATAGATTCACATATATCGGATCACAAGGGTCAATTATTTAGATATAAATTAACGGCAAATAGCTGCACAGACCAGGTTTTACACAGAGATAGAATGGGTAGGATATTTTCTGAACAAAACATGTTTAATTTTGCTATCCTGTTCAGCAATGACTTTAACTTATTTGCTAAGGAATATAACAACATAAATGATTGCTTAAGTGAATTTTTAGCGCATTTTCAGTGGTGTCTTGACATGAGTTATCAAAAGAAAGTTATAAAGGTTAAAAATTGCAAGAAACCTCAAACTGATTTCAGAATAAAAAAAGAATTCGATAACTTAAGGTATCTCTATTATATTGCTAAAAACTCTGGTTGTCCTGAACTAATGAGATCATTTAAAAATCATAAAAAGTTAATTAATAATAAAATATCTAGCATAAGGAGAGAAATTAATACTAACGCAATAGAAAATTCCCGTAATAGAAATAAAACTTTATGGAAAATTGTTAATAACAGATTAGGGAGAAATAAGAAGCAAAAGGAAGATCCGCAGTTGATACAAAATTATAGACCTATACCCTGCTAAGTTATCTATCTAAAATTCCTGAGAAAGCAATTGCCAACAGAATCTACAAGTATTTGGAACTAAATAACTTATTTACGAATAGTCAGTTTGGTTACAGGAACGCTAAATCTACAGAACTGGCCACGTTAGAATTTGTTCAAAAAATCTACCATTATCTTGATAGAGGTAAACAAGTAGCTAGCATATTCTTTGATTTAACTGCAGCATTTGATTCAGTCAATCAGAAATTTTTGGAAAATAAGCTAGTGGCAATGGGAATATGTGGAAATATATTAAAATGGTTAATATCGTATTTAGAGAATAGTCAAATCTTAGTTTCAATGAACTCTGTATCATCTAATATTGTGGATATGAAAATTGGTGTAGGCCAGGGATCTATTATAGGTCCACTATTATTTCTTATTTTTATTAATGATTTACCAGATTATATAACAGATGGAGAAGTATTTATGTATGCAGACGACACATCTGTTATAATACACAGCGATACCGGTACCGAGTTGGAAAATAAAGCAAATAGAGTGATTAAGGAATTTGAAGAATGGTGCTATAAGAACTCCTTGATTATTAATAAGAAAAAAACTGTTTTTCTCTATTTCTCAAATACCGTTCCTCATAATATTCCTAAAATAGATTATGTTGAAACCAGCAAGAAAACAACATTCTTGGGCTCAGTAATAGACTGCACATTAAATTTTGCACCCCAAATAGATAACCTTTGTTCAAAGCTAGCTAAAACGACATTTGCAATCTTAAATTTAAAAAAGAATTACATATTAACGAATTAATAACATCGTACTATTCTCTAGCTTATTCAGTTATTAGCTATAATATTGCTGTATGAGGCCAATCAGTAGAGGCAAACAGAGTTTTTATAATGCAAAAAAGGATCATCAGAATATTGTTCAGCTTAGACTATAGAAGTTCATGTAGAGACATATTTAGAACAAAGAAAATCATGACGGTTACTTGCATCTATATTTTTAAAATTTCTTGTTATGTACAGGGTCATCACGCGAAAATGTCCTTTTTTGAAATAACTCAGCCATTTTTCATGTTATGACATAGATGTAAAGACATTCTGAACTAGTTTTTTCCACAGAATCTAAATTTTCAGTCAAAAAAACAATAACGAATCGCATTTCAGGAATACGACATAATAATTTCTCTTTTAAATAGAACACTCTGTATATTTTGAAACATTTCGATTCTGCTTCTCTTTCTGAATTCAAAAATGTCAACATATCTTATGTTATCTCAAATGGTTTTTTAGATATTTAGATTTGATGATATTAAAATCTGATATATAAACTTGACGATATTAAAATAACGTGACCGATTTTGTTAAATAAATTTTGAAAACAAAGGAAACATTAACCATAATGAGAAAATGATTTCTGAGAAACTTCGAATGTTGATTTCGTACATTTAATTAACAAAGAATATATTAATAAACATTAAAAAAATTAAAAAATATTAACAAAGAATTAACAATGTTAAATATTACAAGGTTAAATATAATAAATAATTTTAGATACATTAATGCATATATTCCATTTAGTAATTGCTCTATATGTCTAACTCTATTTTCATGACAAAGTCCAAACCCCCGTCGATAAATCACCTAAACAATCACAATTATGATCAGGAATTTTCTAAACAATTTAAAACGGCGGTATAGACTTTGTCATGAAAATTGAGCAATTACTAAATTGAATAAATGCATTAATGCATCTAAAATTATTTATTATATGTAACCTTGTAATATTTAACATTGTTAATTCTTTGTTAATATTTTTTTATTTTTTTAATGTTTGTTAATATTTTCTTTGTTAAATAAATGTATGAAATCAACATTCTATGCTTCTCAGAGATAATTTTCTCATTATGGTTAATGTTTTTCTTTGTTTTCAAAATTTACTTAACAAAATCGGTCACGTTATTTTAATATCGTCAGATTTATATATCAGATTTTAATATCATCAAATCTAAATATCTCAAAAACCATTTGAGATAACATAAGATATGTTGACATTTTTGAATTTAGAAAGAGAAGCAGAATCGAAATATTTCAAAATATACCGAGTGTTCTATTTAAAAGAGAAAGTATTATGTCGTATTTCTGAAATGCGATTCGTTATTGTTTTTTTGACTGAAAATTTAGATTCTGTGGGAAAAACTAGTTCAGAATGTCTTTACATTTATGTCATAACATAAAAAATGGCTGAGTTATTTCAAAAAAGGACATTTTCGCGTGATGACCCTGTACACAAAAATCTGCATAAATTTAAAACCAATAGTAACGTTCATAATTATCCCACCAGAAGTGCACAAGAATTACACATTGAAAGTTTTAATCTCAGCAAATATAAAAAATCACCCTACTGTGCTGGTAGTTACATATATAATAAAATTCCTTTAGAAATAAAGTCACAATATTCAGATGCAAACTTAGAATATTTCTGACAGAAAATTGTTTTTACAGCATGACCGAGTTTTTTGACCGGTAATAAAAATAATTATAATTTAATTTATTCTATTGAGAGTAGGTATCCCTGTGGCATTGCATTGCACCTAAATATATTGACACATTTACATGTTCTTTATTATATGTTATTTGTAGTCCTATCTCTGTTTTATACACTATTATATTTATTTATATGTAGTCTTTGCTGTTTTATACACTTTTATTATTATTTATTTATGAGTAGGTATTTATAATATTTTATATACACTTTATTCGGACAAAACTATATTGTTCTTGTTCATGTAACAAGATTTATAGTGAATAAAATATATTCTATTCTATATTTTATTCTAAGTTATAAGTAGACTCCGGCCGCTATAAGAAGAAGCCACCAGCGTCATCAAAGAATATCTGCGCGGTCGTCCATCGAAGTCCCGCCCTCTCGCATAAGCGTATCATCATAATATTTTTAAAATCTCTTATTCGCAGCGTTGAGTTTGATAAATTAATGCACGTCACTATTTACTTTGTAAAAGCATGGTATCGCCAAAGCTAGCGCAGCCGTTGCAACGCCCCTGGCTTGTTCTTATAGCGGCCGGATTCCTTGTACCTTGTACCTTGTACCGATAGAGATTTTGTCTATTTTCTAGTACAGATATGACGTACTAGTACTCACAGATAGATACCTTCCATAGAAAATTGAACTATCCAAAACATGACTAATTCTGTCCTAAGGGTGGGAAATAGAGGTTGTTAAAAACCCAGTATTCCACAACATACTGCTATGCCCTTTTAGAATATTTTAGTGTTACTGTATACTGTATAGGAGGGGGCGGTAGCAATGGTCGAGGAGAATGAACAAGTCAGTTGGAATATGGCATTGGAAGAGTGGTAACCAAATGGTTCCTTTGTAGTTGCGCAAATGTACAAACCAACCATAATATTAAATACAAAAAAAAAATTGGTTTTATTGGTTAATATAAAAACGTCCCTGGTTACTCGCGATGATGTAACTCACTACACGCTATACAGGGTGAATCTTAGAGTGGCGGCCATATTTATAGGAGGCGACACCGTTCACTATGGGAACACAAAACTACAATTTTTTATTTTTTTACGCGCTATGAAAAATGAATATTGTTTAAACCCTTTTTATTTGAATTTAGGTACCCCGCCAGTGGAATGCGCTAGCGAGAGTTTTATATCATCTACACTTGGCAACACTGTCGACCGGTCACACGTAATGCAGTAAGTGCTTGCCCAGCGGCGCCGGAATTACAGGAAACTTGAATCGCAAATTTTTTTTAAAAAATTCATAAGTCGGCCATTTTACAACCTACAAAAAAAAAAAATTCGGATTCATGTTCATGGCGACTAGTACTATTAACCCCAAAAATATGGCCGCCACTCTAAGATTCACCCTGTATATGTAATTATTTTACTTCTCAGGCAAAAGCTAAAATTCAATATCCATTCCATATAAGGGCAGCGAGCGGAGGACTGACTTCACTCACTTCATAGCGATATTAGGAGTAAAGCAACATTTACCGCGTGTAGTACATGGATGGGGACTATCCACGGAAAGACGCGGTCTCGCTTCCCTACTTCTAGCGGCTTGTATATCAGCTATATCGCAGAAGCAATACAACTGTAGGCGAGAGGTGTATTGAGGATATACCATCCTTCGGAGGGGATGTAAAGCAGTCGGTCCCTTGTCTATTAAATGTTAGGCAAGTAAAAAATCCCTACTCTTAGTAAGATGAGAGGTTCGGCAAAATTTCCAGGTTGGGGGTTGCTCGTCTCCTGGCGTCGGTGATTGGCCTCCGTAGCGGAAATAGGCCGACGTTAAATAAGTGATTATAAAAAAAAAAAAAAAAAAAATTCCATATAAAGATAAGTGTACACGTATTATTGCATTGTATTCGTTTACTGGGTATGTGGATGTAGATGTAGGGATACAAAGATCATGAGTGTGTGTGTGCGGTAAAATATTTTCCTTTCGATATCAAACACATAAATGGAAAAACATATGGTCATGTTATGTTTGTTCTATTTGATTAGATTTTAAACAAAATCTGTCCAGCGGGGACTGGAATATTTGAGATGATTTCAAAGTATTAAAGTGGATAATATAACAAAAAACATAAATAAATTGTAAATGATGATTGATAAAATAAAATAGTGTTAAAAGCATAATACATTTTTTCGCATTTTGACCGATAATATGCTATTTTACTAAATTCAAAATCGTTTAATAAAGTGGCACTTTACCACATGAAAATGTCACTTTACTGTTATAGTAATGTCAGTGTTAATAAAAAACAGTTTGACAGAAAATATTTCATATACCTTCTCGTATTTTTCCTTGGATTTTAAAGGAAGTATGCTCGAAGTTGCTTCTCGAGCGGCATTTAAAATGTGTTCAGAACAATTTTCTAAATTGTTTTCAGTAGCAAGATTCATTTTTATAATTAATATATAACTTAAAATCAATTCGACTCACAAAAATTATACTTAACTGTTATTATATAAATAAACAAAGCCGTGTCAGTTACTATGGTTACTGAAACAAGTACCTACCTACTATGATTTTTTTTTTTAATTCAAACTTTTTAATGCTTTTACATCTATCACTATTTGCTTATAATTAATTAACTTATTAATTAACTAACACAAAATGCGAAAAAATAGTATAAACAAATCTCGTAAGAAAAGCAGTTTTACTAAACTCATATAGTTTTTGAGTTACTCGCTCGCTGCGCTCGCTCGTACTCAAACACTATACCGTAAAGTGAGGTGACTTCGGATGGTTTTTAAGGTTATTTTTGAATAATAATAATAATAATAATAAATGGTCTTTATTCAGAGAAGAAAATACATTAATAATAATAATAATAATAATTTATTTGCTTAAGTAACATACAATTGTTTTAGCATTGTCAACAGATTAAAATAATTAAAAAAAGACAATTTTTATACAATACATATAGTGTACAAAACAATACAAAATGTAGAAACTATTCAAACAATATGCATTCACATGTTGATTAATATTAATTAATTAATTGTAACAATAATTGGTAAAAAAACAGAATTTAATCAGCAAAACCAGCATAAAAAAATTCCTGTAGTGTATAAGGCCGTATATTTAAAAGAAGTTTTTTGCATTTAAATTTAAATTTGTTAATAGGTAGATTACGTATGTTTAATGGAAGATGCTTAAACAATTTCACAGATACGTTCGTTGAGGAAGCTCTTTTGTGTAAACTGTAATTTATGCATTATGATCCTCCTGAATAGACGGAGTCTAGCATACACTATTCTACTGTATTTATTTTTTTTTTAATTTGAAAAAATTACTATAGATGCATGTACCATTGGTGGTTATGTTTCTTTTTTTATTTTAATTTTACCCCCCTCCCCCAATTTAAAAAAAAAATTTTTTTGCCGTCCGAAGTCACCTCCATTTTTGAGGTGACTTCGGACACGTATTAAAATCCCTGCAAAAGTGATTTCAAGCTCATGTTTATGCGACTTCGGACACTCTTTTTTAAAATTCTTTTGTTTTCAGCCCTAAATAAATATATTTTGGGGATAAATATATTTATTTTTGGCTATATGAGTTAAAAATAAAACATTCTTTATGAACTGAAACGCTTATTTATTTAAGTAAAAAACACAAGTTTTAGAAAACATAAACACGGGTCATAAAATTAATAATAATAATAAATTGACTTTATTTATGTATTAAAGAATATGACAGAAAAAATAATTTTAAGGGAATGGCGATGTTCAACAATGCTGCTCTTCCACATAACCATTCCAGTTTAATATATTATTTAAAATATTACATACAAAAAAAATATATATATATTAAGTATAAAATCAAATAAAAAAGAGAAGAAAAATATGTGAAAAACAAAATTAACTTAATCATTTCTAATGTTAAACAACAGGTTTTTGATTTGATCTCTGAATTTAGGTAAACTAGGGGCAGATTTAATACTAAGGGGAAGATTATTGTATAGTTTAGTAGCATTGTAAGTAAAGGATCTCTCAAATAAGGCGGAGCGATAGTTTCTTGAACCAAGAGTCCTTTTATACACCCGCACCATTGTCCAAAGTCGCCCCCAGTTTGGTGAATTTTTTGATAATCACCCTGTAAAAAAAATTTAATAATTTTTTTTTACTTTTTATTTGTTACTAATATTAATCAAACATCATGTTTCAATAAAACATTCACCAACAATTAGAATAATATCAGATAAAACTCACACAGCCATTACATTTCCGATGTTTGAAAAACCGTTAAATAAATGGCGATCACTAAATTCTAAATACGAGGTAAATACTTACGGACGACGTCAACAAGCTTCCACCATACTTTGAACGATACTAAACGAAAAATCGTTCCGCAAGCCGAACTGGATTTTATGATTCGGGTAGCCGCTATTAGACGAAAACATCCGAGGACTACACGATGTCCGAAGTCACCCGCGCTGTCCGAAGACACCACACTTTACGGTATTCGTTTAGTAAAACTTTGCCTTTCTAAATTTGTTGTTTAATGTACTATTTTCGAAATGTATGATTCCATGGAAAACTTTCAACTAGATTTTTTTTCCTCACAGAGTATATATTATAATACAGTTGCAAACAAACCAATTATTATACCTACGTGCATTTAACATTTATTTGCTTAATTTCTAAATATAATTTTTTATATATATTTTATGGCAATTGCGGCCGCAGTTAGTTTAAATTATCTTTATTATTTTTCTCTCAAATAAATGAATACTGTACAACAAATTTAATGAATTTTCATGTCATTTGTTGTATGCATATTATATAAATGTGTAAAAATCACCTTTTGCCATATTTAAAACATATTCATTTAACATGAATAATAATATTTTTGGAATGTTTATTCATGTTCTTTTTATGTTATATACATAAAATATATTGAAATATTTATTTAATATATTTTTTTCATATCATTTATGCTGTATGCATATTATATAAATAAATTTAATATGAATAATATTATTTTTGGATGTTTATTCATATTCCTTATAAATATATAACAGTTTATGTTTTATACACATACAATAGTTGTATGTATAAAAAAATATATATTATATATTATGCAACAAGTAATAATTATTGTTGCCTGAACATGTTGGACTTCGAGACTCCATTAAGGGTCCATCAATTGGGAAACAATGCATCAACTCAAGTAATAAATTGCAAATTATAAAGTTTGTGGAAGAATCGAAGTGTCTATTGGGCGTTATCCAACAATAGGTTTCACTTATAATTACAAGGTGGCACCAGTTATCAATAATAAAATTGGCAAGGGTACAGAATTTTTCTTTCACAGTTTTATATAGTAAGGATTATAGAACTGCGCTACAATAGTTATTTGTGTAACTAGTAACTAGTGCAAAAAGTGTATATTGGTTGCATGAGGCATGATGTTTGCAGAACGAGCGAAGCGAGAGCTGAAATCATGCCGAGTGCAACAAATACACTTTTTCTTCAAACGTCAGAAAAACATGACATTTCTTAACCCATTTGACTGATGGTCGAGATGGTAGCGTGCCTGCCTCTCACCCAAAAGTCCCGTGTGCGAATCCCGGTCGTGGCAATGAAAAATACTGTGAGAGGGATTTTTCCATTATACACGGATATTGGATGTGTGTCCCTGGTCTTTAAATGTGTAGCCCCCTCCCGCACAAGGTTCTTCTAGAACCTTCTGGGATAAAGGGGGTCGTAATTACATGTGGTGTATTTATTATTATTATTTATTATTTCATGACATTAAAGTTTGACATTTTAGACGGCTGCGGCTGGCTGGCTGTGCGTTGCCATTAGTAGCGGAGGCAAAATACTTTTTCTTACGCTGTGAGCGGAAGAAAAAGTACATCTGATTCTTTTATAAATAACGACATCTTAAATAATACAATACTTATATGCTTTAATTATTCAGTAAAAAACACCCTAATTTAACTATTTAAACATTATATTAAAAGAAAAATAATTATTTAGTGTAGGTAATAAATTATTCATGGCATCTGCGGCAATTCCGCAACCTCATAGGGTGTAGTGTAAGGTGTACAATCAAAAACTGAGTCTGTCATTCTAATCTAGAATAAGTGTGGTTTAATAAAATAATATCAAAAGAATATTTATTAAAATACTGCTTACAAATCGTGAAGGCACTCGCAGTACAATTTAAACTTAAACTGACATTTGTCAAATCGAGCAACGCGTACATACTCGTAATAATAGGTATCCATAGCAACGCGTATTTTGTTTAATACGCCATACGCCGGCCATGCCATATTAACAGTATCAACACAATACGTTTTTGATGGTGAAATTCGAGATTTTAAATCTTTATTTTTTTTATAGCTAATCGACGTTTGAAGAAAAAATAGCATATTTTATTCGGAGTAAAAGGCTCTTTTCTGACTCGTCCGTAATTTCCACAATCATTTCGTTCATCCGGTAAACCTACAAACTCGTCGCAAAAGTATCACTTTTACTCCTAACAAAACAATATACTATTTTGCAAGTGTTACACACAACATTTTTTCTACGATCGAATTACATACTTAGGTATTTTTAACATTTTATTGAACAGAATATTACGTTAACACAAAATATTCAAATGTGAAAGTCAAACTGACAACTAGATAAATTGTCACTATTCAACGCCATCCATAAATAACTATGAATAAACTTTCGATGCCTAGCAACAAAATTAGTTACTTTTTGTACTAGTGCAACAAAGTATTACTTTTTGCACTGTAAATAGTGCAAAATGTTAGCACTATTTGCACGATCATAGAAAAAAAGATTTTTTTTATCTAAATGCATATTAAGCAGTTACATTATTGATTATTTTTCGTTAATTAGAATGATTTCTGAAGGATTTTCCGGAAAATTTTCTACTTTTTAAATAACAAAATTAAGAAAACGGCTTTGCTGCGGAATGTGAAATTATATATTCTTCAATTATATGTAACATTTTTTTTCTACTCCCCACATAGAAAATACTATTTTGCTCCCTCACTTCAGGGAGCAAAGTAGTACTTTTCCTCCCTCGGGAGGAAAATACTTTGCCTCCCTAGAAGCAACCTTAGCAACGTTCCATGTACTTTGATTTTTAACAATATTTAGGTACTTATCTAAATACCTATTATGACATTTTGACATATTTGGGTTTTTGATTGTCATGCATAAGAAAATGTAATAAAATATATGTGAAACCAATGTAAAACACTGTAAATGGTCGTAGAAAATATCATATGTATTACACAGGAGCAAAGTGCCATTTCCTCCCTTGGATATTGATCAAACTATCCGCGGAAGGAAATTATGCACTTTTCTCCCTTGTCATACAATATCATAAGGTAAATATATAAATCTCGGTGTTTTGTCTCCCTCCGCTTCGTGTCGGGAGAAAAACACAACCTCGAGCTAAAATCTAATATTTTTTCCCTTGTATAATAAATAACTATTCTTTTTCTTTAAATTTGTGTCATTGTATTTTCTCGCAAAATTTACTTCTATGGTTTTCCATGCAACAAAAGTGGTCTAAAAATTCCAGAACCATTTCGTTTGACCACTCCATTTTATTAAACAACTATCGAAAACCAACACAAACGCTTTCAAGTGTCAAAATTGCGTGACGCGCGACTCCTTTGATTTGCGCCAATTTACCGACGCGAAGCGGGAATGGCAAGCGACGAACGCCGATAGGCGAACGTCAGGTACACACATGCGGCTTTCGCCGAGTAACCGCTCGCCTTTCGCCGAATGCCACATGTGTGGCGCCGGCTTAACAGATACTAATAAATGATTCACAATATTTTTAAAATATTATTGAAATTAATAAAATATTTTATAAATATGAAAATTAATATTTGGATATCATGTACTAAATATTTTTGGATAAAATTTGGTACAGACACATTTCAGGGCACGCTGAACACAGTGGTGAACTTAGTTTTCACGTAAAAATTGCTAATATGATTTCTAGAATTTTCGCTCCAAAAAAATTGGAAAGTAGGCCTTGATTTTTGTGATAGACATCTATCAATTTGCCACAAAATGCAGTTTTCAATGAGCAACAATCTAAAAAAAAGTTGAACAAAATCGGACCAAAAATAGCCACTTTACAGGGGTGACCCGCTTTCAAATGGGTCACTCTGGATGTTTATTAATGAAAGTCCATTTATTTTTTAATAAATTACCGGCCTCCGAAGATTGGCATCCTTGTGGTAGATCACCCTGTACACTCCGTGTCCAAAGTTATGTTTTCACTTTTGCTACTTCGTTACTACTGGAGCTACAAAGTCGGTTAAATTAGTAAATTAGTGTCAATTATTCTGCTGGTTAAAATGGTGAAAACAGAAAAACAAGTGACCTTTCAGTTTCCGAGATATTCACAAAAATAGTTTTTTTTTAATGAAATAACTTTTTTTATTAGAAACACTTGCCACAACACAATGACGTTTATTTCATTTCAATGTGTTAAGTATTTACGAAGATACAATTTTTTTTATTTTAATACCGCGCTGTCGACCCCACAAAATTATGTGACGTCAATAACGCCGATCGCGTGGCTGCAGTGTTATTACAGCAGGTGTTTTTCTATTTATAATTATAGGTTAGATTTCCAACCAACAAAAAACATCTTATTTTATTAGATCAATGCAATTAAAATTACATTAATAACAACTGAACAAGATTTTAGTTGATAGTATAGGAACCAAGCAGTAATTTTGATAAAAACGACCAGTATGCTTAAAATCCAAATCGGAAATAATTGCTACAAAAGGTTTTATTATTATTATTGTTTTAATGGTTTTTATTTGTTGCCCAATATGACTATCCTAGGTTTTCCCCCTCGGCGGAGTTTTGTTAAAATGGTGTGGGGTAAAAATGTACCCCCAAAATGGGCATTTTTTCGATTTTATGGTTATATCTCGTAAAGGACTCACAATATGGAAAACACGATCGGATCGATTCGGGCAGTTTCGGGTGTCAGCCAGAGAGGCCCGGGCGTGGTGATTGTAATTTACCACTTGTTAATTTTGATTTTAGTTTTTTGAATGGTTCTTTCTTGGTCTTCGTGACTTTTTGTAACTTTTTCAACTTTAAATAAAAGCCGTCATAATTATAAGCCACTTTCTTATTATTTACGCTCACAAAGAAAGTATTACAGTTTTAGGGAATTGGGTTGTAGTTTTTAAATATCCGGTATCCTGCCGGATATTAAGCAACTATCGGGCATCCGGCCGGATAGGCCGGATACCGGATATCCGTTTCATCTCTAGTAATGATTATATTTCATAATAACAAAAATTGACGTTAAAGGTATGAAAATGAAAAGGGGGAAAAATAGGGAGTTACACATATTTCACAGACGTCGACGTTTGATTCTCGTTGTGCCACTCGGCTCCTCTCAAATTCATATTTTCCACGCCATAAATTGATGTGACACAACTTCGGCACTCTTCAGGCAGGGTAAGAAGAAGGTGGTCAAGCTGTTGGTGGAAAATAAATGTCTTCTCGAAGAAATCAAACATTTCTTCGAGCATGACACTCAAGCTGAAGTTATTGCCGAAGCTGGTCTACGATTTTTAACAACCCTCTACGGAGGTAGGGCAGGAGATACTTTAGATAAATTGCGATTCAACCTGTTTTCCAAAGCCCTAATGAAATCCAAATTCAACCTGGCATCCCTAGATTCCCTACCACCAACATCCGAAGCAGCCCGCCAACATGCGCCTAGTATCATTCAATGCAGAATTTAGTGCCCTACAACTTTTAATAGGACAGTGTTTTCGATATTGTGAGTCCTTTACGAGATATAACCATAAACCCGAAAAATACCCATTTTGGGGGTACATTTTTATCCCCCACCACTTTAACACAACTTCGTCGAGGGGGAAAACCTAGGATAGCCATATTGGGCAACAATTAAAGCCATTAAAAAAAACAATAAAACATTGTAGCAATTATTTCCGATTCGTCTAATTTTTTTGGTTTTACGCTACTGGCCTAATAATATTCGAAAATCTTAAAATATGCATATTTTTGAGGTTAATTGTGATATCACGCGACATCCTATCATCATTCGTTCGAACAAGAACAAGGGATAGACGCGCGTGTTCTGTTTTAACCAACTTTAAAAATTTATGATGAAGCCGTTTTAAGTGCTAGAAAAAAATCCAACGGCATTATTTAAGTTAGATATACCGGGTGTAAATGAAATTAGGCTCACCCCTATAACTTTTTTGTTTTTTCAGATATCATTTTGAAATTTTGGTAGTTGCAATAACAAGTAACTTTGAATTAATGCATGTTAATAAAATAATTCTGTTTTTTAAATGGAACACCCTGTATATTTTTACATTTTTGGATTCAGGGATTCATTCTGCATACGATGGTATCAACTTCGAGAAAGATACATAACCTCAAACATTTTTTTAGGATAATTTAAGTTGGCATCTAGGGAGCCATGACTACTGAAAAACTTTTCTTTCTGAGCCTTTGAGTACTTATTGGAAAAATAAAATCAGGATATTAAGTAAGTTAACTTTGCTTTTATAGCCATTTAAACATCTCGGAAACGGTTTTTTCGATATAAGTACTTTTTTTAAAATGGCATCATTATGCCTCATTATGTATGCTATTTTAATGGAGATTTTTTTTACCTACATTTCGATACCAAACACTTCACCATTAGTGTTTGTTATCGAAATGCAGGTAAAAAAAATCTCTATTAAAATAACATAATAAGGTATAATGGTTCCATTTAAAAAAAAATTCTTAAATCGAAAAAACCATTTCCGAGATTTTATTTTTCCAATAAGTACTCAAAGGCTCAGAAAGAAAAGTTTTTCAGTAGTCATGGCTCCCTAGATGCCAACTTAAATTATCCTAAAAAAATATTTGAGGTTATGTTTCTTCCTAGAAGTTAATACCATCGTATGCAGAATAAATCCCTGAATCCAAAAATGTAAAAATATACAGGGTGTTCCATTTAAAAAACAGATGTTATGTACGGTCATTTCCGGTGAAACCGGAAGTGCTAGAATTATTTTATTAACATGCATTGATTCAAATTTACTTGTTATTGCAACTACCAAAATTTCAAAATGATATCTGAAAAAACAAAAAAGTTATAGGGGTGAGCCTAATTTCATTTACACCCGGTAGATAATTACAAAAAATAAAAAAAAGAAAAATCGTTTATAGACTCATCGGTGTTAAATTTTTAATCTTCTTACACAGTTTCTAACTTTACTCCCGAACAAAGTTCAATGGCAACCTCAAATTTACTGAAAATGTGCATGCCAAAACCTATATTTTAATTTTAAATTATCGAGCTGGATGTTCTGGCTGATTGTCTTTTCTTCGTTACCTTAGGCCTTTTTACCCAATGAATATTTTTCTCGCTACACTGATTATTATAAGTAAGCTAACTGAAACCCCTGTTGTCTTTTTTCTCTCATACAATTTCGATATCTTGCTTCTTTTTGTTATTGTGGATTTCATTTTCTGCACATACTGTCCCGAATTTTAGTTAAATAAATTAAACATTAAGCTACAAATGCTAGTGAATTCATTAAATATTAAATTTATGGATGATTCGGTATATTAGAAGCGAGGCTGATGATTTTTGAAAGAGCCTTCGAAAGAGAGTCTTAAAACTTGATTTATTAACTAGTTACACCTTTTTGAAATTTTACAAATTAAAAATAACATTTCAAAAAAATGTAACGTAAAGAAAATCAAAATGTCTCAATGAAATTTGATATCTGCATATGCTCCCTCTCTCCCTCCATTCTTTGCCCTACTTAAATTTCACCAGCTGTCGCTACTTATATGCCAAAGAAATCTTAACTATTATTTTAGTAAGTATGTATACCTACTAATATAGGAAATTGCGTGCAAAATCGACGATGAAAGGTTCCCGTCTGACGGTCGGGTCGGTAGATTGAAAAACTATTTTTTTTTTCAATAATTGGATTTCAAAAAAACGCCCTCCCTCCCAATTCGCCCACCATATAAAACAGTTCCAGAGAGAAAAAACTCTTGTATTTATATAGTACTCTTCGATTTACCGGCCGTCAGACGGGAACCTTTCATCGTCGAATTTGCACGCCATTTCCCTTACTATACAGGGTGTCCCATTTTTTAGGGGTAGGACTTCAGGAGTTGATAGAACATCACATCAAAAACTAATAGTACTTTCTCAAATGAACTATATATCGGAAAGGCGTATTTTTCGAGATACAGGGCGTTGAAATTTGGAAAAAGAAATAGTTTTTACATTACTGCTGCAAAATTTCATTTGGATAGCTCAAAAATTGTAGAAATGGCTGGGGTTTACCATGATCCGTGGTCACCCGGTATAAGTCAATCAAAACAATATCTGCATAAAAGAATGTACACACATAAATATAATATGAAAAATCTAAATATGTCAACAGCGCTAGCGCAACATGCCTTGGATGTTAAAATGAATCAAATAACTTCATAAATTAATAATTAGTTTATCATAAGTTGCGCCACCTATACACGTCTGGCCACTCAGTTGTTTCGGATACAGTTCAGTAAGTTGCACATATCTCTCCTGAAAGGAACCGGTCGACGGTCGACGCTCCGTCTCGGACAGCTCGGACTAACGTGATTATGAGTCGAAATTGTTAGGGGAGCTGATGCAACTTACTGAACTGTATCCGAAACAAATGAGTGGCCTGACGTGTATGTAGGTATACAGGGTGATTCACGTTGACCGCCTATTAGAAGTATCTCAAGAAAGAAAAAAGACATCGATTTGAAATTTTGGTTATGGCCCTAACTGGGTAGGATCTATGATCTATTTTTTATTTTTTTTATTTTTTAATCGTCTTATTTATATTAACGTCCTGGCGAAGTTTAGCTTAGAGCTATTCTGACACTTAACCAGGACACACCACATACACCCATTCCCTCCGACATTGCCATCTGCCGGAGCTGGGACTCGAACCCAGGAGAGATAGGCAGTAACTAGTCGCCTTGTGCCACTCAAGGGCGATCTAGCCCGCTGCACTATCCTCGGTAATGTAATGAGATACGGTCACCCATCCATTCCCCGGCTCCGACCACCGCTGCTTTGCTCCGAAGATCGAAGACCGGCAATTGTACGCATGACCCCATCTCACTGCATATTTAATGAAAATATTTTCAAAATGGTGGCATTTCCGGTTATACCGGAAGTTGACCCTAACTTTGTTATTTTAAATGAGATGCCCCAAGAAAATTGAAGAGTGCCGTTTTCTAAATAGTATGCTTTGACTTTGACTGTGGACGAAACAAAATACAACAAATTCAACAAATGTGACAGCTAATACGTAACTCGTGTTACTGTATTTTGTTTCGTCCACACAGTCCACAGTCAAAGTCAAAGCATACTATTTAGAAAACGGCACTCTTCAATTTTCATCGATCAAATTAAAAAATCGCAAATATCTAAAGAATCATAGGGGAAATGTGGATATGATGGCATACCTGATATGATGGCATATTTTTAAAATTGGCGGTATTTATTTGAATTAAGTTAGTTCAAAGCTTGACCGCGATGGAACAGATTAACATGGATCTACTGTGGTGACGGCATACCAGTCTAGTGCATTCAGCCGCCGCAAGAAGTTGTTGTTATTATTTGTGAGTACAAAAGTTTTTTTCAATCTACTGATTTTGCCAATTTGTGGTAGCATGCATAGTTATTTGTCAAATATTGTAAGCACACATGTTAAGTATGATAATAAGCTTCTCAAATATGAATGACTTTTAAAATTAATTTTGGGTTATGATATATAAATTGAACGATGTTTACAGTCTTGTTCTTTTGATATGATGGCACCCCAAATGCGTGTTATGATGGCATAGGGTGCCATCATATCAATCAACTTCAAAATATCCTTCTTTAGTGATTGTTTTTACAGGGCCCATGTGTGCACTAGAAAAATGCCTAAAAGTAAAGTTACTCGGCATACTTGGGAGGAAGAAAATATGCGTGAAGCCGTGGAAAATGTGAAACAAAAAAAAATGGGCTGGAAGCTTGCTTCCAAAACGTTTAATGTTCCGGCAACTACTCTGCGTCGTAGAGTTAAAAAAAATATGGGTCATGAGAAAGGCAACCTTGGAGGATGCCGTCCAACATTTGCCAAGGAAATAGAGAGCGAAATTGTTGATCATATTACGAATATGGAAACTCGATTTTTAGGACTCACTACAACCGATGTTAGATCACTGGCATATCAGATTGCGAAACAAAATAATATTCCACACAAGTTCAATAGTGTAACTGAAAAAGCTGGATGGGCATGGTTACATTATTTTCTTAAGCGAAATCCAAGAATAAGCTTACGTACACCAGAGAACACATCCGCAGCTCGAGCTCGAGCGTTTAATAAAGTTAACATTGGTGCCTACTTTAAAAGTCTAGACGAGGTTTTGACCCGGTATAATTTTTCTGTCGAAAATATTTATAATATGGACGAGACCGGTTTTTCTACGGTTCAGACTAAGCCTGATAAAATATATGCTACAAAAGGTCGCAAACAAGTGGGCGTTTTGACAAGTGCAGAAAGAGGCCAGCACTATACTGTAGTATGTGCAATGAACGCAGTTGGGTCATTTATACCTCCAGCTTTCATATTTCCTAGAAAAAACATGAAACCGGAACTTTTGGATAATGCCCCTGCTGGATCAATTTGCTTTTGCCAAGAGACTGGGTGGATGACATCAGAAGTTATTAAATAGAATTATAGGAAACAACTACTGGACGGGCAAAGGCCCCGACTCCCATTGAATTATACCTATAAATCCAAAATTGGTAGCCAAATTTGTTATTTGTCTTTTCTCCACCAGACACAGACCGGTTTCGAACTCTTTATGTTCTCATCAGTGTGCCACAGGTACCTGTGGCACACTGATGAGAACATAAAGAGTTCGAAACCGGTCTGTGTCTGGTGGAGAAAAGACAAATAACAAATTTGGCTACCAATTTTGGATTTATAGGTATAATTCAATGGGAGTCGGGGCCTTTGCCCGTCCAGTAGTTGTTTCCTATAATTCTATTTATTAAGCATGTTTTAGTCCATCAGGGCTAGAGGTCGCCGCTCTTGGTGCTTGCTTGGCAAGCCGCTATCGGTCACTAGACATCTTCGATGTCTTGACTGGTAGTAGCAACTGACCACCAGAGGGATGTACTTATCTCTCACAGTTATCAGAAGTTATGCTTAAATGGTTCATTTCATACGGTTTGCAAAACCAAGTCTAGAAAATAAGATCTTACTTTTGGTCGATGGTCATGGTAGTCACAAGCATCTCAAAGTTCTACAAAAAGCTAAAGAACATGGAATAATATTATTTTGCTTCCCGCCACACTGTACACACAGATGTCAACCATTAGATACAGGTTTTTTTGGACCACTTCAAACGTACTACAACCAACAGATTCGTATTTGGCTGAAGTCACACCCTGGAAGAGTAGTAACACACCTTCAAGTAGCACAAATTTTTGGTGAGGCATATCTCAAAGCTGCAATGCCCGCAACAGCAATAAAGGCATTTCATACAACAGGCATTGTTCCATACAATCCAGATATATTTGAAGATTGGATGTTTGCTCCTGCCGAAACAACAAACCGACCTCTTGCCGAAGAAAATGCAGATGATACTAATGTAGCCAATACAGAAAAACACCAACCTCCATGCACTAGTTCTATCATAACTGTTGATAGACCAAGCACCTCAAATCAATCCCCAACACACACAAAATCAGTCCTAAATTCTTCAGCATTAAAGCTATCGGTTAGTATTGAGCAAATATCTCCATTACCAAAATTGTCAGAATTATCAACAAAACCACGAAAACCAAGAAAGAAAGGGAAAATGGGCATTATCAATTCAACACCAGACATTGACGCTGAGAAGTCTGTGGAAAATGCAAAGCAAGAAAAAGAAAGGGCAAAATTGGCAAGGGCTGCGAAGAGAAAGCTTAAAGTTGTTGAAGAATCAGATGAAGAGAGCACCCAAGTAAATTATGAAGAAGACGATGGTGACGAGGATGTCCCATGCTTGTATTGTAACGAGCTTTACTCCTGGTCAAAATCCAAAGAGTTATGGCTTAAATGTCAATCATGTGGAAAATGGGCCCATGGCGCTTGTGCGGATAAGAATCCAAAAACGAAGAATTTCATTTGCGAAATTTGCGAAGATAATTAACATTTCCTTTCTTTTTTTTATGTTATAATAGAAGAATTATGATTAACTTTAAGTTACTTGTTTATTTTTACCATATGTGCCATCATATCAACTGGTTTGCTATGATGGCACCCTTGCTATTACATGAATAAACATAAAAATCATATAGATAATACTGAGTTATTTTTAATTTTTTACTCATATAATCTTAACTACAATAAACTTAACCTGTATTCGTAATCTGACTTAAATGAGAGTTATTTTAGATATTAAAAACTAATAATTAAAAAAAGGGTGCCATCATATCCACACTTCCCCTACATTTTGGTTATAGGAACATGATCTATGCTTAGATGCGCATTTTTTTTCGCTATCGATTGGTGTATTTAATTAGATATGGTTCCATTTAAAAAAATGACTTATTGCTGTTTCTATGAGGTCGATAGATATCGTTAATTTTAGAAACTTTGCAGTTGAGATTTTGACAATTTTATTACATGATGGATAGCTCCAATACCTTGTCTTACCTCAATAAAAATTCAACGTATTATCATTAATTGTTACTGAGATATTAATTTTTACATTTACAACTATTCCGTCAATATTTTGCGAAAAAAATGAATATCTCAGAAAATATTCATTTTAGACATAGGGAACCTTTAATGAAATGACCTTTAAATTTTCCGTGGAATCTAAAAAAAAATTGAAAATGGGGGCATCTCATTTAAAATAACAAAGTTAGGGTCAACTTCCGGTATAACCAGAAATGCCACCATTTTAAAAATATTTTCATTAAATAGGTCCTACCCACTTAGGACCATAACCAAAATTTCAAATCTATATCTTTTTTCTACATAATTATTGACTAAGTTTTTACATCTTCCGATTACTTTACAAAAATAATGTTAAAATAATATAAACTATAATATTTGTCATTCATTTTATAAAATACACCCACTTTTAATGTATAGGTACCTGCTAGCCCTTATCTTGTCTGTAACATAAACAAACGAACTCTCACTTGCACATATGTACAGCGTGTGTAAAAAGTATTGAAACATGACCATAACTTTTAAACTATTGATTGTATAAAAAAAAACCCTTGGATAGGTCGATTTTTATTTTCAATTACGCAACTTTTGGTGCGATTTATAATTTCTAGTTCTACACACCCCCTCCTCCAGCCACCCCAACTTTTTTTTTTTCAAATGACAACCTACCCTTTGTGATACCCCAAAAGAAAGGTATTTTAATAGACTATTCAAGAAATCTGAAATCCGTCGATGCAATTGCCTTCCCAAACGCATGAAATACATTTTTTTTTAAGAAAAAGGAAAGATTAGTAAAACTTTATTACTGAAAATAATTAACAAATTATCTAATAAGATGTTCAAACTGAGCTCCGTTAACAGCTAGGTACTGTACAAGTCGCTGTTCAAAGTTTTGTAAACAGTTTTCGAATGCCGTTTGGGGTATTCGACCAATCTCCGCCCGTATTCTATCCTTTAGATCCTCCAAATTATTTGGTCTATTGTTATAGACTTTAGATCCTCCAAATTATTTGGTCTATTGTTATAGACGCAATCCTTTAAATGACCCCATAAAAAAAGTCAAGGGGTGTCAGGTGCGGAGATTTGGCTGGCCATTCGAGACCCTCTTCTGCCTATCCATCGGCCCGGAAACACCTCATTTAGGTACTGTCTTACATGCATGACATTCTTAAAAAAAAAAAAAATGGATTTCATGCCTTTGGGAAGCCAATTGAATCGACGGATTTCGGATTTCTTTACAGCGTTGAATAGTCTATTAAAATACCTTTCTTTTGGGGTATCACAAAGGGTAGTTTGCTATTTGAAAAAAAAAGTTGGGGTGGCTGGGGGAGGGGGTGTGTAGAACTAGAAATTATAAATCGCACCAAAAGTTGCACAATTGAAAATAAAAATCGACCTATCCAAGGGTTTTTTTATACAATCAATAGTTTAAAAGTTATGGTCATGTTTCAATACTTTTTACACACGCTGTATAATCAGAACGTAAAATAGACAGTAAAATATTTTAGTTGCCTTTAAGACACTCAATGCATCGCATTAAAAAATGTATATAGTACAGTTTAATTTAAGATCAAACAAACACAAAATAATAATGTACCTAAGTACTTCATTATAAGATAATTTAGTACCTACCGTAGATGGCCGTTACTTGCAACACATTCTAGAATCTAGATAAACGTGATTTTGGATACGAATTTTTCATGTTTTTGTTGTTTTAAAAATATCTTGACCTCGGTCTCTACTGGTACTATAATCCTATGTATATTTTGTTTAACTACAGGATCAAAATGTTAAAAAAAAATAAAATATGGTTGTTGCAAGTCAGGGACAGGGTGCTCCCTACTTGAAACGCCATACATTTTCAGTGAAAATCAAGCCATATTCGCTTAACCTTAGCTTGCAACAGGTAAAATATAAAAATATGAATGTCGTCCTTTCGATCTGTACAAAAACAATTTTTCTATCTTCAAAAATAAACTTTATTCGTAAAAAAACATAAAGATATTCATACATTGCATACTAAAAGTAAATAAAAAAGTAAAAAATACAAATAAAACAAAATAAATGAACTTTTCAAACAGTTTCTAAAATTATGCCATGATTATTACAAATAATCGTTTCAGATTATATTTCTCACAGCCTTTTAGATTAAATGTATATCGACCTCTAACAACTTTTGGAGTGTCTAACTTTTGTATTGTTTGCTGGGAGTCAATCACCGAGAGATCCTCTACATCAGAATATGTAAAAGTACCACCCAATTCATGACATTTTAAATCTTTGCTCTTTCGCATAAATTTACAATAGTACTGAGGTTGTAGATCAGTCGGCAGTACTTCCTACACACAGCCCACATAAAAAATATCACAGTCCTTAGAGGCTTTTTTAAAAGAGAATTTCACAATTAAATAATCTCCCACAGAATACTGACTTAAGGGGTCCGTGAAGTCGGCCGCGTAAAATGCGATTTTTTGTATTTTGCTTATGTCATCATTTAGTAAGTTACTTGTAACTATTTGTAAGTTATAAACCAAAATTTGTAAGTCATCCCGTTTGCATATATTAAAAAAGTGTTCTGTGTGCAAATGCGTCAGAAACGGTCTTTGGTGTACGCAATTGTGCGCATGTGAAGGACATTGTTCTGAAAATTATTAGTCGTTCTTACTTTCTTTTTTAAATGTAAAACAAATTTTTATTATAATGGTTACACAAACTTTTTTGTTCTTTTTCTGGACTCAAAGGATGGAAGACTTAAGGGGGGGGGGGCAACTATCTCTTTACAGATTCATCTCAACAAAATTTGACTACTACCACTGAATTTTTTTATCACAAGAACATTAAAATTTATATCAAACACGAATGTGCAGATAAAATGTCAAATTTTTGACATTTAGATGACATGTTGGCTACCATATTAAAAAACATAATAAAAAACATTACAGACATCCTGTTTTAGTATACAATACATATTTAAAAGTGGGTTTTATTAAAAAATATGGCGTTTAAGTCACTCACACCAGCGCGCAGCAATCCATTTCTACATGTCGATGTTATATAGTACATTATACTATAAGGGAGAGAAATGCGTTATTTTCGCAGAGGTGCAATTTGAAGCCCGAGGGCGAAGCCCGAGGGCTACAATGCGCCGAGGACAAAATAGCATCTCTCCCGAATGGTATATACTATTTTTTCCACGGTCTCATTAACTTAAAAACACATATTTTGTCATTATGAAGTAAGTAGCACCAGAATTATTGTATTTGGATTTGAGCATTCATTTAGTAGTCGTTGAGTTATTGTCATAACTACAAAATAAACAAACAAAAAGAATTGTCAAATTAAGGTGCTAGTTTGGTTTAGTTTAAAGTTTGTTTAGTGCACAATGAATAATTGTGAGTCGGAAGAGATTGTGGAGGCTGCAAATATTGCAATAAGCAATTTGCTGCCTACGAAGTCAAGATCTTTATACGATATAGCCTACAATCGGTTCAAAAAGTGGTGCGCCGAGAAAAATGTTCAAGTATACAGCGAGAATGTTTTGTTGGCATACTTCAGTGAAAATGCAAAGAATTATAAGTCTTCCACATTATGGGCGCAATATTCTATGGTTAAGTCATGCTTGATAATTTACGACAACATAGAAATAAGCAAATTCCCCAAACTGATCGCATTTTTGAAAAGAACCGGTGACGGATATCAAGCGAAAAAATATTGACAAAGGGAGAAATCGACCGTTTTCTATCAAGTGCAGCTGACAAAGAATTCTTAATGATTAAGGTAAGATTACTTTTGTTGTTAGGTATTTCAATTATTAAGTATTTTGATTTTTTTATAGGTTGGAATAATTCTGGGGATTGCCGGAGCTTATCGAACTGATGAACTAGTCAATTTAACTGTAGATGATATTGAGGATGTAGGCTCTTCCTTGATTGTAAAAATTCCAAACACTAAGACAAAGATTCCACGAACCTTTGTGGTTACCGATGTGGGAAATATGCTTGAATTGTTTCGAAAATACCTGTCCCTTCGTCCTTCCCACGTCAAGCGCCTTTTTTTGTATTACAAAGCAGGAAAATGTAGTTCGCAGCCAGTTGGCAAGAATACCATGGGAAAAATTCCTAGTGTAGTAGCTTCGTATTTAAAATTACCTGATGTTGCATGTTATACTGGTCACTGCTTACGAAGATCTTCAGCGACATTACTGGCAGATGCTGGTGTGGATATCACGACAATAAAGCGTCATGCTGGTTGGAAATCAACGACAGTCGCTGAGGGTTATGTCGAGAACTCCATTGCAAATAAGACCAAAATTGCTAATCAGGTTTTAGTAGGTACCACCACTAGCGCAATCACAAAAACTGTAAATGTAAGCGAAAGTAATATTCCTTCTAATATTAATTTTGAAAATTGTACGAATGTAACATTTAATTTAAATGTCAATAAATAATTTCAATGTTATCTTTTTTTTTTTTCATGAAAACCGTTCTCCATAATGTAAACTCCCTTGGGAGCATTATACTCCCTTGGGAATAATCGACTATTTCTGTTTTAATTTTGATGTCATAGAAACTGATTTCTACTCCCGGCCGTGGAAAAAATAGCTTTAAATCAGTTATAACTTTAATTACAAATTATATTTTTACGCTCTTTAGTTACAAATTAGTTACTAGGAAAGAGGTTCGGTATAATCGACATTAGAGTGTTAGTAGAGTCCACGGCCACACCAAAACCCTCTAGAGATGATGTCTGTTTGCACTTCGAGGTTAAAAGCTAAAACCTATTTCAAATGATTCGTTACCTTCTGGAACATCAAAATCCCACTATTTTAATCTACAGAACATGAGGATCACTTTTATTAAGGCAACTTTAGGGTAAGGCAAATATTAGAAAAAAGATATTAAACAATTCGGAAAGCACGGAGTTAAATGGGCGACGTCTATGTTTATCGTACGCTGGTGAAAAGTGTCTTATTGCACAGGCAATGTTTTCGCGTAACATCGCACTAGCTACTTTATTCTCATTATGATCGAAAAACACTTTTAAGGCACTTTTTACTTTTTTAATATGACCGTCTCCCCAATTTTTGAATGGGTTTTTTAGGAGTGCCCGCACAAGATCTTTTAAGGTCGACATTCGTTTGTTTTCGTACCGGGAGCGATCTTTTTAAGGTCCATTATCGCCTGTTCTCGCAGTAAAGACGTGCATTTGACTAACTGTATGAAAAATACGAACTAAACTGTATTAGGTATATATTTTATTTAAACGAAATATTATTTTTTATATGAATTTATTTTGCTTTAAATAATTTATAGTACAGTTACTTGGTGATTTCACTTCTAACTAATCCTATAGCTGTTTTAAATTAAAATATTTTTGGATAGTTTGATTCAAAATGGGTCAAACATCCAATATTAAAAAGGAATAAGGGTGCTTTTCGTTGGGGGTGGGTTTCACCCCAACTTAGGAGTTTCGAAAAAATAAAAAGTGACTGTTGGAACGCGTGGATCATCGAATTCTACTACAAAAAAAACTTCTATAACGGTCTTTTAAAGCCCATTATCGCATTTTTTCGCAATAAACACCTTCATTTGACCAGTTGTACGGAAAATATGAATAAACTGCATAATCACATTATATTAATTATATTATGTATTTCACTTGAACAAATTATTTCTTTTTATATGATATTATTGTTATGCTTTAAACAGTTTGAAAATAGTGTCATTAAATTTTTCGCATTCTGATTCTAACGATTCTGCAACTAAGTATTTCAAAAAGACGAATTTCCTTGGTTTTGGGATTATTACAAAGGGCTTTTTATCCCATACACTTGCAGGAACCGATGCATGATAATTTCACACTGCAGGCCACTACAACCTTTAAAATATTACCATCGAAATATATATAAATAATTAACAAACCTTTTTCCAGCACATGTAAATAAAAATGGTGTTTCATTGGGCATTGATGGTTTCGTACAAGGGTAATCTTATTGTTAATGATTTTCCACCCATTTTCCACTGGATCTGCTAGTAGTGGTTTTGGATTCAGACTTGCTAGGTATTAATCCAGATAGGTATATGTTTGGTAGTTGACTCGTAATAGGTAAAAGACTGTTTCGTTGGTAAATGTTTGTTTATTGGTTTTTGAAGAAGCCATATAATGCTTTTGTCCTATTACGAATCAACTACCAAATATACACCTACCTGGATTATTATTCTGAATCCAAAACTATTTCTAGCAGATCCGCTGAAAAATGGGTGGAAAATTATTGACAATAAGATTACCCCTGTTCTCAGTACTAAATCATTAATGCCCAATGGAATGACACCATTTTTATCTACATGTAACTGGAATAGTACATTGTGTATCTAGTAGGAAAAGCCTAACATTCTCGGACGACCCTGAAGATTGCCGGAGTCCGGCGGGAATGCGCCAAAAAGTACCCAAACTTCGAACTAATTCTATAGCTGCTTGTAAATTTTTTTTTGCGCCTTTTTAAACTTTAGGGTATCAAGTTGAAATATTAAAAAGGAATATGTAGATGTGCTTTTACCCCTAAGAGGGTGAAAACTCCCCTGAAGTTCAAAATTTAATACTGACTTAAGTATTGAGAGTCAGTTATTAATGTCAGTTTTTTTTTTTTTTTTTATGGCTTTGGGCTTATAGCCATGATTAATGTCAGTTAATTCATGTATATGTGTTTGAGGTCGCTGATTACGAATCTCAATTAAAAATTTTAGAATTCGCGATTATAGATACCCCTAATATGGCCGATATAATAGGGGGACAATGAAAAAACCTATTTTGTTTGTTTTGAGCAAGTAGAACTTTTTCTTTGCAAATTCGTATATTTTAGGACATAAAACTTATTACTTACTTACTTATTATAATAAGAAAAATTATTGGGTAAAAACCACCCCTAAAATCAAAAAATCAATAATTAACCAAGTACTGAGAATAAATTATTTAAACTTATTTATGTTTTTGGAGTCGCTGATCACGAATGTGAAGTAAGAAATTAAGAATATTATGGTGGACCCTCAATATGGTCGATATAAAACTCATTCCCTAATAAGAAAAATAATTGATCTTACCCCTATGAGGATGAAAACCACCCCTAAAGTTAATATATCAATAATTAACGAATTTCAGAGACTAATAAATTACCGCAAAACGAGCAATATCGTAATTTGCTAAAATGAGGCGCGCTTCTTATTTCGGTCATATCTCCTTTGCAATTAACGCTAAAAATCATCAAATAAAATTATTTCGAAGGTCTATTAATCCTCTTTAAGATCAGGTAGGTCAAATCTACAAAGGTTGGCAGTTTTTCTATATTCATCTTAAATGCGTCAATTAAAGAAAAATAATAAAAACGGTAGCATTTTCCTTAGTTTATTGCCATCATTTTTTGTCTTTGGTAACATTCTTTGGTAAGATTCTTTCCTGCTAAGTTTTTAACTTCAAAGCCATAAAATTCATTATTTAAAAAATTTTCAAAATACATTAAGTGTAAAATTTTTTAGATAATGCATCCATCACGGTCAAACAAATTTGAGCGTATACATAATAGTAATGACTAACAAAAAACATAATTTGGAATTTTATATTTTCAATTTGGAATTTACTGAACCAAAAAAACGGGCACTTATTTTGCAAAAAATCAAAATTTTGCCTTTATTTTCTTTGTATCATTTTTGATTTAGCAGCCAAAACACAATTTTAAGCTACTATAATAAATTTCAATTTGATTCAAGGTACGGGTTATGATTATTTGAAGCGTGTGCCCTTTTCAGGTCTACATTCAAATGCACCAACTCGACTACGATGAACCTAAACTAATTTTTATTTCATGGATTATTTTTATTTCATTAGCTAACTTTTTCGAAAATGTGATCCTCTTTGAATAATTTGCTTATTTAAAACCTTTGAAAAATCAGTGTCTTCTGCTTAAAAAATCAATGTTTTCAATCCCTTTTACTCGGCGGGTATTAAACCAAAAAGTACGTTATAGAGAGGTTTTTTGGAGTAGAATTCGATGATCCACACGTTCCAACAGTCACTTTTTAATTTTTCGAAACTCACCCCCAACGAAAAGCACCCTTATTCCTTTTTAATATTTGATATTTGACTCATTTTGAATCAAACTATTCAAAAATATTTTAATTTAAAACAGCTATAGAATTAGTTAGAAGTGAGATCACGAAGTAACTGTACTATAAACTATTTAAAGCAAAATAAATTCATATAAAAAATAATATTTCGTTTAAATAAAATACATACCTAATACAGTTTAGTTCGTATTTTTCATACAGTTAGTCAAATGCACGTCTTTACTGCGAGAACAGGCGATAATGGACCTTAAAAAGATCGCTCCCGGTACGAATACAAGCGAATGTCGACCTTAAAAGATCTTGTGCGGGCGCTCCTAAAAAACCCATTCAAAAATTGGGGAGCGGTCATATTAAAAAAGTAAAAAGTGCCTTAGCATCCTGAAATTACAATCTACAACGTTATTAAAGGGTGTTTTTTGATCATAATGAGAATAAAGTAGCTAGTGCGATGTTAAGCGAAAACATTGCCTGTGCAATAAGACACTTTCACCAGCGTACGATAAACATAGACGTCGCCCATTTAACTCCGTGCTTTCCGAATTGTTTAATATTTTTTTTGTAATATTTGCCTTACCCTAAAGCATATTTTGCTTTAACAAAAGTAATCCTCGTGTTTTGTAGATTAAAATGAAAAAAAAAAAATTTTTAGGGTGTTTTTCACATTTCATCCCCTACAGGACGACGTTTTGACGACCATCGGATTTTTATGTTCCAGAAGGTAACGAATCATTTGAAGTAGGTTTTAGCTTTTAACCTCGAAGTGCAAACAGAAATCACAATTTGATATCATGTGAACTCCACGATGTAGGGCAGATGCCAAGAAGTTTTAATAATAATAATATAAATACACCACATGTAATTACGACCCCCTTTATCCCAGAAGACTCTAGGAGCCTTGTGCGGGAGGGGGCTACACATTTAAAGACAAGGGACACACATCCAATATCCGTGTATAATGGAAAAATCCCTCTCACAGTATTTTCCATTGCCACGGCCGGGAATCGAACCCGGGACTTTTGGGTGAGAGGCAGGTACACTACCATCTCGACCATCTCGACTATCAGTTGGTCGCCATAATTTAATAATATAATTTATTACTCTGCAATGGTGTAGTTACAAATTCTAATTTATAGGTTACAAATAGTTACAAATTAATTACTAAATGATAGTCAAAAGAAAAGCTCAAAAATATCAAATTCTGCGGATGTCGGGAACTTGGCCCTCATATTTTAATAATTTATTACTCTGCAATGGTAAACTTACAAATTCTAATTTATGGGTTACAAATAGTTACAAATTAGTTACTAAATGGTGGTAAAAAGAAAAGTTCAAAAATCACAAATTGTGCGGATGCCGGGAAGTTTACACCAAAATTGCTTGATTTAATATCTAATTAAAGGATGGCTTACAAATTCCAATATATAAGTTACAAATTGTTACAAATTAGCAAGGCTTATAGACTTTGTAAAGGTTGCCTCAATGAGCAGCATTAGGGCGAGGAAAATGCGGGTTGCGGCAGGGCTGGCGACCGCGGTCTGTCATTTATTTTACATACTAAAAAGAGACACTAAACACTGCTCTGCTGTTGTAGAACAGAGATGGATATACCGACGGTCGCCTAGTGACGTATGATATATTGAGATAGGTCAGGTTCAGATTGGGTAACCTTTAGAGTTTACCAGCCTTGACAAATTAGTTTCTAAATGATGGCAACGTGTAAACTAAAAAAATAAAAAATTGTGCGGCCCCGGGAAGTTTACACGAAAAATAACTTTTTTAATACAGCGTGTCCCACTTTTAATGGCCCCCCCCTTCACAACTCAGTTATTAGTTATCCGATTTCAACCAAATTTGGGTTACTATTAACGACATTTGGTGTGATCTTTTTGAATTAAACAAAACTTATTTTTGTCAGTGGCGTGCATTTTTATTAAGAAAAACGGGGTCAATTTTTCGAGAAGTCATAATAGGCATTTTTTTATAGAAAATCTAATGCAATATTATTAATCAGCATGCTTTGGAACCCCCATGTTCAAAATTTTACTACATTTTGATTAGGGGTTTCCGAATAACGGGCCCAGTGAAAGTATATTTTTTCAGTAGTAAATAACTGATAACTTGAAAACGGTTTGTGTTTCGAAAAAAAGTCCTACGTCATTTTCAATTTAAACTGATTTACTCTATCACATCATGTACTCAAAAGTTTGAAATGCCGCAGTCGTAAATAATTAACTTGACACCGGTTTATTTTTCGAAAAATAGTTTAATTTAATATCAGAGCAACCTTTTTTCTTTTGGTATAAAATTGATCTATTATCACATAAGATCATTTTTTATCACTTAATGCCCAAATAATACAGGACCGGTTAAAATATTTTTTTATCGTCCAATGAAAAATTTTCGCTTGCAGCTTTTGGAACTTTTGAAGGTATGGGGAGATAGAGTAAATAAATTTAAATTGAAAATGAAGAAAGACATTTTTTCAATACGCAAACCGTTTTCAAGCTGTCAATTATTTACGATTCAAAAAATGTATTTTTACTGGGCCCGTTATTCGGAAACCCTTAATCAAAATGTTGTGAAATTTTCGGCATGGGGGTTCTAAAGCATGCTGATTAATAATTTTGTATTAGTTTTTCTGTAAAAAAATTCCTAATATGACTTCTCGAAAAAGCGACCCCTTTTTTCTTAATAAAAATGCACGCCACTGACAAAAATAAATTTTGTTTAATTCAAAAAGATCACACCAAAAGTCATTGACACCGATCCAAATTTGGTTAAAATTGGATAACTAATAACTGAGTTCTGAAGGGGGGGCCATTAAAAGTGGGACACGCTGTATATGCAAACGGGATGACTTACAAATTTTGATTTATAATTTACAAATAGTTACAAATAACTTACTAAATGATGACATAAACAAAATACAAAAAATCGCATTTTACGCGGCCGACTTCACGGACCCGATTTAAAGGTTTGTCGTACATACGGTATCTCTTAGGTACAACGTTGTTCCAAGTCAGGGACACTATCTAATATTCTAAAAAAAATTTTTTTCTCATATTAATGTTCAACATAAAAACAATATGTATGTGACATATGAGCAAGAAGACATGTTGTTATCATTATAATGCATCAGAAAATATGAAATGGCTACAACATTGCTTCTACAAAAGAAGTTTTCAAGACTTTATTTACATAACAATATTTACATAAAATAAAAGTAGATACCTTTTATTCACCACCAAAACGACAACACTTGCTCGCGCGATGGCTGATGGAACAAACGCGCGGGACGCAATGCAATCAAGGTTATAGCAAAGTACAGGGTCGGTTCTGCATTGCTGCATATTGTTGCAAGTAACGGCCATCTACGTATGTGCCTATAACTAAGTAAAAAATTTTTTTTTTTTTATTATTATTGTAGTCTCTGATGATGGTTATAAATAAACCGAAACGTTAGAAAAAAAAATTTGTTTATATGCTGGGTGTAAACGAATAGTGGGCCACCCCTGTAACTTTCTTGTTTTTAAAGATATTGGGGTAAAATTTTGAATGGTTAAATTAGGTAAGATTTCCAACTTTTTGAGATCTATGCACCATATTTGTTACTTCCGGTTTCACCGGAAATGTCCCCAATAGTCTGTTCTAAATGGACCACCCTGCATATTTTTACATTTTTGAAATAAAGATCACATTTTGCATACATTTATACTATTTTGAACAATTTATTCAGGGTTGCACGAAAAATAATTCGAATTTTAGTTGTCAATCTAGATGGCTGCGATAATGTTAAAATTATTTTTGTTTCAATGTAATTCATATAAAAAATACGAAAATGTCAATATGTCCAATAATACATTATACAGGATGCTCCCAACTCATTAATATCACAATTTTCAAAATAACTCTTCTTTTTTAAACATTATGATATGGGCCACCCGGATATTCAGAAATCTTTATTATTTAGTAGGGGTTAAACGGTACCAAAAGTTCCGTAATGTGTAATCGTTACCGGCAGGAATGACAATTTTTCTTAAGAAATTTATGATTTATATCGAAGTTCAATTTAATTTTGGTCAACCCTATATATTTGTGTTAATCAGAATGGGCATCTGACTCATTCTTGTTGCATATCATAAAATATTAACACAAATATACAGGGTTGATCAAAATTTAATTGAAGTTAGATATAAATCATAAATTTCTTAAGAAAAATTGTCATTCCTGCCGGTGACGATCACACATTACGGAACTTTTGGTACCGTTTAACGCCTACTAAATAGAGCTTTCTGAATATCCGGGTGGCCCATATCATAATATTTAACAAAAAAGGGCAATTTTGAAAAATGTGATTTTAATGAGTTTAGAGCACCCTGTATGATGTGTTTTTGGACATACTGACGTTTTCGTATTTTTTGTATGAATTACATTGGAACGCAAATAATTTTTTAACATATTCGCAGCCATCTAGATTGACAACTAAAATTCGAATTATTTTTCGTGCACCCCAGTATAAATTGTTCAAAATAGCATAAATGCATCCAAAATGTGATATTTATTTCAAAAATGTAAAAACATACAGAGTGGTCCATTTAGAAAAGATTATTGGGGTCATTTCCGGTGATACCGGAAGTGACAAATATGGTGGATAGGTCTCAAAAAGTTGGGAATCTTACCTAATTTCACCAAAATTTTATCCTGATATCTTTAAAAACGAGGAAGTTACAGGGGAGGCCCACTATTCGTTTACACCCGGTATATGACCGATATACCCAAGAAAAATAATACTTGTTTTGTTTATAAATGAATTTGAGGTAATACAAATCTGCAACAGTTTGTGCAGAAAATTAAATTTTGCTCCATAACTTTAAAAAGAAGACAAAATATCTAAATTTTGGAAGAGTAAAATATGTTTGATAATAAGCAACAGTTTCAGGGGTAGATTACGTAGATCAATGGCGTAGTGATAAAAATATGGCATGGTAAAAGGTCTATTGTATAGAAGAAACAATCACCCAGAACATGCCTGTAACTCGATAATATTAAACTGAAATATTGCTTTTGGTATACTAAATACTAAATACCCTCTAGTATTGTAAATTTAAAGTTGACGTCGTATGGGAGTTAAGTAAGAAATTAAATAAGCAAAATAGGACGTATTAATCCTGTACATCAAAAATTTTAAAACAGCTTATATTAAACTTATTATAAGTTTGTTTGTAGAAATTAATAACGTTAATTTTACTAGTTTAAAACCATAAACCGGGCCTTGCGCAACTCCACCAAGAAAGACTGACACGAACCATGATTCCTAGTATCGTGGATACGAACTGTTAAATATCTGCAATGTAAATTTAAAATATCTGTCCCCTTTGTGAGCACTACCATCACATAATTGCATAGAAGACGTAGTTGGCAAGTTATCTTATTTTCACTGTACTTTGATGTACTGTACCCTTGATATTAGTAAAAAAAAAAATTAAAGAAGGAACTAATTTCAACATTTCTGCCTTAGTATCAAAGGTCGAGGTTATTGTTCAAAACTTCTTTGACTTCCTCCGAATTTGAATTGAATTTTTCATCTCTATTTAGAAGAAATTAAAACTTGGCGATAGTAGAAAGTGTCCTTGTAAGGACCACTTTCAAGATATGACTGATATGAGAGAAGCAGACGTGTAGTTGATTAACCCGAATTTGTCAGTTGAATTTACCTAGCAGAAAACCATGACTTACACTTCAAAATATTGAGGGTACCTGGTATTCGAACAGTTTCATGTATCATCTCATAGCTCGTAAGAGAAACCAGTTTCGTTTCAATCGGTAACTTAATGGCATTGTTTGAGCGTGAATGAACTGAAAAATTACGTAATTGACCACCTTCTCTTTGATATTAATGGATAATGGTAATAAATGATACTAGAGAGTGTTACTTCTTTTCGTAAATTCTAACATAAAAGTAGATATTATCTAATAAATAATACGACAGCCATAATCATTGCATTCAGGCGTTGTTTACTGCTAACACATCTTGAGGTATTAAAACAGGGCATATTCAATAGCAGTCGGCATATAAAATTTTATTCTGAATTTTTTAGGACAAAAGAAGACAAACATAATATATTACCTATGTAACCAAATAAGATTTCTAAAACGCAAGACAATTTACCAGTGCAGTAAACAAGTGTCTAGCAATACTAGCGATTAGAACGACCTGTTTAAGAATATATCAGGTCCACTGAAGCCGGTCTGCATGGTTAAGGTAGTAAAAAGCAGACACAGTTTTGAACGATGCTCAGCAGATAAATCATCGGCCATCACATGTGAGCTCCCAATTCAGTGGCAGCGACAGCGACAATAAATTGACTCACAGAGTAAGTAATTCTTTTTATTTATATAGAATATAGATACTTTCTGTACATAAATACTTACTCCTATTTTTTATTAGTTTGGTCGGCGACGATGTTATTCGCCAATTTATTTTAAAATAAATTTGTAAGTAATAAGATAAAATAGTAAATATAAATTTTACTATTTACGTCAAAGTTTTTAGTCTTAATCCTCTAATGTCTTAAAAAGACATAAATACTCTTTTCAGAGCTTATTTGCAAACTATCTACATTTAACTGATGAAAACCAGTACTACGAATGTAGAAAGCAAATAATTTAATATTGCAATAAGCCTCACCAGACGGATTAATCCAAAAAAGGGCTCCTTCTGTTATCAGGCACAGCCGCACGTCACCATCCCATGGACCGGTTTCTGGCTTATTAGCCTTCCTCAGCATGGTACAGGTAACGCACGCTGTATGACAACAGAAGGTCCAGTTCTTGATAACATCGATCGACATGAAGTCGGTGAGATGCAAATGTGGACCGTGGGGCCCTCTGGTGAAACCTATTGCAATGTGGACTGTGCCCAGACTAGGCGAATGATAGAAATGAAATCCAAAGATGGATTTCATTTCTATCATTTCATTTATATCATTCGCCTAGTCCACATTGCAATAGGTTTCACCAGAGGGCCCCACGGTCCACATTTGCATCTCACCGACTTCATGTCGATCGATATTATCAAGAACTGGACCTTCTGTTGTCATACAGCGTGCGTTACCTGTACCATGCTGAGGAAAGCTAATAAGCCAGAAACCGGTCCATGGGATGGTGGTGCGCTGTGCCTGATAACAGAAGGAGCCCTTTTTTGGATTAATCCGTCTGGTGAGGCTTATTGCAAAATTAAATTATTTGCTTTCTACATTCGTAGTACTGGTTTTCATCAGTTAAATGTAGATAGTTTGCAAATAAGCTCTGAAAAGAGTATTTATGTCTTTTTAAGACATTAGAGGATTAAGACTAAAAACTTTGATGGAAATAGTAAAATTTATTTTTACTATTTTATCTTATTAAAAATTTACCTCTATGGATTTCTGACTTCTTTGGATTTCATTTCTAAATTTGTAAGTGTTTCTTACATTCTTAAAACTTTTTTTCAATATTCACTAACAATTTGAAGTATAAACTTTACTGGCGTTGCTCTTCATCTTTGGATATATTCAATTAAGTATAAGTATTCATTAATAGTTTAATACCTCTTTCTGTTGCATCGTTTATAATTTTTAAGTTTCTAACAACATTACAATTATTGTTTTATATTGTTCATTGTTTTCCCAAAACTGCGGATTTTTTTTTTAGAAAATCTATGGAAATTAAATCTATTAAAAAAATGAATTGTACTTTTAGAAATATTCCAGTTTTCTTTATTTTCTATTTCGTTAATACTATTTAATTTTATATGTGTATCGCCTTCTTCTAATGTGTCCTCTTCTTCTACCATATTTTTCTTAACTTCTACTGAAATGTCATCACCAGAAGAAGATAAAGCGCAAGCCTCTGGAGTTAGATATCATAAGTGATTTTTAATTTTTGTAACTGCGGCTTGTGATATAACAGGGTTAATTCTTTTACAATATTAAAACTTTTAACAAACTGAAGATTTTGATACGGAGCTTTATGTGGAATAGGAGTGGTCAGCCAATGTTTAACATAAAGTTTGACAACAAAAACGCACACATTGACGATACTTTTCTTTTCAGTTTTTTCGCCATCCAGCGTGCGTGATGGAACGCGCCAGGAGCGCGAATGTTTACATCACTTACATCAATTTTTCCAAGAACTAAGTCAAATCATTGATTAAGGAATGAATAAGATACGCGACTTCAATGGTAAAGTGCGAGGCCTTTTTTGGCAGCGAGATCTCGGCAAGTTACGGGCATTCCTGTGATTTACTAGTTTGCTTTTGACAAACCTGTGTCATGTCTGGTTTTATATCATTAATAATCTAGTGGTAATAAAAATTTAATGTCCAGATTAATTTTAGTTTAAAATGATTAACGTACTTAGTATGTTCTCTCTGTCAGCTATTTCTCAACGTTTGTTTGACTTTTAACCGTCACATAATTTTAAACTAAAATCAATCTGAACATTCAATTTTTGTTTTCACTAGATTATAAATTATATAAAACCAGACACGACACAGGTTTATCAAAAGCATACTACGTAAATCACAGGAATGCTCGCAACTTACCGGGATTCTCGCTGCCAAAATTAGCCTCGCACTTTACATTGAAGTCGCGTATCTTATTCATTCCTTAATCAATGGTCAAATGTAAGAATTCTCTGTAATCATCGCGAGGCTGTTGAGTATTCCAGAATATCAACCATATCAAAATTTTTCGTTTGTAATAATGAGCTTATACAATAGTCATCTTCTAGTGCAGATCTATGATTACGTTGATTAATTTTAGGTCAAGCTTCTTTAAATCATTTAAATAACGGTTTATCAGGACCACTAGAAGCAGGCATTTCACATCAAAAGCACTTCGTAAAATGATTTCACAAATGTGGTGTTTACAAGGCAGATAAAGCAGACTCCGTTCCAACATTTGTACTAGCAGAATACTGACATCATTCAATATCCTAAATTAGAAGCCGTGGTGTCACAACATAACTCATTTACTTTGTCATGAAGATTCCACTCCATCATTACCTTATAAACTGCAATAGCTCTCTCCCAGATTCGCCAAAACTGGTATGCCTAGAATTTGTTCCACATCTTCACTTGTAAGTATAACCGCAAGCTTCTTGTGTTTCTCGGAGCCAGTCAGCCGGTGAGGTCAGCAAATATCACAATGAACTACAGGAGCCAAGATGCCAAGAAATCACAGTGTTTAAAACATTGCTTCGCCTTTTCAGCTCTTTCTTTTCGCAACTTTTGTCTGCCCGGTTGGATAGTTGTTCGACTTATAGCCAAGCAAAATATGTCATGTCCTATAAAGCTTCGTCGATGGCAGTTAAAATGTGAACTGCGTCTCGGTAACGTACCTTACATTTGTCGAATGCTGCCAGTATTTTTGGTATCATTATATTTCGTGTTGTGTACCACCTGTGTTCTTTCCTTTTTGGTTCCGAGGGTCTCGGTTTGTCTAGCTTTAATTCTTCTACACTGAAGGAGCCTGTATGTGAGCTGCTACTCGATATAGCAACTGTAAAAACTAATTTCACCACCATGTCTCTGGCTACGCTACTGCATTCAGTTTTTTGCCGGGAATGTTTTTTTTTTTATTCACTTATTTAACGTCGGCCTATTTCCGCTACCAGGGCCTATCACCGACGCCAGGAGACGAGCAACCCCCAACCTGGAAATTTTGCCGAACCTCTTATCTTACTAAGAGTAGGGATTTTTTACTTGCCTAACATTTAATAGACAAGGGACCGACTGCCTTACAGCCTCTCCGAAGGATGGTATATCCTCAATACACCTCTCGCCTACAGTTGTATTGCTTCTGCGATTTAGCTTTTAGATATACAGGGAGCGGCAGAATAGACTTTACAATTTAAAATTGCTCTAAAATCAATATGCACTTTTTAAGCGTGTGATGTTTGTATCCATTAAATAAAGCATACTTTGGAGTTTCTTTGACAGGTGTCAAAATGAATGACTGGCGTATAGACCAACAAATTTTTTGTGTTGAAAATTTTATAAAAAATAATAGTATTATTCAATTGCAACGTGATTTTAGAACTTTTGGCGTGAGAAATGTTCCGTCGCGACCAATAATTATGTGATGGGTCAGAAAATGGTAAACTAGAGAATCCGTTGTCAACTCTAAACATTCAGATCGTCCGCGATCAGTAAACACGCAAAAAAATCAAAAGATGTAAGTTTAACTGCCTCTAGAGAACTTTTTCCTTTACGTCTAATCTCACGCCGTGGTGACATAAACTGGCCCGCCAGATCACCCGATTTGACTGCACCCGATTATTTTTTGTAGGGTTTTCTCAAAAGTCGGGTATTTCGACGATAGCCACGAAACAACGAACAAAGGAAGCGATTAGCGATGAAATTCATGGAATTTCTGGCGCGGTGTTACGAGCCGTAATGAGTAATTTCGTTCATCGGTTAGAAGAGTGTATAGAGATGGAAGGGGGCCATTTAACCCACACATTTTTTTCTTAAAAATAATTCACATTCTCTTTGTAAAATTCTTTGTTAAATCTTGTTACTTCACAAATAAAATATTTATTTCCTGTTGAAATTATAAAGTAAATTCTGCCGATCTAATATTTTGACACCTGCCAAAAAAACTCCAAAGCATGCTTTATTTAATGGATAGAAACATCACACGCTTATAAAATGCATATTGATTTTAGAGCAATTTTAAATTGTAAAGTCTATTCTGCCGCTCCCTGTACAGGGTGTCCCAAAGTTGATGTCTCGGGACTATATCTAGAGAATGAATAAAGTTAACACAAAATCGTTTACGTGGTTTAATTTGGGATGTACTAAGGTACATTTTACGCTAGAAATTTTTTTTTTCGAAATCTGGAAAATGGCGAAACTGACGTCATCAGAAATTTTTTCCCAGGAACATACGCTTTTTTCGTGCTACCTGGAAAGTGCTATTTTTTCTGAACATTTTCTATTAAAAAAGTTTTTTCGTATCTTTTATATTTAAAAATATACAGGGTAAAATAATTTGGAAAATACCATCAATTGCATACGAGTTAGCCATGCCATGATGTAATCGAATGGCCTATGGAAAACAATGAAAAAAGCTATTTATACGTTTTATCAAAGCATTGTAACAGTATATTTTAATAAAAAAAAAATATTTTAAAACAATAACAGAATTCTAAATCATTTTTTTTGAGCTTCACCTTAGATTAAAATCATGTCTACTTTCTCATTGTTTGTAAACATTTCGGCGCTATTTAAATTAATTCACACCCGTAAACTATTTGACACAAACAATATATTCACTAAACAAACTTATGTCAACAGCCCTAGTTCATTGTTTTCCATAGGCCACTCGATTACATCATGGCTAACTCTTACGCAATAAAGGGTATTTCCAAACTATTTTACCCTGTATATTTTTAAATATAAAAGATACGAAAAAACTTTTTTTATAGAAAATGTTCAGAAAAAATAGCACTTGCCAGGTAGCACAAAAAAAGTGTATATTCCTGGGAAAAAATTCTGATGACGTTAGTTTCGCCATTTTCCAGATTTCGAAAAAAAAAAATTCTAGCGTAAAATGTACCTTAGTGCACCCCAAATTAAACCACGCAAACGATTTTGTCTTAACTTTTTTCATTCTCTAGATATAGTCCCGAGACGTCAACTTTGGGACACCCTGTACAAGCCGCTAGAAGTGGGGAAACGAGACCGCGTCCTTCCCCGGATAGTCACCCATCCAAGTACTGAACGCAATAGCTGTTGCTTAACTTCATATCGCTATGAAGTGAGTCAAGTCAGTCCTCCGCTCGCTGCCCGCCGGGAATGTTGAGGTTACTTTGTTTACAAACAGTAAAACCCGGATGGCCAAAACTGCTGAAAAAGAACGAAGTCTGTGGGGGGCTTTTTTACGCTTGGAACATCGGTCGTAGCCAAGGATTGTATCCTTGGGTCGTAGCTCCAGTATAGGTGACATCTGTTATTCACATATTATACTAGTAATTAAGCTGATAGAAAAATCATATGTTTTTGAAGACCGTTTGCTTGCACTACGCGGTTTAAATATTAGGCGTTAAATAAAGTTATACAGCGCGCGTATAAAGTTTCGAAACCCTGTAGGAATCCTGTAGAAATTTTCGAAAAACGATGGGAGAGGTCAAATTATTGATTCATTTTAAAAGGCACATTTTGAGACCATTTTCATTTTTCTATCTTTCTCCGTTTTAAAGTTATGACATCACAGCAATTTTTTTAAATACACCCCCCCCCTTTTTTGGATTTGGATAGATCATAAAATTCCAATTTCATAATTAAATGTGTAACTTTTTTTGGCTTATTAGTTCCCGAGATATTAATTTTTAAAAGTAAAACATGATAGACATAGAATACTATTTTGTAGTGATAAAAAAAGTTATACCAAGAAAAAAAGAGATTGGGTATGTTTCTTATCGTATTTGGAATAGGCAGAAAAGGCAAATCAATCGCTGGCCTCGTGATAATTTTATTTGAAAAAGAGGTAAACTTTTACTTACAGTATTTTGTTTCGTTCGATTTATCGTATCATTAAAGTAGATTTCAATATGGTTCGACGTTTTTCGGAAGCAGAAAGAATGGAAATTGTTATCATAAGACAGACAACATAAATACGAAAAAGTGTGCATTTATTTTAATAATAAATATCCGCTTGCAGAACCTCTTCTTAAAACGTCTGTTAGTAAAATCATAAAAAAGTATGAAGATTTGGGGCATGTTAGAGATCGCCCGAGAAGGAGTGGGCGACATCTATATTTTTGGCGTAATCTCAATATGATGAGTCATTCATAGTGAACAACAAACCGCTGTCACTACTGTCACTGTCAGTTCGCAGGTTTCTTAAATTTATCTTGTGATTTTTTAAATTAAAAGTGCGTTTAAAGTGTTGTTATTATATTTAACTAGTTTATAAACAATATAGCAATGCAATCATTTAATAAAACGGTTGACACGATACTTTAATAAAAAAAAATTGTTACTAGAATTAACCTCTAAATTTATCGTAAATGTCAAAACACTGTCAAAGGTTTGTTGTTCACCACTTGGTCCATACACAAACTAAATTTTCAGCGCCATCTCGTGATACGTGATTTTCGCGAATAACTAAACGAGTTATGATAGGGGAATTCTCGGTTGGACACCCTGTACAAAAAATGGGTTACGGCATAGCCCTCTACGTAACTGTAGAGGGCTATGGTTACGGACGTTACGGTAATAATAAGAATTCAGATGGTGCTTGAAATTTTGACGTTTATTTACGTTTATATGTATCACTTGGCATCATGATACTAAAACCGTACAGAAGGGCATTTTTCAAAATTCACCGTCAGATTTACCGGTTGAAGGAACCGGTTTAGAATTTTTTTCCGGTGAATGTCCGGTTGCGTATGTTTGGTTAATAATTTTGAAACGCTTCGGTTAAAGTTTGGTTCCTGTTGACAACTTTGACATTTGTTTGTATACAAAACATTTAAAATGACATTTTGTGCTCGGAAAGTTTCTATTTTTTATCAGAATTTCCTTGCCTTTTCACATATTTGTATTATTGCAATATGGCCAATAAAGCAGTCAGTATGGTAATATTGCAGAAGATGAAAAAAAAAAAACATACTTAAGGCAGCAGTTCTAACGAGTCTTCCTCTGACGAGGAATTGTTAGAGGAAATTGCCAACAAGATTGAACTCAAAAAACATGATAAGATTAAAAATTTTATTGAAAATATTGTTTTAAATTATACACCTTCTGATAGAGGTAGACTTTGCAATAAGAAATACGCCGCCTTTCGCATTTCTAACTATACTATTGCACAGCGTACAGACACCCGCGTGCCATTTCAAGGACGTTTTTCGTAAAGAAGGAATAAAATTTAAAAAAATTCCTTTAATCTAATAAAAAAAATTCCTTTATCAGGGGAATAACGCACATATCTAACCTGCCTCCGGCTATCGCCTCCGGCTTCTAACTCGCAATAGACCTCGTAATAAAAAAAAATTACTTTAATCTAATAAAAAAAAATTCCTTTATCAGGGGAATAACACACATATCTAACCTGCCTCCGGCTATCGCCTTCGGCTTCTAACTCGCAATAATCACAGGAGAGAACAGCCTGTGCAATAATAGACCTCGTGTCTGACGCATTTAATAAAAAAAAAACAAAAAGGTGTAGGATTTGAACCCGGAACCTTCTGCATGCCAGCCCAGCTAAACCGCTAAACCATCGCACCACTGACAGGATGCGAGTAAAGCAAGAATAAGTAATTTCTAATGGTGACGCTGTGCAGTAGTATAGTTAGAAATGCGAAAGGCGGTGTCTTTCCTATTACAAAGTCTACCGCTATAGAGAGCAGGTTGGATCTTGGATCTGTATAGTAGTACCATTGTTTAAATTTTAAACAATGGTAGTACGGATAGTAATTACGCAGCCGGGAATGACACGGCGCATTTTCGCAGACAATTACCAGGGAGCCTATTCTTGAGAATTCGTACGAGTGAAAGTTATTCGTACTTCGCATGGACACGAGTGACTTTTAGAAAATGCTATTCTTGACCACTCGTTACCGTAACGTAATACGTCTAATAGTACACGTTTTACAGCGAGCGGACCGATGCTCGTGCATCAACTCCAAACCTTTGATTTTTGACGAACCTAACCTTATACATTGTCAAAAATGTTTAGTTGTTTAGTGTCTTTTTGCTTTGTTAATTTTGGCTAAATTGTTTATGAGATGGATGAATTTGTTGGTCTACATTTATTAGAAGAATTAGAAGTTGCGGAAGAAGCTGCAGGAGGATGAGAAATTCATGTAGCTCAAGTAATTGGCGACTCATTAAGGAAATTAAGTTTTCTGTGCCCCGGAAAACTACAAATTTTGTTAGCTCACTCCATTCTTTTCCTGCATATAAACTTATTGGAAAACTTCCCACTCAATTATTTTTTAAGTATTCCAACATTTTTTTTTGATTTTCAGACATTTCACAAATTTGCTGCCATCGCGGTAGAGGCAGTTTTTAAATTCGTAATTTGACAGACACGTAAGCAAAGTAGCCTTCTTCTTATCTACATGCCGCATTTCTGTAAATAAATGACATCTGCAGCAGCAATGAGATGAACATTTGATCCTCTTGAAGTTGGTAATATTTGTACTGCCCTTGTACCAGTCCTAACATAGATTTTTCCTCGGGTTCTTCGACAAAAAAGGCTGAAGTTGGTCTCATCAATCCATACGATTTGTTTGCCTTCTTGAATAAAAGTATTAAGGGTGCGCACGTATTCTGCTCGAAGTATTTTATTCTGATTCGAGTTCATAGTTATTGGCTGTCGATGAACTTGTTTGACTGTAAAGTCTTCCGTGTAGGTAATTGCTAAGGGTAGAAATAGCAACAATAATTCTAAATTCATTAAACACCTTCTCTTTTAAAACTTTTAGCGCTATGCTGCAATCTTCTTCCACCCACTCAATTAATTGGTTTTTTTGTTCTTCTGTAGAAACTTTAGGTTTATGACCACCCTTTTTATTCATATTTTCACGGCCTGACGAGACCCAGTTGTAAGCAGTTTTAAATTTTATATTCAACGATTTGGCTAACTGCACCCAATCTTCACCTTTGTTGGCACACGCGACAATTATTTTTCTATACTGGGCAGAATATTTTTTGTTGATTCTATAAACCACATTTTCTGATCCAGCTATTTCCGCTCTACATAATGAACAATGATCCTGGTGTATTTAGCATACCTTGTTCAACACAATGAACATGAAAAAGATGGTTACAGGGAACCACTCGTAACACTTCTAACATGGTAAAAACTTGAAAGGAACAATGACATTCAACGCGATAACAAGTTTGACACCTGTCTGATGAAAAAAGGTGAACAAGGTGACAAAGGTATACTGATACGTACAGAAGAGATATCTAAGAAATAGAGCAATAATAATTCTAAACTTCTTAAATACATGATTTGATCTAAAATACAAATGACGGTTTCCCAAATTAAATTGGTAATTCAAAAATTCATTTGTTGCTTTCTTAAATTAAATTGGTTTTTCTAACTACATTTGAATTTTTCTCAAATTTAAGTGGTTATTCCAAAATACAAATGATGCTCTGTAAAATACAATTTGATTATACCATTATTCATATGAAGATCTCTTAAATACAAATAATTATTGTAAAATACAATTGAAGGTTTCTAAAATACTGTTGGAAGAGGTGTAGTAACGTTAAGATGCTTTTTACATTAGGAGAGAATAGTATTAATGTGCTCGAGTAATGTAAGAAACAATATGACGTTACGAGTATCGTAATACGTTTTATTTTATCCTATACTATTTTTTTTCAAAAAATACATAGAAATTTTCAATGATACTCTATCATAAGAACGAGACAAGTCAAAAGTGTAAAATCATATAAAATTATGGTTACGCTAAATGGTATCTCAGGAATTGTTTATTTACAAATTTGTTTTTTAAAAACGTATGTCATGATTTTTATAACGCCACTAGTGATATTAAAAGCAACTTTACGCAACTCGTTGCTATGCAGTTAGTACTATATATATACTGGGTGTCCCGATTTTAAACCGACAAACTTCGGGTACAGAAAGTTCACATGAAATTATGACATACCCCTTCTAACATTTCTTCTCTATCGAGCCTCCTAACGGAGATACAGGGTGTTGAAAATTCAATTTATTTTTTGTTTATCTTTAATAACTTCCACAATATTAAAGATAGGGAAACCAAACTTGGTACACATAGTTAGGTTGTGAGGGTCCATCTTTGCTATGGTTCAGAGTTGAACTGAGGTGCGCCAGTGGCGTGCGGTGTGGTTACGTAGACATAATTTTAAGGAAAAAAGTATGTGCACTAATTTTTTTCGCAATTCTGATTAGATTTTTATAATTTACGGTTAATTTTCTAATAAAAGTTGCTCATGTAAAATTTTGACTGAAGCATTAGTTTTCGAGATATTTGCGTCTGAACAAAACGATGCACCAAAAACACAATTATCATGTCGGGAATAGTTCTGATGAAATCACGACTTATCCCTTCTAAAATTTCTCTACAGCCATTCCTAACGGAAATACGGGGTGTTGATTTTTTTTATATTTGGATGTTGATAATTTGTTTATGTAATTTCGTAACAAACAAATTTTTCTTTTGACAGAAATAATATTAACTTGCAAAAGGCCTTAAAAACGTCTCATTGCAAAAGAAGAAAAACATTAAAAACATTAAATTGACAGTTCAGTTCAGTATATCCCTTCGAAAATCAGATTGAAAATAATTTTGAAAGGGCTATCTTAATTAATTAATTACTAAACGCTCATATTATGCTACAATAATGCGAACAAAAGTTATATTGTTATTACGTTATTAATTATTATTCAATGTAATATAAACAATTAATTTAAATCAATATATTATTAACAGATCTGAGCGCGTCATTCCAGAGACGATTGGATAAACATTTTTCGTCAGTAAACCACAATTTGCTTGTCATCACATTCATCACTGCTCATTGACGTTTTCCTGGCCTTATTATTGAAGTAAAGGGAAATTTTAAAAGTAGTTATTATAATAGTTTCTAATAGATTCAGAATCCAAAATCCTCAAGCGGAAATTGTATCAATGTTAATGTTTTAGATACTCTGTATACTATTGCCCATGTTGCCCTTTTCAGCGATATAGGTACAATATGATGAAACATGTTATTGAAAGAAGTTGTTCATAATGCAAAGTTACATCCAAACATCAAATTTAGTTGCTCGATTCGAAAAATAAAATTTTTCACCGTTTTCACGCATGATTTCAATATTTTTAAATATTATTCTGTTGCCAGAAATACTCTCAAAATAATAATAAAATTTTAACCTAAGCAATGTATTATATACAATCCACTTTGATGAACAAGCCATACTTTTTTCGCCAAATAAATATTTTGTAAAAAAATGTGCATTCTTGGTATAAAGTTGTTCTAGTTTGTTCTAGTATTGACATTTTTAGAAAATTTTGGACAGATCTTTTCGAAAAAACTTCATGCAACTCTGGCAATGTTAAAAAATCATTTAAAAAAAATGCCAATACTGGAACAAACTGGAACAACTTTGCACCAAGAAATGCAGCATTTTTGTACAAAATATTTATTTGGTCAAAAATGAATGGCTAACAGTTCATCATAGTGGATTGCAATACATGGATTAGATTAAAATTATTATTTTTCTGGTAACAGAAAAATGTTTAAAAATATAGTTCAGAAATTATGCGTAAAAACGGTGAAATATTTTATATTTCGAATCGCGCAACTAAATTTCATATTTGGATGTTACTTGGTATAATATTATGAACAACTTCTTAAAATAACATTTGAGCCAATTTTAAATATTTTGATCTTCCGACCTAACACAAATTTGTGTAGACACTTACTTGTATGAGACCATGCACAAACTTTTATCAAGTATAAAATTTTTCTGAAAGTCAATAACAAAATAATTTCCCATATGGTGGTTTATTGCTAATCTTGTTGAAATTATTGATTCCACGCTTAGAATTGTTTACTAAGAGATGTAAACACGTAACAATATAACAGACGACACGAGCGTTAAAACGTTAGGTCTTTTATGGAAAGCAGAATCGGACATATTTCACTATTAACGAAGAAATACTAGCTACGCGAGTAACTATAAAAGATTAATTTTATCAGATATGTTTAAAATATTTCACACCACATTAACAGAAACCTCGATTACCCCACGAAATAAACACGAGCAAGATGACAGAGCAACGGTTGTCAATTCACGCGGTGACGTATAGTATGCGAGCAATCTTATCTTTCGTTTATTGTATCATGCTCGCGCATGCCATTGTCGCTAACGTTATCCTGTGACAAATTTTGCGCAGGCTTGTTATAGTTTAATGTCTAATGTCTAATGTCACTTTAGTTCGTGTACTTTGATTATTGCGTTTTCTTTAATTCGGTGTGAATACGTTATATTAGTTATTTTGTTCAGTTGTGATTATCTGTTTTGGTTTATATAATATAGGTAGTATAAACAATGGTTTACTGTGCAGTGGTGGGTTGTACGGGTAACAATAATAGAAGAAGTAAAAACTAATCGTCTAGTTACCGATACTTTAGTTTTCCAACTGCTAAAGAGATTTGAAATTTATGGAATCAAAGGTGCTATTAAATGTACGATTTTAATATTAGTAGGTAACGCTAGAATATGTTCAAAGCATTTTTCGGACGATGATTTCTGTATTAAAGAAAAACTATTACAATTGCCCAAAAATAAGTGGAAGTTTCTGTACTTTACCTGTACTTTATTTAACCGTAGCTGTAAAAGTGATTTATTGTGTTGTTAACAATTCCTGAATAAAACCTGTTATAAGTTTTAATCCGAAACTCCTGAGTTTTCTTTATAGGTTAATGATATGACTGATGGTCGAGATGGTAGCGTATCTACCTCTCATCCAAAAGTCCCGGGTTCGATTCCCGGTCGTGGCAATGGAAAATACTGTGAGAGGGATTTTTCCATTATACACGGATATTGGATGTATGTCCCCTGTCTTTAAATGTGTAGCCCCCTCCCGCACAAAGCTCTTCTAGAGCCTTCTGGGATAAAGGGGGTCATAATTATATGTGGTGTTATTAACATAGACTCCCGGCTTAACTGTTTCTTCAGTGCAGCTTTCTAAGCCTCTATTATCCTGCTAATAGAGGAAAGTGGTGTTTCTCATTCTAAAATAGAAACTGGCGCCCGAGGTACACCGTCCAGATAACACCGCCGCCCATCAGACGTCAAGATAACGAACCTCCACGGAACGAGGGAAGGTTACAACACATTGTATGTAAATAAATTGAAACGAATTAATGTAATTTGTTTGTCTATAAATAAATTATTTGAGGTTTGTAGATGCAGAACCGATTTTTGTTTAGAAGCATATCCAGCTTTATAACACTGAAATTGCGGTTTAAAATTTGAAAGTAGATGCAAAACATGCTTTGTGCATACAAGATTGTGACTATGGCAATTACTTGTCTAAAAGTTTTTTGTTTCTAGCTCAAAATAAGATCACAGGCGTAATGCAAGTTCTGCATCTACACACCTCATATTACATAAAAAACATAAAACACACCACAAAAATTAGACAATCCCCAAATCCAAAGCCTAAGGCTGTCCGGAAGGGGCCTACACATTAGAAAAAACGCAGACAAACATCCATACCCACCGACATTGCCATCTGCCGGTGCCGGGTCTCGAACCCGGACACGATAGGCAGTGTGGCCAGAGCCACGACTGTCACTCATGCTCTAGCCCACTACATTACCTGTAGCTGATATTTTCTTGAAATTTTCCAGTTTATCAAAGCTTCAGCGCGTGACGGCTTATTAGGAATAATAATAATATTACCTTTTTTTCGAAACCGTCCAGAAAGCGTCTACTTTCGCGACTTACTTGCGCTCCGAAAGTAGTGTTTTTCAATATGCTAATGTCACTTTTCAATACTCTTATGTCACTTTCCAATACTTTTATGTCATTTGTACTTTCAAAATAAATAATCATTATTTATTATCTCTTCTCTTATTAAGAAATTAGAAACTATTAAATCTAAATCATTTTATATTATCAGATACTTTTATTTAGAAACTAAAAACCATTCATTTGGAACTATATACAATGGTTTTCTGGGGCAAACTGTTGAGGTTTGCCTTTGATACTACACTTTTATCTTGACATATTTTGGCCATTTTCTTATTTCTATTTATTTTTTAGAATTTGGCGTGATTCCCAGAAATAAGTTTAATGAAAAAAAAAAAATACTACTGTCAACAAAACGTCAAAGCTTATATAGTCGAGTAAACTTTAACTTGGCGTGTGGATGAGTTGTTATTGTGCATACTATTTCATTTTCTCTTGCACACAAAGTTAAAGCAATAACCCAAAAACATTGTTCACGTATGTTTATACGCAAACAATGGTTTTGGGTCATTGCTTCAATTTTGTGTGCAAGAGAAAATACAATAATACGCACAATATCAACTCATCCACACGCCAAGTTAAAGTTTATTTGAGTATAGGCGCCGTATCACTAAGGGCCGGTTTTATAGGAACAGTTTAAACTGCAGTTTATTTAGAAGTTTTAAATTGAGTTTTACTGAAGGTTAGAACTGTGGATTTTAACTTTTATGAAATACCGTTTTATAGGTCTTATCAGAATTGTCAGTATTGTCACCATTGTGACAATTAGTAATTATAGGTTGTTTATAGATAATCTAAATCGATCTATAAATTCTATTTCACCACCTCTGCAAATGAGCAGGTCTTTCTCTGAATACTCGTGGAAGTCGAGGTGCTTCTATTATATTGATAATGTCTTCTTCATCATTTGATAAAACATCCTCAAAAATATCGAAAATGACCATTTTTTATAACAATCTTTTTTTATCATACACAATTTACAAAAATAACATATTTTTGTAGTTGTAAGTTAACGTTGAAAATATTTTTCGAAATGTCATGTCAATCCAACTTTGCACGCGCGCGTAAACTTTAGTTTGCAGCTTAAACGATAGGCAGTGGATAAAGATCCGACAGTCGGAATTATAACGCAACCGCTAAAGATCCGACAGTCAGAATTATAACACAACTGAACTTATTCTTTCTTTACACGCAGTTAGTCAGTGGTGTGATGGCCTAGCGGAAACGAGCTCGGCTGGCAAGCAGAAGGTTCCGGGTTCAAATCCCACATGTTCTTGTTTTTTTTTTTATTAAATGCATCAGGCATGACGAGGTCTATTAATTGCGAGTTAGAAGCCGGAGGCAGGTTAGATATGTGTGTTATTCCCCTGATAAAGGAATTTTTTTTTAATAGATTAAAGGAATTTTTTTTTTATTAAGAGGTTTATTGCGAGTTAGAAGCCGGAGGCGATAGCCAGAGGCAGGTTAGATATGTGTGTTATTCTCCTGATAAAGGAATTTTTTTTTATTAGATTAAAGGAATTTTTTTTTTATTAAATGCATCAGGCATGAGGTCTATTGCGAGTGTTTTTATGATATTTATTTAGTGATAAACTAATGTTCCTTCTTTAACATAAAAGGATACTGCACCCGCCCGCGCAATCTTGCGGCACATCATAAAAACCCAAGAATTTGCCGCTAAAATTCCTACTGTCGGATCTTTAGCGGTTGCGTTATAATTCCGACTGTCGGATCTTTATCAACGGCCTAAACGATACCCCATCCACCGATTGAAGTTTAAAATCAAGATTGACAGTCACTGATGGGTATTAAATATACTATTCGAAGAATCCTCGGTTTAACTATCAATTTTGAAGTAAACGGAACCTATAAAACTGGCCCTAAATGAACTAAACGAGGCGCAATTAAGATTAGTTAAAATCGCCCAAACGGAACAATTTAGTCACGACACTGTCAAAATCTAATTCATGAAATCGCTCAAATGGTACAATTTAGTCACAGCACTGTCAAAATCTAATTCAGTTTCTAAAAGCAGTACACTCGGTTCATTAAATCCATTTTTGTATCACGCTGGATTAATACGAGAAGAAGGCAGATCTATCTCACTCACGTATAACCACTGATAAAAGATATCCTCTAATAAATAATTCTCAGCAAGCATGTTCCTACTAAACTTACAATTCTCTTTGAACATCATGGTTACTTACATTTGGAAACTCAGGGTACTTAATTGACTGCACTAAGAATTAGATTCTGGCCATTAAGAGGCAGAAGCACAGTCAGCGAGATTTTACATAAGTGTGTTACGGTGTTATTTGTTTTATCGGTTTCAGGATATTAATCCTTTGTTTACATAGGCAAAAGTAGGCTGGTAAATAAGTCGTAACTAAAGTTGTACAGTTATATTTATTGCTTGTACGGTAATATTACAATACAGATCTGTCAATAACTGTCAACAGATGAAATAATAAATAATGAAACTATAGGGCTATTTATTAATACAAACAGACAGAAAACTCCAAACAATAATAATTAAATACTGAAATCCAACTGAAATGTATTTTCAGGCAATCCAAGGTCCATTTTTATGTAGCCGTTGTGACATTAAAAATGTAAACATTTATGTAATATGAAAAAAGATAACAAATAAAAACAAACAAAATATAACTATAACCATGGCGACAAATCAACCCATACAGACTTGACCAACTAATGAAATGAAAACGTTATTAATAAGAGAATATCAAAAGGTAATATCTATTAATAATATCTTTATTTTCTGAAACCGATAAACTATTGAACAAATCACGGATGTTATGAATCATAACAGCCTTAGATGTCTTAAAATCCTCGCTCTACGAGCTCGGATTTTAAACCGACATCTGCGGCAGTTATGATAGTCATAACATTCCTAGATATGTTAATAGCTATTAAATGTAAACCAAAATTTACAATACCTCAAATGGGCGATTTACCTGAACAACGGCTTTTACCAACTAGACCTTTTCTTATTTCTGGTTTATTTTGCCGGCCCGTTCTACATAAAAGACGACAAAATTCGTAATAGGCAAATTATTAAATCATATCTATGTTTATAAGCATGTTTTTCTACTAAAGCTGTTCATTTCGAGTTAGTAGGAGCCTTTAATAACCACGTCATTTTGAAATGCCTTTTATGGTGATATTCTGTAACCCATTTTACAACGCTGTAAGGGATGTAAAGCCTTTGACCTTGACTTATTACATCCAATATAAAATAGTTTCTATTCTATACCATAAAATGCAACTGTAAACACAGTTTGTTCAATTTGGCCGCTGAACGGGTGGTAAAAATGTCTTCAATATTATCAGAGCGAATTACTGAAGAAGTTAAATTATATCAGATTTTTTAGTAGCATATATATTTAATTTAAGTAATAAAATTGCAATATCTACATTTTCTGTAGATTTTCTTCCCCAATTATAAAAAAAATACAAATTAAAATACCTACTTTTCCTGTACTTCTTCCTCTTCCAACAAAGCTGCTAAAAAAATTTCATTCGTTTTCAACTATTTCTAGCAACACAAAACACGCTAGCGAGACAACGATATTGACAAATGACAAGATTCGGATGTGATTTTGTGTGTACCGCGCAGAGAAATAGAGAGGGGAGAACGCTCTTAGACCTTTGCGCATCCAATTTTGCTAAGACACCACGGGGGCAGACATTTTGAACATGATCACGTGGTTTGTTCAAGTTTGTTGTCGTGCAACTGTTAAAAAGTGTCGAGTAAAGTGAGGTTACAGTTATTTAAATTTTTTGGTGTGCGTTTAATTATATTTATTTATAAACCCTACCGACTGCATATATGTTTCTACCCAATAAACACAACATACGTGGCCCAATAATGGTAAATCACAAACTGCCATCTAACTCATCAATGGTACTTTGATGGCTGCTTAGTACTGGACTGTGCTGGACCGGAAAAAATATGTCCCACCGGCCATCAGAGATTTTGCCATCATTTAACCAGTAATGTGTCGCCACTGCTTAGCCTCCAGTGGTATTTCATTTAATTAACATTGGGCCATTATTAGACCACAATTCAGCCATTATTCAGCCCCTCCAAGACCAATAATCTGTTACCAGTGTCTAACCAGTACTGTCTGTGCTATTGGCCATTTCGTGTGCCAATATAGGTACAGTGCTATCAGTGGCGACTGGTGAAATTTAATTTGTCATTTCTTCGTATTGGAGCGAGGGTCAAGCGACACTTTAAATTAACTACCTACTAAGACTGAATGAAGAAATTCTGCAGAACAGAATTGAACTTGAAATATGCGAAAACAGTTGCCAAAAATGGGTTTGCTGCCCCTGATAATTTTGTAGATATAATTTGAAAAATGTTTGCCAAACTTTCTTTCAGATTCAGATGTCAAATTTATCTACGGATTTCAATTTGTATTAATATTTTATAAAGTTGACATTTAAAAATACGATAAGTATAAAAATTTAATCAAACAAAATTTACAATCTGAAATCTGAAAAAATTGTTTTGCAAACATTTTTCAAATTATCCCTCGAATTATCCACAACATTTATTATCAGGGAAGGCAATCCCATTTTTGGCAACTGTTTTCGCAAATTTTAAGCTCAATTTTGTTCTGCAAAACTTCTTTATTTAGTCTTGGTAGTTATTTAAAATATCGCTTGACCCACGCTACAATAAGTAGAAATTACAAACTAAATTTCATCAGTGTACCTATATTAGCACACTGTACCTATATTAGCACACTAAATAGCCAACAGCACATATTTTACAAACCATTTACAAATTAAATAGATCTCATTTTTCAAAGCCGCCACTGAGTGCTATTCACATTTTAGTATTTGAACATATTAAATAAAAATATATAGCATTTAAATACAAATGTTACTTTCTCAATGAAAGGCAGTATATTTATAATATATTAACATATTTATTGTAAAACAAATAAAAACAATTTGTATCATTAAAACTCTATATCAAAAAACTTTTTTCCAAGGTAAACATCAATATAGGTACATATAATTACATCAGTTATAGGGTTTTTCTATACCAAAAGACACAAATCGATATCCACTCAAAAAGTTCAGCTGACGTACGTGTCCTGTAACAAAGGATTATCACAATAATTTTTTTTTTTTCGTTGTTTCACTTCACTTACTAGAGAAACTAATTGTTCGGGTTTGTCGGTTAATAACCCTGTTTTCTTGATGTCTCGTAACTTTTTTGAGAGATATTTGTAATGAAGGAGGCGGCAGGAAAAGATTTGACGGTTTTAATTTTTACTTCTAAATTACACTGTTTATCAGTACCTATTATCCATATTTCAAACACTTTACACTAACAACTGCTGAACTGCTTAAACAATTTTCTTTACTAACGACATTGACGACTGACGCCACCACAGGTTAAAATGGCGAATGATAGTGGTGGTACGGAATGTGACGCGCAAGCGCAGACTCAAGTAGATTGCGCCAGCAATGAACCATTACTGGTACTGAAGTGGCAATAATGCAATGTATAAAATACTGGCAGAAACTCAGTAAACCATTATTGGTACTAAAATGGCAAAACGTCATTCATAAACTACTGGTTAGACTACACAACTTGTAATGGACCATTAATGCTTAACCAGCAACATCACAAAACCATCAATAACTCTACTGGGCCAACAGAATGCCACACATCATGTGTTTACTGGGTATTTATTCTATAAACTAATTTAATATTTAACGCTGTGGTGTGGACTTTTTTATTGTTATTTTTTAGACTTTGTTATCGCGGTGGACGTTTTTGTTTATCATTATTGTATTGCTTTTACGACTGAAAATGCGTGTTTTTAATTATGTCCTGTGTTGTAAGGGGATGTTCTAACGCAAGGCGATTTAAGCCTGAAGGAATTACATTTCACCAGTAAGGTTTTTCATGAATTTTCTTTGCAGCCGTTTATAACAGTATAACATTCTAGTTTCTCAAGAGGTGACATGTTTAAGAGGTGGTTGGAGAGTTGAGTGATGAATACTCTTGGTCAGAGAATAAATTTGTTTGCTTTAATAATTTTAAAACAACAGATTTTATAAAAAGTGATAATCAAATTCGCCTAAAACTTAATGCTGTACCAAGATTGGAGATGTATCAGGCCGAGGCCGAGGTAGTAGACACCCCATCTACAAGCTTACTTAGATCTGTAACTTCAGTTCAGAATATGGCCTCATTTACGTCTTCGATATGTCCTCTTCAGATGATACGATAGTTGCCAAGAGATGCTAACCTGAAACGACACCGTGGGTAATATTACTTGTTAATAATATTTTTTTAAATAAATCTTGAGGTAATAATTGTTTTGTTTGAAGTTTGATAAATAAATATAATTTCAACGAATCGTCTAGGCAAGATACTTCGGCAAGTACTAACAGCAGCACAAAGAGGAAACGTGTAAAGTATATTCAAACTGTACACAATTGCAGGTATGTGAATACAAGAAAATATTTAAAGTGATATGCATTTGGCGCTTATGCTCAAAGCAATATTAATAAGATTAAATTATATTTTACCACTGATTTTACGTATCAAATTTATTCCTAAAATAAATGGTTTTTTATATTTTTTATTATAAGCGATATATCCAGTTGTCTTTTTTATCGATCTTAGCATCCAATTTAATATGTATATACCTATATTATTTTACTATAATAAAGAAATATTTAAGAATGTTTCCGTCATTTTAAATCATCTGCCCTGTATTGCATTAAAAATCCCCAAATGTCATATCAAAAATCCCCAAATATCATTTAGGTTGCCTGCCATGGTGTTCAAAATGGCGACCATTGTGATTTGCCATTCGCGCAGGTTCTAAGATCATTCTCCCCTCTCTATGTCTCTGGTACCGCGGCCGCTTCGGTTTGTGGGGTCCGTACCGACTACCGCGACCGTGAACACCGTGGCCGCTACCGTGGTCGCTTAGGTTTGGGCAACGCTTATACACATACAATAGTTTTGTGTTGGACTCCGAGGCTCCTCTCATTAACATTAACACAAGAAAACCATCCATGATAGGCCATCGTCTTCACTTGTCTAACAATTTTACAGAATGCGACTCCTATTTGTATGGAATTTATTGCGTCTGTGAGTGAGTTCTCGCGCCATCTGTTGACGGAGAAGACCAACTTGTTGCAAATATTTCCTCTATCGGAGTTATTTTTAAAAGTGATATTTTGGGATGTCCTAAAGTATTACGAATAGACGACCATAATATGTTTTTATCAAATACCAGTAAAATCATAGCATGATAAAATATCCTGTACGTACACGATGTTAATTTTAAGACATGCTGACGTCGTCCTACATTTATTGCCAAAATAAAGACAATTTTGGATTGCAATTGGTCTCCAATAAAAGAAATATCCTGGTATATACTAAAATGTGTAAAATATTTTATAAATATGAAAATTAATATTTGTATAACACGTAATAAATATTTTACACAATATTGTTAAAATAATATTGAAAGTCATAATAGTTATTTATGCAACAAGTGCGTAAGGTGAGATTTTTTCACGAATGGAAATTTTGAATGCCCCATGAGTGAAAAAAGCTCACTTTTCGCACGAATTGCATACAATATTTTTTCTACTACCGAAATGCATCTAAATTCTCTAATAATAATGTGAAACGTCAAAACTTACCTATTACGTCAAAACTTCATATGTCATTTAGAAATCACAATACTGTTATAAGTGTTATAGCCCACTTAATTTTAAATGAGTGAAATTAGTCAATGTCTATTATTTCTTTGCCTAATGTCAATGTCCAGAATATAAATGAAACTTCAAAATTCAATCATTATTGTTAAAGAATACTGAAAATTAGGTGGTATGTTTTATAATAATCCCGTGATATTAAATAAATGGATTACATAAAATTAAATAACCACATTTAACGTTTTTAAAATCAGATATGAATATTATAGGTGATCTAATAGGTATGCAATTGTTACTTTTTCACGCACTAGTGCGTAAGGTAAAAACTCTTTACGCACTAGTGCGTTTAACTTTACGCACTCTACAGCGTGCGGTAAGTTAGTACTTTACGATCGGTAGTAGAAAAAATATTTTATAAATATGAAAAATAATATTTGTATAATATGTAATAAATATTTTACAGAATATTCTAAAAATATTTTGAAATATAATATACACATTTTCTTCATATCCTCGAATATTACCCGTTGAATATATTTTTATAATATGTATTTCATATTTTAAAAATATTGCTAATATAATTTGCATATTGTGCATTTATTTTGCATATGCATAAAATATTCAATGTTGTGCGGGATGGTTTGTAGCTCGAAGAGTATTATGTTAAACAATCTACTCTGATAATGGAACCAATTTTATAGGGGCAAATAATCAATTAAAGAAAGACTTTCAAATGTTATCTAATATTCCCAACGACAAACAAACAGAATTTTTTTTACGACATACTGTCATTTAATAGAATTTTATACCTGCACGACCTCCACATTTTGGAGGTCTATTGACAGAAGTTAAATCAGTAAAGTTTCATTTACGTAGAATATAGTAGGAAACGCAAAATTAAATATTTAAACATTTATAAACGGTGTGACACCCCATACCCCCCTCGTATGTTTATTAATCTTTTTCCAGAGAAAAAGAAACATACTTTTGGCCTTTTTATGTGATCGTCTAGTTTTATAGTGGTAGGACCCAAAATACGTAGCTTTTACTTAGATTCTTTTTATAAAGTTTGGTATTATTTAGTTACTATTTAATTCACACAGGTAAACTTAAATCTGATATTAAGTACCTTTTAATTTACCTTCTGAAAGAAAAACGATTAGTGAATGAATACTCCCGATGTAGTTAAACCAATTTATTTGCATTTAGAGACAACTGTCACAAATGATTTATATAAGATCTGAGCAGATATGCCAATGACAAAACTTCGCCATAGGCGGAGAGGAACCCCTCTCGTAAGCTTTCATTGGATAGCCAGTGTCACAATCGACTGCTAAGTAAAGCAAGCCTTGCTTTTTAATTACCGAGCCTTTGTCGCTGACAGTCTCATTATGGTTCCTCAGGTCGCATAACTCGTAAATATGAGACAATTGTCTCTAGTTTATTGACGTCATGAGTACCCCCCATCAGTAGGAAACCAAGGTAAACATTTATTGCCAATCGTAGATTTATATAGTGTATGTAGACGTGAAGGAACATAGTGATAGTGTACAGATACTGTGGCCATAAATACATTAGGCGGAGGACCACCGAGATTACCCCTGAAGGACGCTTATGGTTAACCCCAAAGGGTCGGTCAGCAATAATCCAGATGGCATATTTCAAAAGCGTGTTGTAGGCTTGTAAAACCCAACAGATCGACCATCGGCACTCGTACATGCAATGAAGTTACAAGAATTCACTGGGGTTTAAAACTATGCAACATTTAGCATAAAGGCTCAGATAACAGATGGTTAAGTAGGTAATAAATTCCCTTAAATATGATTTAAATGAACAGACATAAATAGTAAAATAGTAAAATAGTACCACAGCGACGATAAACTGATAGAGTCGTAATTTGTCATTTTTACTTCGTGAAGTTAATATTGAATACGTAAAATGGTATGTCTCACCTAGTCTCGGAACTACGGTGAAGTTAGAGATAACCTCTCCCCCGGATTCATCAACCCGTTCTTCGCTGGAACTCATATTTGATAACGACGTCGCGACGTCTGGTGACGCCTCGCGTACTCTACTTCTCAGATGCATACAGGTTATACGTGTATGGAAACGTCGTCGCGTACGTTAAATTCGGTTTGACTTAAATACGATGCGTCGTATCAAGGGGAAAAGTGGGTGCGGTGTCGATTCAAGAAACCAGCTAGTCACAACGAGGTTTTAAGTCCGTCCCTCGATAGGAATTTTATGAAGAAGCGTGACAGGTGTCGGTTTACGACTCAACTAGTCACTTTGGAGTCTTCAGAAGTCTCCCTGAATGCCGTTTGGTTTTGCGTATTTATACTAATTTTCCCTGTGACGTATTACCCATTTCGCGTGCAGTCAACAAAGAAGGTATATGGGTCCCCGCATTGGATTGTGACCTGAGTCTCCGGCTGTATAGTGGTTAGTTTCCCGTGGAGATAAGTTTTGTTTACATAATCGACGATTAGCTTTTGTATTCCTACGCCACGAGCTTTGGGACGTCATTCTAAAATGCCAGGTGTGGCCGGGCATTGGATTACTAACCGAGACTAAGGGTTGCATAGTGGCTAATTTCCCGTAAACATAGGTAGGTTCTGTTTATAAGTTTCTGCCTTCCCTTGCGGTTGTACGCTCGATAATCGTAGAACTTTAGACTTTTTAAAATTAGGATGAACCGAGTTATTTAAAATATAACGTATTGTAATTCACCGAAATCTCATAACATTCACTGAAAATAATATAAATTTAGGAAAATTGCGCGTAATGAGACAGCCCAGGGCTGGGGCGTCTCAACGGTATGTACTCAAATTCAAGCTGTGCTTAATTCACGACCTATAACCCTCATATCACACGATCCAAACGACTTACATTCACTCCTGGTCCCTTCCTGATTGAAGACTCACCTCTCTCAATTCCAGAAGAAAATGTCAGCGACATTTCTGCCAATAGATTAACTCAGTACCCGCATCTACAGCATGTGATTCAGCATTTTTGATGCCATTACAGTAAAGAAACAAATAGAAATAAAAAACAAAAAATAATTTCGAAATAGGGATCTTAGTCATTGTTCAGGCCCAAGTGCCTTATATGCCTTGTTCTTGTAAATATGTAACATTGTTAAGTGGTGAGACGACCGTGATACACAAAATAGACTTATGAGGTGCCAAGTGACATTATCCAGGCCAGCAGGCTCTATGCAGGCAAATAAGGACGTTTTAGGCAGGGCAAATACAAATAGTGACTCGACTAGAGTTGATGTATGCTCAAATAGGTAAGTATGTAAAAATTAATAACTGTATGTTAGTAAATAAATGTATTAAAATTTCAAATATACAGTCCACAAATAATTCGAGACACCCTACGGTCTCAACAGTCATTTTTAAGGACGAGAATACACCTGTTTTGAAATGGCCTATGCGAAGAACTGTCGAGCTACCCCCGGACCGGATGGTAGTATCATCAGAGTTGTCGGTGTAAAAGCCTTCCTGTGGTATTTAAACGCAAAGCTCAGTAACGAAATTGTGTGCGTTACCAATGGATCCTGATTAAGACAAAGACGCTACAATGTAGTTATGATTTTAATTATTTATTGTTGAAAGTTCATCCTTTCAAGGGCGGCGACATGTTAAGATTGTTAAGCCATTCATTTCTTATTTATTTTATCACTGTTATGATATATTAAAATAGTTGGCATGTTATTATATTAAAAAAAAATCCTATGGGGTTTTGTCAAAAAACTGATTTTCCAATTTTTTTTTCACCCTGTATCCTGTACGTTAATACGGAAATCGATATCGCGTATTATTGTGGTTATAAAAACACATTCCATTCATACATCTAATTTCCGGTTTAGCCGGAAATAGCTAACATCCGTCAAAATTTTGGCCTCAACCTGTTCCTATATTATGAAATTATTAAAAAGTAACCAACCTACTGATTTCAAAAATATATAACATATCAAAAATATATAACATTATGTCCATTATCTTTTGTAGTTTTCTTTTCTTTAGTTTCAACCTATGCGTGAATTTTTAGAAAAGTATTAAAATTAGGTTGTTTTATTTTTTTGCACGCTCGGGTGATTTAACACCTTTACCGAATTGTTGGAGATATTTGTAAATGACTTTTACAAATTAGCGATCGGTAAGTGAATTACTTACCGATCAGGAGGCGGTAAGTAAACTAATATAGTTATTAACGTCATAAGGCCGATATGTAGCAAATATCAGACAAGAATTTACTATCAATCCGAATCAATCGCGTCAGTTATTTGCGTTTCGGCCGTGTGTCGTTCAGTATTTTTCATTATACCACAAATACTTTAATATTTAATGATGGTTTGTAAACTTTGCATCAATTCATTTATCGGCCTAGGCCGATATTGGTGTTATATCAATGAAGAATAGAGTAATGATAAATTTTATCGGCCGAGGCCGATATTGGTGTCATATCAACGAAGAATAGAGTAATGATAAATCATAATATCAGAATGGTATAATGAAAAATATAGAACCAACTTTAAAAATCAATTTTTATTGAAGACAAAATTAAAATTACAATTTGGACAATTATTATAATTTATTGGAGCAATAGAATTCATAACTACAAGAAGTTTAAGTTGTGGCAAAAATCTTATCATGGAGAAATTTCTAATGACAGCAAATGTCACTTGATAATAAATATTCGGTTTCACAGTAACCAAAGCGAAAACTTTTTCATGTACGACTTGTTTGTTTTATATATTTTCAAAATATTAAATTTTTTAGTTTTAATTAAATTTCGGATGTTTTGGAGATCTCGAGTTCGTCTTGATCTACAAACATATCCTCAACCAGTAAAGAACACTTATACTGACCTTAATACATAATATACTATATCATATCGCATTTTGGGTCTCGAAAACTACAAAACTACTAAAAATAATGAACACGTGTTATATATTTTTGAAATCAGTAGATTGGCTACTTTTTAATTATTTCATAATAAAGGTACAGGTTGTCGCCAAAATTTTGTTGGATGTTAGCTATTTCCGGTTAAACCGGAAGTTATATAGATGTATGAATGGCATATGCATTTATAACCAAAATAATATACCATATCCGTAATAATATACAGGGTGAAAAAAAAATTGGAAAATTGTTTTCTTGACAATACCTCGTATATTAGAGGTTAGAGGTTCTATCGTTAATTCGAGCTTAATTGGATTCCTCGTAAAAAAATATATGAGAATAGATTTTGGTTTTTCATTTTAGCCCAATAATAAAGCCCAGGATATCGAGTGAGACTCTTACGTGGGACACACTGTATATACTATGTCAATCACAAAATCAGTCACCATGCATTTTTAATCTAATGAACACCCAAAAAGAGAAAAATCACATCTATGTCGTGCATACCCTGTATACTTATCGGTATTAAGATTTTAAGTAGGTACCTATATTTTAGTTTTAGTAGTCAGCAACATTCAGTCAGTTTATGTGCAGTATTTATAGTTAAATATGTTATGAAACAATTTCGTAAACATTTATAACTTAATAACGTTATATAACCAAATTAAACATTAAAAACGTAGTTAAAACTATTTTATTAGTAATTATTACTAATTGTTCAAGTTAATAATTCATTGTTAACTCACAACATGCTTAAAATCGTATTGCCAATAAATTACATAAAACAGGAAACATTTTCCTGAGAGGTTTCAATTATTAAAATTTTCCACCTAAATATTTAGGTATAAGAAAATATTGGATGTGGTTAGTACATAATTTTCGTATAAGACATAATATACAATAATATACATACATAGTTATAAGTCCAAGGTAATGAAATATAATGTTTTAAACAATTTTCAATATTGCCCGAGAAATGATACTTACCAGGCCATAATTAATATTCTAACAGGAAAGAGTAGCACAAAGTTTGAAAGTTCATTGAAAATTTTGAAGTGGAAGTGGATAAAAAATTATATACGTGTTTAAAAATACACTACTACTTTTGATGAAACTAAATCTATTAAAATAATGGTCTTCTTAAAAATATCATGCTTATTTTTTTGAAATTGAATTATCTTTTTATTATATTTGTTAGATAGAAATTATAATTCGGATATTTCCCAGTAAGCCATTGTCCCTGGAGTCCTCTGCCTCTGGACTGTTTTTATAATTAATTTCCGGAGTGAGATATTTTTCCTTTAAATTCCGTACTTTCATTTAGGATCGCTTGGCTTTGAAAAATTCAAAAATTTTCCTTTTGCAGTACCGCACAAACTTTATGCCTAGAACCTTTATTAATCCGCGGAGTTACAAACACAGAACACAGAAAGGTGATTAATTTTTATAAGAAATGTAAAAAGTCTCTTTTACAGAAATATTAATAAATTTCTCGGCCTCTTGATTTAACGTTTATTTCACATCCAATTTTTTTGTCTTATTGAGGATGTGAAATAAGCCCTAGAAACCGGTAGCATAATAAAGAATTTTTATAAGAAAAAAACATTTTCCGTTTGTAATATTTTATTTTACTCTGCTCCATATGATTTTCTACTTTGTTGTAGTAAGGGTTCACAAGAGATTACGAAAGTGTAGAGGGGCCAACCTAGTAATTTTTTTATAATTCACAACTCTAAGTTGGAATTCACAACTCTATCTCGGAATTCACAACTCTAAGTCGGAATTCACAACTCTAAGTCGGAATTTATAACTCTATCTCGGAATTCACAACTCTAAGTCGGAATTCACAACTCTATCTCGCAATTCATAACTCTAAGTCGGAATTCACAACTCTACACAACAAAATTTCCAGGTTGGGGGTTGCTCGTCTCCTGGCGTCGGTGATTGGCCCTGGTAGCGAAAATAGGCCCACGTTAAATAAGTGGTTAAAAAAAAAACTCAACGAATATTCATGTGGCGTAAATTATCAGTTTAGATAGATAGATAGATTAGATTAAATTGTTTATTGGCCACCAAAAAAATTAATACATAGATATGAACATACATATGGCATGTCAAAAAATGTTAATCAAATTTGAGATTTAAATTAAAGGGATAAGAGCAGAGTAATTTATTTAAAAGAGAAGAATTTAAAGAAGAAAATTTAAACAGCCAATGTATCAATATCAACCAAATCAGTACTGAAGATGTAATTTAACTTTATATTATAGTGTATTAAAATTGGATGAGATTAAAAACTGTTCCGAAGATATTTAAAAAATTATGACTCTCACCAGTGACATTTAACGCCCTGTATGTCAAAAACGGTGCACTTTGGGATATAGATAATAGATATGTATGGCTCAAATGCCATAATTTTGTTTCTACAATACACCACCCATAAGAGATTGACCTGTATTTAAGGGACACCCTGTATTAACGTTTTTGACATGCCATATGTATGTTCATATCTATGTATTAATTTTTTTGTTGGCCAATAAACAATTTAATCTAATCTATCTATCTATACTTACAATGTACGCCACATGAATATTCGTAATGTCCGAGTTAGAGTTTTTTTTTAATGACTTATTTAACGTGGGCCTATTTTCGCTACCTGGGCCAATCACCGACACCAGGAGACGAGCAACCCCCAACCTGGAAATTTTGTTGTGAAGAGTTGTGAATTCCGACTTAGAGTTATGAATTCCGAGATACAGTTATGAATTCCGAGATAGAGTTGTGAATTCCGACTTAAGAGTTGTGAATTCCGACTTAGAGTTGTGAATTCCGACTTCGAGTTGTGAATTCCGAGATAGAGTTGTGAATTCAGACTTAGAGTTGTGAATTCAGACTTCGAGTTGTGAATTCCGAGATAGAGTTGTGAATTCCAAGATAGAGTTGTGAATTCCGACATAGAGTTGTGAATTCCGACATAGAGTTGTGAATTCCGAGATAGAGTTGTGAATTCCGATAGAGTTGTGAATCCAAAATAGAGTTGTGAATTCCGACTTAGAGTTGTGAATTATAAAAAAATAACTAGGTTGGTCCCTCTACGCTTTCGTAGTTTTTAATATATTTCTATTTTTGTTACTACATATTTTGAAAAAAATTAATCATTTTATTAAAAGCACCCTGTAGTAAAATATATTTTTAATTGGTCTATAAAAACTTACAGTTTTAATGAAGTCTCTAGGATTTTTAATACTTAATAATGAAAACTTTTAATTTAAATGGGTCTTTTCGGAACAGTATTCCGAAATTTAAAAATGTAGATCGTAAATCAGATAGGCTTGTTACAAAATATCATTAATCTTTCATAAAAATGATCTGTGGGAATTACGTAAATTTACATACTCACTTATCAGGTTTCCGAATATATCAGCAGATTTCAAGGCTACATTTAGTGGTTACTAATTGTCCATAATCAAGACTTATAGCAACTAAATTAAGGTTTTCTCCAATATTAACAACAGAAGTATAAATTTCAGTTTGAAGCCAGAATGCCGTCCGCGCGGCGTGACAATCAGAGTCTCGTATAAGATGCAATTATTTAGTGCAATAACGGGAGGGAATACCTACCAGTAATAATGCCTTTGAATATAATAATAACACTAATAACAGTATAAATTTATAAAATATTATTTTATAAATATACGCTGTTATTATTATACTATACATGTATGTAAGTAAATACAATAAAGATTACGAGAGTAGAAACATAGGCATCAGTGTTAGGGATTTACTTTTTTTAACCGCTATCTACTAACGAAGATAGATCGCCGTGGTCGGTGACTTGCTGGCTAGAGTTCGTGTACACTTCACGTTCAAGCGTGTTGTAATAGTAATTAGTAGCATTGTTTAAACAATGTTAGTAGTAATGACCGTGTATTCATTATTCTCATTGCCCTTCGGCCTTCATTTTTTATCACAATTATTGTTATCTACAGTACAGTGATGTATTAAAGGTAAATACAGTACCCCACATATTTTTATATTCAACTTGGAAACAAAGATGAGTTTATAGCACGAAAAACGTGAATTAAAAAGAGAAAACAAACGGTGAATATGTAACGCCTACACGGAGAGTGACAGCGGTAAAGACCGTAAATTAAAACACCTAAAAACGTGGGCAAAAAATACCGCCAAAGCATCAGTAAAAATATCGTTTTATGTATGCCGGTTCCTCATGTGGTCGACTTGCGTAAGTCATCAAACTTGGGCCTTCTTTAAGATCGGCTGGAACTTTTTTTGCTAAATAAACAATGAAAAGATTGAGGAAGTATAATATAATAAACATTTGGGAATATTTTAAGACATCAAACACTAAAATCGACCAGTTGGTTCCCATGATATAGTCCGTAACATAAAACCGTTTTTTGTTGATATTATATATGCCACTCGTCTAAACACCAATATTTATTTTAGTCAAAACGGCATTAAAATATATTTATATTACCTCATAACGTGATCTTTTAGTTATAATTTAGTTTTTGATTAATTAAAATCGGTTAAAAATTGGCGAAACTATTAGAGAAATAAAAAATTCCGGTTTTTTTGGACCACCCGGTATATTATTCTTGACATACAGTAACCACAGAGGTGTGCCAACATAGGAATAAGTTTGTGGTATTAATGTTTATTATTATTATTGAATGTTCCTTTTTTAACTACATATTTAAAACATGTCACAAACATATTAACCAAAAATTTACGAAATTCTTGAATCGCGAAAATAATATTAAAAGAATGCGGATAAAATATGTAATCATTCAATGATAAAGAGGTACTTTCATAGTTTACTTTTCATCGTCGTAGTTGTTTATTTTTATTTTTCTTAACTTATAGATATCAAAATTCCTTTTTTTATAATTTAATTTTTTCTACAAGCAAAATTACAATCTTGTATACCTCAGAAAAAGATGACTAATAAAAAGCCTGTCTTTTTGTGATTAAATTGTAACATATACTGGAATCATAGTATTGACAAATTTATATATATATATAAATTACTTATAGTCTATTTGTTAACGATTCGTGCTAATACATTTTACTTATAGTATACGGGGTGACAATTTGAAAACTTTCGATCGCTATATTTAGTAGGAAGGAAGTAATGAATATACATATAAAGAATTGCTCAAAACCGTTTCGGGAATAATAATATGAAGGAATAGTATAGTAAGCGATGCACGCCAACCTACACCCTCAACCCCAGCTACCTCAACTCAAAAATCTTAAATGGCAATTTGTAAAATCGGGATCTTTAGCCAATAAAAAAAGAACCCAACCAATGATGAAGCAGCCCAAATTGAGATTCTTGGACAATTTGCCTTGAATCCGACAATATGTCGATTGGTCAAGCAGCACAAACACCAGAGATATCACGTGAGTCTACTAGGAAATTATTGAAATTTCATAAATTACATATAGGTATACAAAATGCAAATATGTATATCAAGAATTTATTGACGATGACCCTGACCGGCGAATTGAGTTCTGTAAATTAATGGTGAACACAATTATTGCTACGCCGCAGCTTGTGAGAAACATTTTCTTCAATGATGAATTTACCTTTTATTTAAATGACCCAGTTAATAAACAGAATTGCCGTTATTAGTGTGATGAGAATCCCCACGTGTTCAGAGAGCAATTAACAGCATCCTGAGAAGATAAATATGTGAGCAGGCTTATTAGGGGATGTCATCAGCGGTCCATTAATCACTAATGGAAATTTAAATGGCTATATTTATGCTGAGAAGCTGGAAGAAACCATCGAACCTTTAATTGTGCATAAGTTGGAAAACCAGATAGACACTGAATCATGCGTTGATTGAGAATTTGCTACATTTTCAACAGGATGGAGAACCTCCGCATTACGTACTCCCAGTTATAGACAGTGGTTACATGATCATTACCCAAATCAGTGGATTGACAGAAGAAGATCCATAGAATAGTCTCCAAGATCACCAAATCTACATAATTCCAATGGACTTTTTTCTTGAGTCATCTAAAGTCAGTTATTTATAAAACCAAACCTCGATCCATGAATGAACTGTGGCAAAGAATTATTCAAGAATGCTGGTCTGTTCACAGAGAGGCATTTGAGAACGCTCGACAGTAGTTTGAAAACAGACTATATATTTTTGTCTAGAAAATAATGGAAATCATTTTGAACATTTATTATAAACAGTTTATTAAATAAATAATTTAATAAAATTTAAATACATATTCATGAATTAATCGAAAATCAATAAGTAGTCCAAAATAAATTTTCTTTGAGGTCGTTGGAAAGCACTCCTCAAGCGCTTTTCTATTATGTGTCACAAGCAGGGGGTTGCCATTTAAGATTTTTGAGTTGGGGTAGCTGGGGTTGAGGGAGTAGGTTGGCGTGCATCGCTTACTATACCATTTGAGTTCCCCCTTCATATTACCGAAACGGGTGCGGTTCATATATTCATTACTTCCGGTGTTATAGCGATCGAAAGTTTTTAAACTGTCACCCTGTATAGTATATAACATGGTATAGAAGAACAACGTTTTTCTTTTTAAAACAAATTTTGTCTATCGAGTAGAAGTAATTGTTTTCTGATAACCTGCCTTTCGCATCTAGCACGACACTTTAATTTAAGCAAGTAGTTGTCGTTTTTAGTCGCACGCATTGTGCAATAGTGGGTTTCGTGATAGCCAAGTTAGAATCTACAAGTCAAGGTAAATATAATCTGAAAAGAATGTTTGTTCGTTATATGTTATTTGTAATTGTATGGTATTTTTAATTTGAGTCGTGTGTTTTTATGCAATAATAAACAAATAATGGTTTCGACCATCTTAAGTCAAGATAAATATATACAATACGACGCCGACGTGTGCTACTTTTCGTGGGATATGTTGGACATCTTTTAAACGAACTTAACTACAATTTTACTTTTTGCAATTTTTAAATAAATATTTACTGACTGCGAATTAAAATGTATCTACCTGTTTACATTTAACCAAGTTAACGTATTTTAATAAATTATTGTTCAGTAGACTACTAAAATACCCTAGTTACTATATTGTTATTTTCCGCAATATCTTGTATAATTAGATTTTAAACAGAGCACGCATTTTTCTTAATCTGTTAAATATTTCTGTAATGCCGTTATTCATTTTTAAAATTTTATAGTATGAAGGGATTTATTTAACATACAAATTATAAATTTTTGTTCTACTAATTAATATAATACTATATATATATAGTAAAATTGTCTAATAAATAAAATAAAAAAAACCGTCATAAGACAAATAAAATAGGCCCGATCTCATTTCCCTATAAAGTTTATTTGATTGTTTGTGGTAATACGTAGGTATAGCATCCCTAATTGTTTATTTTAATTTTATAGTATAGCTAAAATATGTAAAAAATGATTTTCATGTTATGACAGTATCATACCTCAACAATTCGAATACCTCACAGTCGTATTTTGGTCAATTAGTAGGTGTATAATTAGTCAGAGTGATCTGTTACGACACCGAAGAGTTTTCCGGTTTCGTACCTAGGTCAAAGTTTCGAAAATTTGGAGAATAAAAGTTGTAGCCTGTACTATCTTACTTTATTTTCAAATTTCATTAAAAAGCAAGCAACAACTTATGTCAAATTCCAGCTTAGTTCTCCACGTCCCGTGAATCACCACAAGTTATTCACGTACCTATATTAGATATTGTCAAGTAATAAATAATTTTATTATACCATAGGAAATTTGGATTTTTTTAAATTCAGTATCAAAGTCCTTATCGTTTATTTAATAATAATAATACCTATCTATATGGCTGGTTGGTTGAGAGGCTAGGATACTAGACTCTCAGCCAGGAGTCCCGGGTTCGATTCCCGGCCGTGGCACTGGGATTTTTTCGGTCAAAGAAATTAATCCTAGTATACTCGGATATTGGGTGTGTGTCCGTTGTCTCTAAATGTGTAGCCCCCTCCCGCACAAGACTTTCAGAGTCTTCAGGTATAAAGGGGGTCGTATTATCTGTGGTGTTATTTATTTATTTATTTATTATATCTGTTAAAGTAATACACCTGTTGAATAAAAATATATTAATTATTATATTTTCATTTCTCTAAGTTGGTGTAGTTCTCTTTCTATTGTAATTTAGGACGAATTTCTTTAATTGGTTTTTAAATACAGAGACCGATGAAGTCTAACAAATGTCTTGCGGATATAAGTAACTATTTAACATTTTTTAATTCACCGGGCCAAAGATTGTATAACTTTGAACATATGCAAGTAGTAGTATTCTTAAGAAATTAGTATAAAAGTTTTGGAATATGAAGTTGTTTAATTTATGTTGGATTTTATACAAATTATGTTATCATCGACATGTCACTCTTAAACTGTATAACTAGTAAATAAAAGCATTCAGTAAATATAACACATTAAAAACTATTTTATAACCATTAAACAAAAAATTCTGGAGTGGGAACGATAACTAACTGATAAAACCATAGAAATATAGTAAACAAACAAAGAATAATTGCTCGCTTGATTGTTTGACATTTTTTCCGATAGGGGGCGTAAACATTTTTTTAGTTGCCAATAGCGATAAAGCTATTCATCATTTCTCCTTTCAAACGTTACACTAATGTTGTATACGTATGCGTTTTCAACCCCTATACTCAGTGGATATTAAAGCAAAAATACTGTTATAGGAGGGTCCTTAGGGTAAAATTCGACAATCTACACGTTAAAATAGTCACTTTTTTTTCGAAACCTTAAGCTGGGGTGATATTTACCGCCAACGAAAAAGCACCCTTATTCCTTTTTAATATTTGATATTTGACCTATTTTGAATCCGAGTTTGAATCAAACTATCCAATAATATTTAAATTGAAAACAGCAATAGAATTAGTTCGAAGTGAGATCACCAAGTTACTGTACTACTTCTAGTCACTAATTAATTAATTGTTAAATGAATGTATTACTTATTTCATTGCGTATTCTATTCACATGGGAAGTTATTACTGGTTCTTTATAAAACTGCCATGATAATAGTTTTATTGAAATTTTCTATACTTGCTTACCTATAGTAGGAGAGCCCTCGACCAGAATTTTCGACCTCATCGCGACACGAGGATTCTATTTTTTCTTTCAACAATTCATGTCAATATGAAAAAAAATTCTATTGTGACTGACGTATATTAAAGTGGTGAAAAAAATTATCGAAGATGTAAAACAAATCATAATAGTTATTCGATTATCCGAACTCGCCCGCGGATGTGTATTAAGCAACGAAATTTTCAGGGATCCGAGAGGAAGGTTGGTCCTAGCTCTTCTGAAAGTTCGGTCGAAAAAATCCTCTGGGGGAGGGTCTCCGGAAAAGTACAATTTTTCGGCAAAATCGTCCTTTTTAAAAAATTAATATTTTGGCTAATATCGGAGATGGACCTAAAAAAAATTCACAGCCCTTCGCAAAGATGCAACCGGAGGAGACATTGGAAATGACGAAGTAGAACGCAAATCTTGTGAAATTTCGGATGTGATAAAAATGAAAATTTGTGAAAGTAGTAACTAGTTATTTCATTACTACAAAACATTTTCAAAAAGTAAAATCGTATTATCAGTATTTTTATTTAGAAATAAAAATAAAAAGGTATTTTATTAACAAAATAATTTTCACAATTAAAACTAAAATAGTATTATATCTACAAATGTATTTCATTAACAAACATTTTTAATGTTAACACTAAACTAATTTAAAATAATTTCGTGGAGATGAGAAGTGATTCGTAACAATTGCAAACCAATATCGATTAATCGCAAACTATTAAACGCAGCTAATAGTATAGGCAAAGTGTCCAAAATAAACAAGAACATAGCGATTTCATTGACATATACGTTTAAAAATACATATATTTTAAGAAACTGAAGAGGGACTCCCCGTAAGGAGTGTGTCCGAGCCGCATCTTGAAAAAAGTGGAATGAACTAGGTTTTCACATGTATAATAAAAATTGTCAATTGAAATATGAAAAATTTTCAAAAAATAAGAATGACTCATTATATTCATTTACCTCGTATGAAAAATACTTACCTAACTGTAAAAACATAACACTGGATGATAACAAAATTGACTTTGTCTCCACAGTCAAATATCTAGGGATTCATCTTGACTCATATCTTAGATGGGATGTCCATATAAAGTCTGTAGTTAACAGACTTCGAGGCCTTATATACAAATTCTACAGTTTACGTAACTTCTTGTCTATCCCCCAGTTAAAAATCCTCTACCATGCTTTAGTAGAATCCATAATACAGTATGGAATAATTGGATGGGGAGGGATAAGAAAAACTCATCTAATACCCCTCGAAAAACTGCAAAAACGATTTCTTAAAATTATGTATAATAAACAGTTAAGATACCCTACTCGTATGTTGTATAATGAAACTAAAATTATGGACATACGACAACTATACCGCAAAATAGTGCTGACCCTTGCACGTAAATAGAGAATACACATCACTAGCTACTCATACATATGAAACGCGAGGAAAATCAGCCTCAAATTCATTTTTATCCAGGGCTAACAAATCTATTGGACAAAGATACTTTGTGTACATAGGTCCAAGGTTTCAAAATATAATGCCACTAATTCTAAAAACTATAAATTCAAAAAGTATGTTCAAGAAAAAACTTAAAAACTGCATACTTTCTCATGATAGTGATGAAATTCATTCAATAATTGATTAGCAACACCAAAATTATATTAATATATGATAATAAATATACAAATGTACCTACTAAATCTACCTACAACTACAATTCATTGTCTTATAATTTATGCTATTGTTACCAACAATATACCTAGATAAACTAATGTGCTTTACACCTACTAAAAACGACCCATAGACAGATTCTTGAATGAATCTAAGTGGGTAATTCTCAGAAATGTAAGTCCTTTTCTTGTTTGTTTACACATGTTTTTTTTGATATTGTTATTTGCCTATATATTATTATTATTGTTATTAATGTTTTGTATACTACTATATATTTATGTATTCTATGTCAAATGTAAATAAACATTATTATTATTATTATTATTATTATTTATAGTAGAGAAATATTAATTTTTGACTTTGTTATTAAATTTTTTTCCCAATTTTATGTTTGTTTCCTTCATTTTCTGCTTGTTTATCTGTGAGTATATTTTGCATAATGAAAAAGGTATATAATCATTGTATAAGTGAGGATTTTCGAGTAGATTAAAATTTTATATTATATTGAATGATACATACTTTATATCTAAAGAAGATCGGAATCGACACCATCCGTCTCCTGGACGATATCTTCCAAATTAGTTTCCGCATTCTCGTCGCTTGCATCTAAATCTTCTGCGTCGTTTAGATCTTCGATAATTTTATCCATGTATGAATTTAGACATTGTACTCCCTGACAATCTCCGTAAATTTGTGAGCATCTTAAACCTGCCTTTCTGATGCAATTGCAGTAGATAAATTGCATTTCAATATTGATTCTGGTGTTGGCTTAAAAAGTGTTGTCACAGGTTGTAAGGAGCCGTTAATTTTCTTTTATCCACACTGTTCTGGATTTTTTTTCATTGCCAAGCCTCTGAAGTTGGTGGTAATAATTCCAACTTTGATTTTGGTTTTTGTAGCCATTTTTTGAATAACTGATTAAATCTGTATGAGTTGAGTAAGAGATTTGTGATTTTCCTTGCACCGTATACAAGTAGGAAAAGAGTTTCACCAGCCTGTTTTATCTTATGGGGGGGTTAAATTCTAGTCATTGAAAGTTCCCCACTACATTAAACCAACTGCATTTCTTTCTGAATAAGTTTGAGGATTTTTAATTTTCCTTTCTGAAATATTGTAGACGTGGTATCACAACCACTGAAGGCATGAGCCAATAAAATTGTATTTTTATAAGTTCATGTGATTTCTGGATTTCTGACGGAGAAAAAAATTTCCATTTAATTTTTCCTGTTCCTGGCCTTATAAAAAATATATCGTTTTCTTCTGGAGTCAAAGCGATTAATAGAACAAGGAGGTCAACGTCCACACCGACTAGGTACACATGTTCGTCCATTATTTGATATTTCAATTGCTGTTTTAACAATAGGTTTAACACATCATCTACAGCTTGTTTTACAAAGAATCCTTTATTTTAAAGAATTTTTGTCAACATTGAAATTAATCGGATTTCGTTTATATCATTTGATAAAAATTTTTCTAGAGGAAGGGATACGATTATTAAATTTTGCCTAAATTTGTTTTTCAGGTACGTCGCACAAATGTCTTTATAAGTTTGATTTGTCTGCCTTATAACTCGATGCAATAAAAATCCACCTTCAAATAATAAGTATAGTTACAAAGACTTCGCAATTTTCTTGCTTATTTTATAAATTTCGGTACATTTTGCCTGTACCTACTATAACCGTGTGACATATCCTTGGATCAGACATTGAGAGAGGAGTTTGAACATACATATTATTTTGCTTCATTTCAAATCACCCCTGTCTTTGTAAATTGCGAAAAACGACAAAATGTTAAGTTACATATGGTTTTCAGCTATACATATTTCGACGAGATAAAATGAAATAAACTGTTCGACGTGCTTCTCGATATTAAGTTGTGTTGGGGATTGTTGGGAGTGACACTTTTAAAGCAGCGATAAACTTCCTTGTAACACTTTTATATTTGCTTAATCTAACTCATGTTAAAGTAATGGCACTCAAAACTCTAACACTCGGTAATACATACAAACCAGATATCGATAACCTGGTAGAGCAACCCCGGTCCTAAATCCACCCTTGTGATTTTTCAAATTTCAAGACATTGACAAAATTGAAAAAATTGTGAAAACACGAAAACTTCAAATACTATTTTCAAACGAAAAAACGCCGACGGGCCGTTCTGGCAAGAAATCCAAGGTAGAGGGTCGCACTTATAACTACATCGTAAATCGCACGATCTCGCTGCGATTTTCGAGGCAGTAGGAGCGAACGGAAAAATGAAATTTTGACGTTTTGGCGAAAATTTTGAAGTTGGATTAAAATTTGCAAATTTCTTGAAGCGGTCATTGTTCTCGCCATCTCTTTCTAATCTCACAAATTTTACACAACCCTCCGACACGGGGGTATTGAAACTTTAATAACTCGAAGGATCGCTATGAAATATAGCCTTTAGGCTATAATCTTTTAACACTTTCCCGACACGAGGACGCCTATAAAATACGACGCCGCGCGCCGACACTTGCCCGGAAAGCCTTTGAGGTGGCAAAGTACAGGGTGTTTCCTATAAAACTATACCCCCCCTTATTTCGGTCAATTACCACCGATTTTAATTTTTCAAAAACCGGTCTAACACAGAACTTTCCGTAGATTTTGAATATGCTATTACTTTTTTTCCTACTTCAACCGTATACGAGGGGCAGAAAAAGTTTGGTTTTTTTAAATGGAACACCCTATGTTTACATATTTGGATTCGCCTCGTCCCTCTGATTACAAATATATATGACACTTATATATTTGCTATAAAAATGGCGTAAATAATTGAATTTAAACTTAGGGCGTTTCCTTCAAAACTATATCCCCCCTTATTTCGGTCAATTATTAAAGATTCAAAATTTTCAAAACCTACACATAGAATTTTTCGTAAATTTCATATATGCTATTACTTTTTTTCTCCCTTCAACGGTATACGAAGGATGGGAAAAAGTATGTTTTTTTTTTATGGAATGCCCTGTATTTTTTTACATATAATAAGTATTATTTATATTTATAATCAGAAAGGTAGGGCAGATCTAAATATGTAAAAGTTTAAATTCAATTATTTACGCCATTTTTATAGCAAATATATAAGTGTTATATATATTTGTAATCAGAAGGACGAGGCGAATCCAAATATGTAAAAATATATAGGGTGTTCCATTTAAAAAAACCATACTTTTTTCTGCCCCTCGTATACGGTTGAAGTATGAAATAAAGTAATAGCATATTGAAAATCTACGGAAAATTCTGTGTTAGATCGGTTTTTGAAAAATTAAAATCGGAGGTAATTGATCGAAATAAGGGGGGGTATAGTTTTATAGGAAACATCCTGTACATAAAAAACTCATACGAAATTAGAGCGAGTCTGCCTGATCACCGTTATTTTTTTTACCGACTGAACTTATTTTCACCTTTTCAACATCCTGGGACTTTCTTTCATAAATAAAGATTGTTTCTTTTGACTCGAATTAAACATTTTTCATGAAATTACCCATGTCGTGATAACTCGAAATTTTGGTCAAGGGCTCTCCTACTAATAATTCCGGTAGTCAGAGAGGATTTTTTATTTGATTATTAAATGATTTCTATTTGATTCATTTTTAGATCGGAAACTGCTTAATTATAATGAGCAGCATCATTTACGATCAGATTAGGTACTCTTTATTATAGTGTCCAGGTTCAGGGATATGCCATCGTTTGACTCAGCTGGTTGGACTTAAAGAATTCAATTTTTGTTCAGTTGTATTTAACTGGAATAGTGAGGGTTTGATGAAGAAAAGGATAATTTAAACCACTTTTCATCTTTAAATATTTTGATTTTGGATGGATAAAACTATGCGTTCTACTTAACCTTAGTTGTGCCTAGTTTATAGGAAAAGATTCCGGGGTTCTTGTTGAGGTTGGTTATCATTATTTCCTGGAACATGTCCGCAGTATTGTTAGAATCTGGAAGATCAGCAGGCTCCTGCAAAAACTGTTTTATTTATTAATCCAGGATCTTTTTAAATAAATCAAATGGGAAATGGTTCAGAGAAGTCGACTTCTCTAGCGATCCTGCATGACGCATATAATTAATTTAAATAGGTACCTATTATTCTACTCCACCCTTTGACATAACCACGCATTTTTTTTTATAATGACTATAAAAACTTTTGTCCGGTTATAATATACCATTAAATTAAACACATAACAGATTTACGGAATTGAGAAGTATATAATCAGTAGAATGTCAAGAAAAAAATTGCAACAATAACCTTGGTCGCGGTTAAGGTTTCCTTAGATCGTGATTAAGATTATTACCACGGACCACGAAATTAAATAAAATTGTTTTATATTTACATTATATTGTGTATACTTATAATAACGTTAATACCTATGTATTCATATAGATTTGTTACTGTTACAAATTTATACATATCAAATAAACAAACAAAGTACAAATAAAAAAAATTACAAAGCTTTAATTTAAAACCAAGGTCAGTAGTTATATATTTTTCCTTTATTTCCCACTTTTAGTTATTTATTTTTAAAGTAAATATGTTTATTATTGTTTAATCACTGTTGGGAATAAAAATTCAAATCTTGTATTTTTTTGTTCAATAAACAATACCGTTTTGTTCAATTTAAGTACTTCTGCCTATAAATAATATTATACTGATATGTGTATCTAAACTGCTGGAACTTTGAAACGCATAGAGTCAATTTTTAGTTGTATTTGAAGTTAAATAACATCTCAGAAAATATGAAAGATATTTGAATGCGATTTGAGATATACTTATTAGGGCGTATTGTCCGGTCTTAGGGTAGATAGGTTGTTTCGGTTTGTAAAAACTTGAATTCTAAAATTCAGGGTGGTAAATAAAACAATGTAAATTTTAACAAATTTCACTTCGACACCATTTCATTCCAAATAAAATATTTGTTTTTTTTTTAATCACTTATTTAACGTCGGCCTATTTCGCTACCAGGGCCTATCACCGACGCCAGGAGGCGAGCAACCCCCAACCTGGAAATTTTGCCGAACCTCTTATCTTACTTAAGAGTAGGGATTTTTTACTTGCCTAACATTTAATAAAATATTTGTTTGTTTGAGGGTTTTAGAAGAAGCAGTGGTTCAATTAATTGTAAAAAACAACTTTAGGGGTTTTTGAATAAAAGTCGTGGTTTTATAGAGTGTGAGTTTAATCAAAAAACTTCACATTCAGAACATATTTTTTCAACTTATTGTTAGTATAAAATTCTTGCAATTATTCTTGTTTTATGAAAGATTTTATACAGGGTGAGAAAAACTATGCTTCAGTAACTGCAATTTCATTTTGATACGTTTTAAAACGATATTATTTTGCATTTTAAGCCTGCGAGGTATGAGCCATATAAAACGAATTAATTCAATAGATGACCATGAAAATTATTTTGTTTATTTGGATTGCGATGACAAATGTCAAGTTGCAAAGTTACTAAAACAATACTTTCTTAAATTTAAAATGAGTAGATTCACTAGAGAATAGAGAGAAAATTCTTTAAGGCTCTTGAACCAAGGTTGGAAACAGTAGCAAATTGCAGAGATTTAAAATTTCAAGAGTCTTCTGAGTCTTAAATGACAATATCAGGCGAGAAACGGCTATTCGAATTTCTGATCGAGCATTAAGAAAAACCTTTAATAAATACAACGCTGCGCTTTAAAAATTTGGACTCCAAAGGAAGTGAATTTTTGTAGGCGAGTTTAAATTATCGTTGCTAATGAAAACGTTTATTTTAAATTTTAAAGAAAGGAGAAGGATTAAGGACTCCTTCACATCTGGATTCCTTGAATTGCATTCCGAAATCCGATTCCAGAAGCGCGATGAAACTTTCAATACATTTAAATGGAGTCAGTTCACACGGAGATTCCATAGAATGCATACATATACGAAATACTACGGAATTTCTGTGTGAACAGACGCCATTTAAATGTATGGAAAGCTTCAGCGCGCTTCTGGAATCGCGCGGATTCCACAATGCGATTCAAGGAATCCAAGTGTGAAGGAGTCCTAACGTACAAGGTTGCTGCAGGCCAGGCTCATATAGAGCTGCACGGCTAACGCAGGCACAGCGATATTGGGCACTGGGTGAATGTGGATTGGATCGGATCACTACATGTTTACTCATAGGCCAGGGTCGATCCAGTCAAACCATGAACAAATTAGAGACAAGCTGAAATTTGGTATATAAGTTTGTATTGGAGTCCTTAAAATACCACCAAACCCCACCGGTAATCCGCCGTGCCTGTCACCTCTAAACAACCCCCGAAAGGGGTGAAAATCGGACATTTTCTAGTTATTTGGCAATATCTTAAAAACAAAGCTATATACGAAAAAATATGAAGATAGAAAAATTAAAGGGCATAAAATTTCCTATAAAATTGCGTTTAGCAGATATATTTTGCTATATATATATATATATATATATATATATATATATATATATATATATATATATATATATATACATCTTGCTATCTTTTCTGCGTCTTTCCATTTTGCAGCGATTCTGCGTCCATCAAAGTATACTTAACTATTTGACAGTCTGCAGATAAGGCAGGGCCCTGTTCACTTGAAACTGCAAAGTATATTAAAATATCGTTATTAGTTATTGTGATATTAGCAATTTTACATTATGCGATGATTCGGCGTCCTTACATTTTACTATCATTTCGCCGTCCGATGTATACTTCATAAAGTTTACATTATACAGACTTTTCAGCGTCCAACACTGTTGCCAGTTTTACATTTCCAGCTCAAAGTGGTTGTGAATAGAATATTCATCTTCGACTTACTTTCTTGATAGAAGAACTACAGGTAGGTACTTCTAACTGTTTAGATAATATGCATGAATATGTTTTTTACAAATTTAATATTGGTTATTATACTTATTTAATGTATTCAAATATGTAATTTCTAATAAACAGATAAACATTGATAATAACCATAGAAACAACTTTTTTCGCATTTTGACTGATAATATGCTATTTTACTAAATTCAAATTCGTTTAATAAATTGGCACTTTACTACATAAAAATGTGACTTTACTATTATAGTAATGTCCGTGTTAATACAAAACAGTTTGACAGAAGTTCGAAGTGGCTTCTCGAGCGGCATTTAAAATGCCTTTAAACCATTTTTTAAATTGTTTTCAGTAGCAAGATTCAGTTTTATAATTAATAATAACTTAAAATCAATTCGACTCACAAAAATTATACGTTACTGTTATTACATACATAAACAAAGCCGTGTCAGTTAGTTACTAGGTTACGGAAATCTTGCATTAGTACTACTATGACATTTTAAACTTTAAACTTTGTAATGCTTTTTAATATACAGTATATGCTTATAATCACCTGCTAACACAAAATACGAAAAAATAGTATAAACAAATCTCATTAGAAAAGCAATTTTACTAAACTCATATAGTTTTTGAGTTACTCGCTCTCTACGCTCGCTCGTACTCAAACACTATATTCGTTTAGTAAAACTTTGCTTTTCTAAACTTGTTGTTTAATGTACTATCACTTTACAAAAATATCCATTTTATAATACAAGTATGGAAAAAAGATTGTTTGTATGTGCTTGTGTGTGGATATATTGTGTGTGTGTGTGTGTGTGTGTAAATTTATAGTGTTGTATTTTTAAATGATTAAGTATAAATACAACTTGTTAAGTTGTTAATAATTATTTGAAAGTATAACTTAATTATACTTTCCTCTTTTTGTAGTATTTATGTGAATATCTATTCATAAAATAATTATGAATTTTAATTTTGTATCAACAGATTGACATACAGATCGACGCAAATAAAAGACATTACTATTCGTGATTTACTGAAACATGAAAATCTAGATGAAGCAACTTCAGAACAACTTTTTCTGATTACAATACATCCTTCTAGCTAAATCGAGGGAAGTAAAGACTTGATGACGTCATCCAATAGCACAGAAAACATCACTGAGTTGGACATCAAAAATTGAAGTTATAGTGAATATACCGTTGCGTTTTAATACATTTGTGTTATAAAAATTTTGATTTAGGTAGGTACATGATAATAAACTTTTACAATAAATATTTTAAATGTTTCATTCTTTCTTTTTAAAAGACTTTTCATTCCATCAAATTTGGTGAAATTCTGAGCGACTTCAAGTTTGTCTAAAATTCGTCCAGAGGCGTGCATCAATAGATTAAATGTAAATTTTCTGGAAAACGGCTTGTCATATTAAAAAGTAATGTAAATGTAAATGTAATGTAAAAGAGAGACATAAAATAATACATACTTATTTTATCTAGTTTGTTAAAGTTGGCTACATCTCTGTAGAGTACATAAAAAACGTCGGCGCCTCTGACGGCTGTATGTATAATAATAATAATAAATAATAATAAAAATAATTTATTTAGCTCAGGCAAGTTTACAAAATGCAGAAGATTTTAAACAAATTTTAGCCAACCCAAAAAAGAAAAATCTTGAAAGTGGGTTGGTGCCAAGTGCCAAGAGACATTAAATTTTTATTTTTTATTGCTTTATTGAATGAAACTGGAAACATGGGAAAATATCAGTGGCGTACTACTTTTTTGTAAAAAAGAGCCTTAGTAAATCCATATATCTACGCCCATGGTTAAGTAAAGTAGTGGTTTGTTATTCTAAAATAGGTCTCTAAATTGTATGTAAAGAATTGGCAAGTTTGGATTCGATACTTCTTAGCATTCTGGAAATATAAATATAAATCCGTATTTATTTTCAAACTTTAACACCCTGTATCTCGAAAACTAAGTATTTTTCAACCTATGTTTATAGGAACTTTTTTTAATAATTTTCAATTGTCTATCGATTGTTAAAGTCCTGCTACAAAAACTGGAACACCCTGTATAAATAAGTTTAAGTAAATTATTTCTTTCCTTTTCTTTTTTGGGATTTATTACCACATTCCTCGAGATTCCTATCCAAAAAATTCGATTTATCTAAAAAATATTCAAATTAACCAGTTTAAAACTGGGAAATAACCTCTACGCCTTTAACGTAATGTCAGAGGATCAGTTAGAGGGTGTTTTTTTGACAACTAATAGGAATTAAATTAATACAAAAATACTGCGCTGACGTTTCGGAAACTATATCCGTTTCCTTTTTCAAAGTTTAGGCTTTAGATTTTTATGTAACGTGTAGAATAACCATACATCATTTCCATAAATACTTATCATAGAAATGTTGAAAAATATACTAAATAATATTAATTTTATTGAGTTCTTCTCTCAACATTGGTACCCAGTTGAACAAAATTCTACCGAACAATTTGATACGCATTTATCTTCATTAAGTAAAATTATTGCAGATTCCTTGATTTTTCTTTTTTTGAAAAAGGAAACGGATATAGTTTCCGAAACGTCAGCGCAATATTTTTGTACTAATTTAATTCCTATTAGTTTGTAATGGTGCCTACTTATTACGGTGCTTTTTGTCAATATACTTACGTAATCTTTTTATACGGAAATCTCGGGCGCCAGTCCTTTAATTTTTAAGTGCAAAGAACTACACTTTTTTGGCTCTCCTATTGGGAGAACAACCCTGAATAGCGAAACAGCTGAGATACGGAATAGCCAGAGGTCAGAGCTGGAGATCTATCTAATGGATTTCGACCATACTGCTCAAACGGGTTAACCAGAAATAAATGACAGAAATAATAACTCGTGAATTTTACCTCTTTAAAATAACGTGTTTATTCAGTAGTAATAATGAACAAATTAATTTACTCTAAAACCTCCACGACTGTACAGTCGAGTGTGTATAAAACTATTTCAAAATGATTAAAAACAAGTCAAGCTGGCAATCAAGAATCCTTACGCGATTTTACGGCGGAATTTTCGGATACGTTGGATTAATGAATTACTATGTACGACAAGCAAACGGACCTTTCCAATAGGATGTATTATAAACAGCGGGCAATCCATTAGCTATAGATATTTGAAGCTATACGGAATATTTAAACACACGGCAAACTACTGCCACAAACGCAGAGCTATTTGTTAATGATTATGTTGATGAACGTAAGTTTTCCGAGTCAACTCTATGCAGATCACCTTTATGGATGGCCCTAGCGAACAGATCCAACCAGTTGATGCATATAATGACTATTTGGTTTAACGTAGGTTTTCCGGTAACCTATTATGCATGGAGGCCTTTAAGATGGCCCTAGCGAGCAGATCTCAGCAGCCGATGCATATATTAGCAAACAAAAGACCAACCAAGAAATGAGCTCTAGTTTGATTGGGTAGTGCACTACAACGATACGTACGGACAAAAAGACCTCTGAATATCTATATTTAACTAAAGGCAGTACCTGCAAATTGCAGTAGGCTACGGCGTATTCTTACCAAAATTATTCTCAACTAATTTTCTATCAAACTAAATTTACTATTTAACTCGGAACGGCGGTACGGAAATATTGACGGCTTCGGATTGATCTTCAATTGCTGGCGGTAAATCGGATCTGATCTTGCGGTTTATTTCGGAATGAACCTGGACTGCGGCCGACTTTCTCGGAATGAGGACGAAGTGAGCGCTCCTCTCCCTTTTGTAACCTTTATGACGTATCTAGGTCGCGTGATAGAGGGGCGGTCACCGACTTGAAACGAAGGATTCGGATGCACAACCCGGTGTAACTTGCAGAGGTCCAGCGGATTATGCAGTTAGGCGCATCAATTCAGGACATATATAACCGGAAATTAGTTACTTGCAATTTCTATACTATATTGCTAAAAGAAACGGATTAAAACGGGCAAGGATTAACATTTTTAGTAACGAATGATTTTTATTTCAGACTCGGCCATTATTTATAATAATTCTCGGATTTTGTTTATACGGGGGATTGTCGAAAATTAATCAATTAATTACTTGACTGCTTGTTTGCCAACGGACCTTTTAACAACTCATTAATAACTTAACTAGAACAGGACTTACTTACTAAAACAGCGGCAGGGTGTACCCAAGTGACGGTAATATTTAAAGCAAAAATGAACATTCCTTGATTGGAAAAATCACTTCGTTACAAGTTGTCAAAAAAACAACCTCTAACTGATCCTCTGACATTACGTCAAAGGCCAGTTTTAAACTGGTTAATTTGAATATTTTTTAGATAAATCGAATTTTTTGGATAGGAATCTCGAGGAATGTGGTAATAAATCCCAAAAAAAAGAAAAGGAAAGAAATAATTTATGAAATGCCACAAATAACATTTAAACAATAAGTTTAAGTAAGTTAGGTGTCCCTGGATTTTTAGATATTAGATTTTAGTATAATTCTTGATATTTTGAATTCATTCTATGCTGTAAGAAAATAATATTCTTTTGTGACTGGCTGCATGGCTATAAGCCCAAAGCCATATAAAAAAAAAAAAAAAAAAAAAAAAAAAATTCATTCTATAGCAGGATATAGGGAAAATTTTCAAAAAATTATTGGTTGACCCTGTATACATTATGTCTGACTCGTGGTGTGAGTATAATGGTGTGGCGGTAAGGAGTCGTATTCTTGATATTTCTGCGCATGACATCATACTCGGGAGATCGATTTAAATTGTCAATTTCATTTTAGTTATACATTTTCTGAAAAAATTACACATAGCAGCTTTTTCGATAAATTTTGCAATTAAATCAGCAAATTTTTTTGGTAAAGAGAGATCTTACTATTATTTTTTATTAGCTAAGCCAGGTTATTAACATTTAAAGTGAAATTTCAGGTATAGTCGGTATCCCGATCATGACGTCACGGGATGCGCACCGCTTCACCATTATACCCACACCACGGTCTGACTTAATGCATTACAATTATAATGTCACATTATTAAACTGCCACTATCTGCACTGGCTGGAACACTAACAGTGTTGCCACTTCGCAGGACGCAGAATCATTTGCAAAAAGGATAAAACTATACGATAGAGAAGATATACGCTGGCGATGTAAGAGCACCTGGTGGTGAAATGTCTGAACTTCATTTATATACTTTTTTACATTTTACGGACGCTTCTGCGTCCACACAAGAAATTTGGATTTGATTATATCGATGACATTATTAGATTTACAGCACTCTATATTATGTTGCCGAAATTGATGTAATCAACAGATTTAATGTCAAATTAATAGAGGTCACTCCAACCACTAATAGTCAGATTATCATGCAAAAACCTTTCTGCGTCCGTATACGGACGCAGAAAGTCGGTGGACGCAGAATTATATGTAAATTTCAAATGTATGGACGCAGAAAAGATAGTAAGATGTATATATATATATATATATATATATAGCATATATATATATATATATATATATATATATATATATATATATATATATACATCCTGCTAACAATGCTGCGTCCTTACAAAAGCCAACCATACGGCGTCTCCCAGAAATACACTAGTTAGTTCAAATGTGATGGAGTATATTGGATCTACTCATCAAATCCAGCCCAGAGCTGGTTTTAGATTACTGATATCTTAATAAATAAAGAAGTTAAGATATACTGACAATACTGCGTCCTTTCACTAATAGTACGATATAGCGTCCGGAGTATAATCATGTGTATATCCCACATGATACCACGTCCTTAATGTATATTTTTTGACAAACTTGGTACAATACGGCGTCCGGCACTGTTGCCACATTTATCGCTCTTAGTTTTTATTTTAAATCTACTCAGAACGTTGGACGTCAAATAAAAGTTGGTAATAATTTGGTCATGGGTGTTTATTAAAGAATGGGCCAAACAGTAGGAGTAGGTTCCTTAAGTAAAAATAAATCATTTTAGCTGCATAAACCTTAGTACCATTTTGCTACCTTAAAAATTTGTGGACCGTTAAAAGCAATTTTTTTATTTAAATTTTTTGTTATATTTCTATTACTATTAACACAATTACATCCAAATTTGGTACATGGGGGTTTCTTGGGCCGCTGAATAAAGTAGTGTAAACAATTGTTTCAAATAACGTAGAGGGCGCTGCGAACGCCTAATTATTTCTTTTGTTTTAGTCGTGAATTTTTTCAACATCGACTTTTATAAAAGTAATATTGGTTTTGAATGCAGCATTCAATTCTACGTCAAAAAGGTATACTTATTTTATGTAGGTAAAATACACCGTTTTCAAGTAAAATGCATTTAAACTTCCTATGGCACAATGAAGAGAATTATATAAAATTTAAATTGTTCATTAAAGAATGTGCCAAACTGTAACAGTAGGTTCTTTGAGTAAAAATAAATCATTTAACTGAACATACCTCAGTACCATTTCACGTCCTTAAAAAACTAGCTAGTTATTAATTAAAAACTTTTTAAATTGCTTAATTTGTTAAATTAATAAAAATTTTCTTCTTAAAAACTGTGTTTTATCTATTATACTTAATTATTTTACTGTCAGTATTAGTCATGTACCTGGTAGATTTATAATTTAAATTTTACGTAATTCTCTTCGTTGTGCCACAGGAAGTTTGAATGCATTTTTCTCGAAAACGGTATATTTTACCGACATAAAATAAGTATTCCATTTTTACGTAGAATTGAATGCTGCATTAAAAACGAATATTACTTTTTTAAAAAGTTGAAGCTCAAAAGATTAACGACTAAAACAAAAGAAATAACTAGGCGTTTGCAGCGCCCTCTACGTTATTCACCACAATTGTTTACACTACTTTTCTCAGCGGCCCAAAAAACCCCCATATACCAAATTTGGATGAAATTGTGTTAATAAATAGTAAGAGAGATATAACAAAAAATTTAAATGAAGAAATTGCTTTTGTCGGTCCATAACCTTTTAAGGAAGCAAAATGGTACTAAGGTATGTGCAGCTAAAATGATTTATTTTTACTCAAGGAACCTACTCCTACAGTTTGGCCCGTTCTTTAATAAACACCCTGTATTATAAGGCTATATTATACGGCTTTAGGACCAAGGTATGTAAAACATCTTTGTCCACAGGTTGTATTTGTTTTTGGAATTTTTAAGTTATTATTTTTATTGCCTCTGGTGTTATGCATCTTACGTATTTCGACTTTAGTTTTCCATTGATTTATAATACTCTGGAAAATGACCTGATATCCATTATTTTAGTTTCTTTAAAAAGGGAATTTGTAGAATATGTTAGTTCTTTATTGAATATGATTTTAAATAACCTGTTTTGCAAAGTATCTAACCGTTGTAAATGTATGTCCTCCCCAACCTAGAATTCCATATAAATAAATTCAATATCTTCATATTTTGACACATATTAAGGAAATGCCGAAACACGTCAATTTTAGATTCTGGAATGACATCCTGCAACGTAAAAACTTCATCCCTAAATTCAACCTCCTTTGAGTGACAGTTGCAACCCCCAAATTTTTAAATTGGATGTAGGGATTGATTTTATTTGCAAGTGATTTGCCGATACAACTAAAGAAGCAGTAAATAATATTTGCCTTTTTGTCATCACTTGTTACTTTTTCACCTCTGTTATTTCTAATAGTACCTACTTGGATATTTTAGATTTATTTTTTTGTATTCCACAGAATTCATTTGTGACTTCCCACAAATATTTTGGGGAGGATCTATTTCCTCCACTTTATGCGTATAATAATTCATTTTTTCTTTTTTAATTAAATTATTTAATTCATTAAAATATTTTTTTTTAAATTGGCATTAAAGTACCTCACAATCGTCATTAAAGTGATGGTCGAGATGGTAGCGTACCTGCCTCTCACCCAAAAGTCCCGGGTTCGATTCCCGGTCGTGGTAATGGAAAATACTGTGAGAGGGATTTTTCCATTATACACGGATATTGGATGTGTGTGTCCGTTGTCTTTAAATGTGTAGCCCCCTCCCGCACAAGGCTCTTGTAGAGCTTTCTGGGATAAAGGGGGTCGTAATTACATGTGGTGTATTTATTTATTTATTTATTATTATAAAGTAATCCATTATTGTACGATTTTTGTAGTTAGCAGAGGTGACCAGATAAATGTAAACATTCTTGTAACAATAATTGTGTTGTAATAAAAGGTAAATAAATACAGTTTTTTAAGTTCAGAATTATCACTATTATAATGCTAAAAATAATGGTTTTCTTACAAAAAATTATTCCGATTTTGACATTTAAAAATAATTATGACATTTCTTTAATGTCACTGAAAATTATTTAAAACATAGAGTTAATTAATCTTAATTTCACAGTTTCTGGATTTAAAAAAAATGTAATATGCACCTCGGCATTAAAGTTGCTTTTTATCACTCATGCGGTTTAAACTCCACATTCATGATAAATAGTTGAACTTTAATGCCTTGATACGTAAATAACTATTTTGTACTCTCTGTTTAATTCATTACTAGGTCGAGCCGGGGGCCCGCCGCGACCTAGGTCTACGCGCCGCGCCGCTGGCGTGGAATATCAGTAGTTTTATCTCGGGGTTTTTAGTTGAAAGACGGTTTTTTAAATTTCGGAAAAATTGAAAATTGAAATTGAGGGAAAAAAAAGGTCCCGCGGGGGTTTTTTTAGGCCCTAACGGGCCCAGGAATTTTTTTATAGTATGTTTGAAACAGCCCCTGCGGGGCTGTAGTTTTTAAGGTGTGGTTAAGTGTATTTATTAAGCTGCGGTCAAGTGATTTGGGTAAGTTAGTTGGATTCGGTGGAAGAGTCTCGGGAAAGATGTAGAGTCCTACAGAGATGCCACTTGAAAAGTGATAAGGTCATTAGAAGAGAGGCGTTTCGCGTATTTTCGTAGGCATCTTGGATTAGTTAAGGGATTCGGGTAATTTAGTTGGATTCGGTGGAAGGGTCTCGGGAAAAATGTAGTCTGACAGAATGCTACTTGAAACGTGGGAAAGTAATCAGAAATGAGGTATTTTGCGTATTTTCGTATTAGTCTTCGATTAGTAAAGGAATTTAGTTGGATTCGTTGGAAGAGTCTCGGGAAAAATGTAGAGTCTGACAGAATGCTACTTGAAAGGTGGGAAAGTAATGAGAAATGAGGTATTTCGCGTATTTTCGTATTAGTCTTCGATTAGTTAAGGAATTCGGGTAATTTAGTTGGATTCGGTGGACGAGTCTCAGGAAAGATGTAGAGTCCGACAGAGATGCTACATGAAAAGTGAGAGGGTCATCAGAAATGAGGCGATTTTTGTTTTTTTCGTAGGCGTCTTCGATTAGTCAAGGGATTCGGGCGTTTTAGTTGGATTCGGTCGAAAAGTCTCTGGAAAGATGTAAAGTTCGACAGAGATATTACTGGAAAGGTGAGAAGGTTATCTAAAATGAGGCGTTTCGCATATTTTCGTAGGCGTCCTCGATTAGTTAAGGCATTCGAGCGTCTTAGTCGGATTCGGTCTAAAAGTTTCGGAAAAGATGTAGAATCCGGCATAGATATCATAGATAAGGTGAGGTAATCGGAAATGAGGCGTATCTAGGTTTTTTGTAATCAAATTTTTCCTTTTTTATCATTATGTTTAACTTTAATAATATTTGTACTTGTTTTTGTCTAATTTTTTATTATATTAATAAATTTGTTAGTAGTATTTTCCAGATTTTCATTTTTCAACCATTCCCATATTTTAAGTGAATTTTTAAATTTTCTATAATCCATATACATAAATAATTTTGTGAATTATGTGAACTTACCTTTGTATTAGTTAATATTATTTGTACTACAATTATATAATAAATAATAAATAACATCACATGTAATTACGACCCCCTTTATCCCAGAAGGCTCTAAGAGCGTTGTGCGGGAGGGAGCTGCACATTTAAAGACAAGGGACACATCCAATATCCGTGTATAATGGAAAAGTCCCTCTCACAGTATTTTTTATTGCCACGAACGAGAATCGAACCCGGGGCTTTTGGGTGAGAGGCAGGTACGCTATCATCTCGACCATTAGTCATATAAGTATAATATATAATGGTCTGTTATTTTCGATTTTATTATACACTAACACGAATCTCATAGTGCATTCTATGAGTCGGAAAAAACCTCGAAAAACAAGTATTTGGGTAGTCAAACTGCTTCCCTCCCACGTTTTCGAGGATGCTGAACACGATGGTGATGTTGGCTCTGCTACTCGAGTTGTCCCTACCCCCCTAACGGCCAAATAACCACTCTCCAAGGGGGTGAAAAATGTGTTTCGTGCTACAAACGAGAAAACCCTCGTTATCTCTCGTTTTTGAGTGTGCCGGGCAAGAGAAAAATATTACCAAGTCACCTCGATCCCCGCGAGCCCCTCGAAGGGACACAAACTACCCCTTTGACGCGCGGTTTTAAGTAAGTGAAGTAAGTTAGATCATAAACATTACTTATTTACTATAGGTAAATATAAATCATTTTCAATATTTGTCGAGCATACTCAAAAACAAGACATAACGTGGGTTTTCTCGTTTGTAGCACAACACATTTTTCACCCCCTTGGAGGGTAGTTTTTGCCCACTCGGATGGTTGGTTTGCCTCAGGGAGCAGAACTAACATTACCATCGTGTTCAGCATCCTTAATAACGGGGGGATGACATAAGTTTTACCGGTGGAAGACGTAGAATACGCGATTCCCCCTCTTTGGGGATGGTTTTTGGCCGTTAGGGGAGTAGGGTCAATTCGGGGAGCAGAATCAACATCACCATCGTGTTCAGCATCCTCGAAAATGGGGGGTGACATAAGTTCTGCCGGTGGAAGACGTCGAATACGCAATTCTCCCCTTTTGGGGTCGGTTTTTTTGCCGTTTGGGGTGTAGGGTCAACTCAGGGGGCAGAAAAATCATCACCATCGTGTTCAGCATGCTCGAAAACGGGGGGAGACGGTAGTTTGGTTGACTCCGTCCGACTCACAGAATGCACTATTACGCGCGAGTAAACGTCCCACTAAAAAGGAATGATTATATATATTTATGCGATACGTTGTTGCCAAATCTCGGATGCAGCATTATACTATAACTGAAAGAGTATATTAGATGTATATTTCTGTACAAAGATCGACGCGACCCCAAACTAAGTTCGTTGGAACTAAAAATATACTCTTGCTTACACTTGACATATAATACCGCGTCCAAAATCGAAAAATTGCCCAGTCAATATCTCAGTTAATTGAAATTATACAGAAATTATTTCTATGTTTATCGGTAGCTCAGGTGACACAGAATAATCTGAGAAGTTGTAAAAGGATCACTCGCGAAATATGGCGAAGATAATATGGAAAAACAATACTGCGTCCGGTATACGGATGCACTATTGTACAGGACGCACTAGTGAATGGTATCGTGTCAATGTACGGACGCAGCATTGATAGCAGGATAAATATATATATATATATATATATATATATATATATATATATATATATATATATATATATATATATATATATATATATATATATATATATATATATATATATATATATATATATATATATATATATATATATATATATATATATATATATATATATATATATATATATATATATATATATATATATATATATATATATATATATATATACATAACAATGTATATGGATATTTTGGTAAATACATTTAATACATTCTTACATCAATAAATTAGAAATAAAAAACATACCAGTGGAGTACTATATTCTAATTTCATACATTATTTTGTATTAGCTAATAGAAATTTAACATTTTACGTGCCTATTAAATGTAACAAAATAATTACTTTAAATATCCGTGGAATTTCTGTTACGAATTGAGAGGAATTATTTTTATATTAATAATATTAAGGACATATACCGCATGTCAAGGCAGCTGAGTATTTTTCCGCGTCGCCATTCGCCCCTGTATGTATGCTCTCTTCGTATATTCTCGATACGACTCCATTACGCTAAACAAAATTTGTATATGCTACGCCCAGGAAGAAGTTCGAAACCAAATAAAATTACTAATACTTCAAAGTTGCAGCATAAGATGGGACCTTTAATAAATGTTAAATAAATAAATAAATAAAGTGTAAGAATAGTATTTTGTACTAAACTTCGCCCATCAATAAAGACGTTTATTATTATTATTATTATTGCCATGCACGTCATTTCCGGATGTGATACTACATCTGGCCTGTTTACCAGGGGAAAAATGAATTTGGTCAATACTGTGAAAATGAAGAAGTTGGTTGACCTTCTTGAAGAATTTTACAATCGAAATATATCCAAAGACAGATTGAGGACCTTTATTTCGACATTTTTTATTTCCGTATACGTCAAAAATAGAACAAGTACCGATTTGAATAACGTCAGATACATTTTCTACCAGCAGTATGTAGCAAAGCAAAGTTTAAATAAAGAGTTTAATCTGGCTGCACTTCCACCGATCATAAATGCAGCTCAGTACCATGCATATAGGACATTTCATCCAGCAACTCTACATACATATTTTATTTACATGTATGATTAACTTTTAGGTTCAAGCATGGTTGAATAATAGCTTACCACTCCAGGACTGGGGATGGATTTCTAGTGATTTCGGAATCTCTCCAGTCCAGATGGATCAAGATATAGACCCCAAAGGGTTCTTTAAACAAATTTTTTGCAACTGTTCATCAGGTGGTTGCAAAAGTGCATGCTCATGTCGTAACCTGTTTTAATAGGGCAGTTGAGGATTTACAGGCGGAAGACGACATCTCAACATGCAGATAAAATATATTGGATAATAAGTAATTAAAAACATACATTACATTCATTTACTTAAACATAACCTGTAAGTATTTTAGTTTATCTAAGAAAAAGCAACTGTGCTACTTACTACATAAAAAACTCATATTTTATGTATTATTATAGTTTTAATCTGTTTTGGTGTAAAAGACGTAAAATATATTAATGTAACGTAATTATTTTGTGGGAAATGTGTATTTTGTTAAATTATACTGGAATTTACAATACGATAACCACTGGTAAAGCAAAATATATCTGCTAAACGTAACTTTATAGGAAATTGTATGTTCTTTAACTTTTCTGTCTTCATATTTTTTCGTATTAGCTTTGTTTTTAAGATATTGCCAAAAAACTAAAAAAAGTCCGATTTTCACCCCTTTCGGGGGTTGTTTAGGGGTGACAGGCACGGCAGATTATATGTCCTAAATATTATTAATATAAAAATAATTCCTCTCAATTTCTAACAGAAATTCCACGGATATTTAAAATAATTATTTTGTTACATTTAATAGGAACGTAAAATGTTAAAGTTCTATTAGCTAATACAAAATAATGTACGAAATTAGAAATATAGTACCTACTCCACTGGTATGCTTTTTATTTCTAAGTTATTGACGTAAGGATGTATTAAATGTATTTACCAAAATACTCATATTATATATTGTTATGTATATTTAATGTCAAAATCCAATAAGTAATGGCTAGGGAGTATTTTTACAAAATACCCAGTTATTAAAAATATCATAACTCCGCCACTGGTAAAGCAAAATATATCTGCTAAACGTAATTTTATAGGAAATTTTATACTCTTTAATTTTTCTGTCTTCATATTTTTTCGTATATAGCTTTGTTTTTAAGATATTGCCAAAACACTAAAAAAAGCCCGATTTTCGCCCCTTTCGGGGGTTGTTTAGGGGTGACAGGCACGGCGGATTACCGGTGGGGTTTGGTGGTATTTTAAGGACCCCAATACAAACTTATATACCAAATTTCAGCTTCTCTAATTTGTTCAAGGTTTCCTATATAAATCTTCAGATCGACCCTGGGCTATCAGCATAGTTTACTGATAAGCCGAGGTTTAATCTTATCCATTCTGCTGAAAGGATTCTGGTGTGGAGACTGTGGAAAGAACCGAATCAGCGCTACGAAGAGGAAAATATGGCTCAACAGGAAGTCTTTGGTGGTGGACGCATCACAGTTTGCGCAGGTATAATGTACAACACGGTAGAACCGAATTGTACATTACCCGTCAAACAGTATGAAACCTATCGGAATGCCATTATTTTCCCAATTTTAGTCCCCTTTGTAGCGATTTATGGTCAAGATTTTTTTATATATTAATGGCAATGCTCGGCCCGATAGGGGCCATATTGTAACAGAGGTTTTGCGGACCAGTAACATTAATCATATGGACTGGTCTGCAAAATCTCCCGAACTTAACATTTTAGAGCACGTTTAGTCCCGTTTAAAATTATTGGTGAGATCTCTGGACAACACCCCCCAAACTCTTGAGCAGCTGAGCCAAGCCATTATTTAGGAATGGGAAACATTTCTCAAGAATTTATTCGTAATTTAGTAGTTAGCATGCCCCGCCGGTGCGCAAAAGTAATACGCATTAGAGGGGAGCCAACAAACTATTAATTTTAATTTTAATAAAACTGTTATATCGTTGGTTTTTTGCAGTTTCGAAAGCATACTTTTACTCACCCTGTATAAAATCATTCCTAAAACAAGAAAAATTACAAGAATTTTGTACAAACGATAAATTGGAAAAACTCGTTTCGAATAATCGCTACACAGATACAGGGTGATGAAATCCAAATGTGAAGTTTTTTAATTAAACTCAAATTTCTTTAAAACCACGACTTTCATTCAAAAACCCCTAAACTTGTTATTTATAATTGAGCCACTACTTCTTCTAAAACCCAGAAAAAAAACAAAAATTTTGTTTCGAAAAACATGGTGTCGCAGTGAAATTTGTTAAAATTTACATTGTTTTATTTGCCACCCTGTATTTTAGAATTAAAGTTCCTAAAAACCAAAATATACAGATCTACCCTAAGACCGGATAATGCGCCCTGATATACTTCAAATCGCATTCAAACATCTTTCATATTTTCCGAAATATTTAACTTGAAACATACGTGCACGTCTATAAAATAGGTGTGTTTTATTACGACAATAATTCTGCTACCGGTTGGATTAAATTTGTCGTTTTATTTTACATCATTCAGGTTTTGGTTGCTACTTTTACTTCGAGCGATCAACTCGGAAGGGTCGGTGGGAAGAAAAAGTTGTTGTGGTAGGGTTACAGTACCTACTTATTTCGATGGAAACGCAATTTTTATCGAGCATAACATAACCTTAATAACGAAGATGGGCCAGAAAAATAGTTATTTGATTCAAACAGATGCGGGAGAGTATGTGATGTATAATCCTGAAAGTAAGTGAAGTTATGTAGTCGTTTTAAAAAAATAAGTCGTTTTTTTATCTTTGAAAGAAAACTTGCTATAGTTTAGGTTATAATCATGATTTGGAAATGTTCACATGGTACTTTTATTTTTAGCTGATACATTTAGCAATATATGCTTTGAAGATGAAAACAGATCACCAAACACCCAGCTAAATTCTACAAAAGAAGCTGCTGAGCCAAATATCGAAGAAACTGCTACCCCTTCATGTTTAGATTCTATAAAGAAGTGCAATGTGTGGGATAAGGCACAGACTCTTCTTTTATTAGAAAAATGCACTCTCAGGAAGAAGGAGCTCGATAACCCAAGAAATGAAAAATTAGCTATTTATAAAGGAATTGCAACCAAAATGCAAATGTTTGGCTATGAACAGTGCATGAATCGTATAAAAACACTTTTGACCAAATACAAAGAAATCAAAGATCATAATATGAAGTCCGGAAGTTCCAGGAAATCCTGGGAGTACTTCGAAATTATGCAAAATTATATAGGAGAAAGACCAGGCATAAGTCCGGTAACATTTTGTTCAAGTTTGCAACTGACTCAGAATGTAGGTGACAGTTCACCATCCACAAGTACAAGTGATGGTAGTAATGAATCGACTCAAAAAATAGAAAATTGTGCCATCCTATACTAAAGCCAAAATGAGTAGTCAGTAGAGCAAAAAATTCACCGGAAATTCTTCAAAGTATTTAGCTGTTATGGAATACAGAAGCGGCAGCTCGTTTTACCATATAATCCCATATAATTCAGAGAAATATATCAAGTTTTATCCGCCTACCAGAGATGAAAACCACAACTAGGTCATTATGTTTAATTGGTATAGTCAACCAAATATAGTACATGCTTGAACATGCCGCCTTTATACCCAATAATTTGTTCGACTATTGTAAAGGTCGTCCAGCGAGCATAGATAGCGCATTCAGTGGCGTCACATATGCTGCAACGCAAAGGATGTGCATTGTTCAACTGCGTTGCTATACCTAATTCGTGGAGATAATGTTGCCAGATGTAAGCATATTATTTAAAATTTAAGACATGGTAACTCCATGCATAATTAACACAATCCGCTTTCATTTGTTCGAATTATGGAATTTATGAAATTCGTAAATTCGTACGCCTCTGGCTCTACTGACTACTCTTTTTGGCCCAACTATAGAAATTCTCCAAGAGTCGAGAAGCTTAACTGGCTAAAGAATGGATCGCATTAATGTGACGTCACATAATTATGCAACCGTACGTACTACTGTCATGACAGACGGGTTGCGTTCAATGTCACTGGAAATAAGGTATGCGCATGATTTTTGAATTAAATGTAATTTTGTAAATTTACTAAATGGCTATCGCAATAATAAATAACGGCTAAAATGTTACCCATTATCCAAAAAAAATTAACAAAAATTGGTTATTCCAAAAATGACTGTGACGTCATGCAAATGGCTGCTGTGGTGTTGTGACGTCAGAAACTCGCATTTCCATTTAATGTTTATTATATTAAAATAGCGTTTAATGCAGCATTTTACAATGGAAAACAAGGATATTATTGATATTAAGCATCCAAGGTACTGTTAAATACCGCAGTGCCAGTCGTAAATAAAAATACACCAGAAAAAAGATTTGTCTCATTACCAATATACGATCAAGCGCTAAATTAAAGAAAAAACGAAAATTATGGTTACGTAGTGAATCTGATATATCAGAAAACACTAAAGGGGTTGTATGTGAGGATCATTTCAACGTAAGTGCGATTTTGTACCTTTTTAAAATCATACAATTTTAGGTTATGTATTTTACTTTTTTTTCAATTAGAGGAAGATTTAGAAAACTATATGATGTTTAAATTAATGGGTAGTTACATACACTTAAAAGATCATGTATTTTGATTGTCAAACTGGTATAAAAAGGCGCCTTCCACTTAAAAGTAGTACAGCAACAAAGAGAGCAACATTGGCCAAATTATCTCTCTGGGCTTTTACAAAATCTGTTCCACTCACTTTTCCGTGAAAAATGTTAATATTTAACACTGAAATCGCACATTGAATCTACACGTAAACAGTATGACATATTGCACAACGGCGAACAGAAAGGATTCTGTAAAGTTCTGTCAAAAAGTCGAGTAATTGACGTCACGGTGAGATTCGGACTTCATCGTTTGTTCTCGGCCAGTGTCGTAAACTTAAAAATAATATGTATTTTAATTAACAAATACATAAATATAGGGTACATTGTTGATAAAATTTTATTGTTATTCATTTTTTTATAGCATTAACTATCTTTTATAACCAATTTTGCTTAAAAATCTCGCATATGCGCATACCCTATTGTCCCTTAATGCGTCTGTTCATAAGACGACATTTTTTGGGATAGAAACAGAGCCTGGAATTTTATTTTATTTCTCCTATGGAAGAAATATATAATAGTGGAGTTCACATGATATCAAATTGTGATTTCCGTTTGCACTTTGAGGTTAAAAGCTAAAACCTATTTCAAATGATTCGTTACCTTCTGGAACACAAAATCCGATGGTCGTCAAAATGTCGTCCTGTACGGGGTGGCTGTAGGGGATGAAATGTGAAAAACACCCTAAAATTTTTTTTTCCACTATTTTAATCTACAGAACATGAGGATCACTTTTATTAAAGCAAAATATGCTTTAGACTAAGGCAAATATTAGAAAAAAAATATTAAACAATTCGGAAAGCACGGAGTTAAATGGGCGACGTCTAAGTTTATCGTACGCTAGTGAAAAGTGTCTTATTGAACAGGCTATGTTTTCGCTTAACACCGCACTAACTACTTTATTCTCATTATGATCAAAAAACACCCTTTAATAACGTTGTAGATTGGAATTTCAGGATGCTAAGGCACTTTTTACTTTTTTAATATGACCGCTCCCCAATTTTTGAATGGGTTTTTTAGGAGCGCCCGCACAAGATCTTTTAAGGTCGACATTCGTTTGTTTTCGTACCGGGACAGATATTTTTAAGGTCCATTATCGCCTGTTTTCGCAGTAAAGACGGCATTTGACTAACTATATGAAAAATACGAACTAAACTGTATTAGGTATGTATTTTATTTAAACGAAATATTATTTTTTATATGAATTTATTTTGCTTTAAATAGTTTATATAGTTGGGCCAAAAAGAGTAGTCAGTAGAGCCAGGGGCGTACGGATTTACGAATTTTCATAAATTCTATAATTCGAACAAATGAAAGCGGATTGTGTTAATTATGCATGAGTATGAGTTACCATGTCTTAAATTTTAAATAATATGCTTACATCTGGCAACATTATCTCTACAAATTAGGTATAGCAACGCAGTTGAACAATGCACATCCTTTGCGTTGCAGCATATGTGACGCCACTGAATGCGCTATCTAGACTCGCTGGACGACCTTTACAATAGTTGAACAAATTATTGAGTATAAAGGCGGCACACGTTCAAGCATGTACTATATTTGGTTGACTATACCAATTAAACATAATGACCTATACTCTGTCTGTCCAACAGATAGAATTACACTCCGCCCCAAAAATGTCCGCTAAATTTGAATGGAATTTCTCTATTGGTCGTATTTATAGAACCCAAATTACAATGCAACTTTTAGATTTGACTGAAAGGCCGCCTCTACAAGAACTTGCGTCACACATTAAACTTTTACGTATTTTGCAACAGACCAATCAGCAATCAGCTTATGTTATGGATTGTCGCGAAACGCATAAACGCTAAACTTACGAAAAACGCGAATAAATGGGGATCCGGCTCATATTTACACAGGTTATGAAATGATTGAAATGATGAGCATATATTATATTATTTTAAATTATATTATATTGATATCTCTCATAACTTTCTTATACGATTAATTAAAATAAAGGATAATATCTTCATCACTTGAAGCACTACTATCAGTATCACTAGAAATTTTTTAACACCATAACAACAATAGCTTTAATCACAGTAACAGAATAATTATTTAAACACAATGTGACAAAGCCATGATACAAATGTAATTTATTGTATTATGTAACAAAGCCGCAACAATCGAAAAGGGACTTGATTTTATAAACTTTCAGTAGCGTCGTGTGCGATTCATACTTTGTAACTAGTTTGTAGTAGCTTAATGTGCGGAGGGCCTTACAGTAAATCACAAACTAAACTTTTTTGCCTGAAATAACCACTTACGTTCTTTTAAAGTATGTGGAAATTACTCGCAAAAGCACCTAACCTAAAAACGAATACAAACGTAAACAAACCAGCCAGCAATCGGCGACTGGTCGTTTCGTTACGTCTAGACGGCGAAATAAACAAAGTATCGTGAGTTTGCGCAGTGCGGACTTTAAATTTTCGTGGGAATAAGTATTATTTTTAAAAGTCCAAAATTGCAAATGTATAATAGAAACTTTAATGGGAATAAACATTATAACAATATAACATCGCTGCAGTATACAATGTAACACGTATAATAATAAACAAATTTTGTTGAAGCTATCACAGCTTTCATTAATTCCATCGTGTAAAACTGACTATTGCGTGGACCGTTCTGCGCTGCCATAAAATTAATGGGGAGGAGTCGAGCTCTATGTTTCGAACAGATCGAGTATAGTTGTGGTTTTCATCTCTGGTAGGCGGATAAAACTTGATATATTTCTCTGAATTATATGGGATTATATGGTAAAACGAGCTGCCGCTTCTGTATTCCATAACAGCTAAATACTTTGAAGAATTTCCGGTGAATTTTTTGCTCTACTGACTACTCTTTTTGGCTTTAGTATAGTACAGTTACTTGGTGATCTCCAGTTACTTGGTGATCTCAGTTCTAACTAATTCTATAGTTGTTTTAAATTAAAATATTTTTGGATAGTTTGATTCAAAATGGGTCAAATACCTATCAAATATTAAAAAGGAATAAGAGTGCTTTTCGTTGGGGGTGCGTTTCACCCCAACTTTGGAGTTTCGAAAAGATAAAAAATGACTGTTGGAACGTGTGGATCATCGAATTCTACTCCAAAACACCTCTCTATAACGTACTTTTTGCTTTAATACTCGCCGAGTTAAAGGGATTGAAAACGTTGATTTTTAAACAGAAGACACTGATTTTTCTAAGGTTTTAAATAAGCAAATTACTCAAAGAGGATCACATTTTCGAAAAAGTTAGCTAATGAAATAAAAATAATCCATGAAATAAAAATTAGTTTAGGCTCATCGTAATCGAGATACAGTTGGTGCATTTGAATGTAGACCTTATGAAAAGGGCACGCGCTTCAAATAATCATAACTCTGGTTTAAAAAACCTTTTGACGTGTACCTACCTTGAATCAAATTGAAACTTATTACAGTAGCTTAAAATTGTGTTTTGGCTGCTACATCAAAAATGATACAAGGAAAATAAATTCCAAGTTGAAAATATAAAATTCCAAATTATGTTTTTTGTTAGTCATTACTATGTATACGCTCAAATTTTTTTGACCGTCATGGATGCATTATCTAAAAGATTTTACACTAAATGTATTTTGAAATAATGAATTTTATGGCTTTGAAGTTAAAAAACTTAGTAGGGAAGAATCTCTCCAAAGAATGTTACCAAAGACAAACAATAAGTATTGCCATTGCCACGGGATTAAGTTGATATGCAAAGTTGAAATAATAAACATAAATCTGCAAAAACATAAACTGAATATATTAAGTGTTCATAAAAAGTATATTAAAGTAGATAACCGTGAATATTAGTGCTCCCGCTTTGTTTATGTTTTTAAGTGGTTATTAGCTAAAATATTTGACTGCACCGTGTTGTAATCAAGGTCTTTGTTTGTACGTCTGTGTGACAAAAAGTTATTTGCCGGTGTGTGCTGTTGTGTAGAAGCTATTTGATGGTATTTGATTCTGTGTTGCAAATATGTCCCGTTGTGGACTGTGTTCAAACCCGCTCACCACAAAAAAGCCAGGAATTTCTTGTGGTGGTTTTTGTAAAAAACATTTTCACACAGTTTGTATCGATGTCTCTTCTGAATTACCTTTATTAATAAAAGATACTCCTGGCCTTATCTGGAAATGTAATAACTGCAACGAATTTCAAAATTTATTTGATGAGAAAAAACTTTTCACCATCTTTGAAGATAAAGTTAATTCTTTTTTTATAGAACTTAATGATACCTTTGATAATATTAAATCTGAATTCTTAAAAAAAGCCGAAGAAAAACTGTCTGTGATTAAAACTCAGGCACATCCTTCCTCGATGAGTATTCAGAAACCTTCATATTCCGCAGCCTTATGTAATAATTCTCATTCTGCAGTCGTGGTAAAACCTAAGAATCCGCAAGAGAATAAGCAAACAAAAACTGACATTCTGCAAAATATCAATGTATCCTGTTCTGACATAAACATTAATAAGATAAAACATATTAAAGATGGTGGTTTACTGCTAGGCTGTAAAACATCAGAGGAAGTATCTAAATTCAAGAAAATTGCAGAACAAAAGCTATCCTCTGATTATGAAATTAGAGAAGTCAAGGGATTACATCCTCGTGTACGTGTTGTTGGTCTATCTGAAAAACTTAGTGCTGATATTCTTCAGAAATTAATTGTCAAACAAAATGACGAAATATTTGATGATAAATCTGAGTGTTCTATTATTAAAATCTGGTCAATAAAAAATAATAATAACCTGTATCAAGCAACGTTGCAGTTGGATATCACAACATATAATAAGGTAATTAATAATGGATATTTATTGATTGGTCTAGATTTGTGTAAGGTGTATGATGCGATAGATGTTTTGCGCTGCTTTAATTGTAACGGCTTTAATCATTCAAAAAATGTGTGTAAAAAGGAAATAATTTGTCCTAATTGCAGTCTAAATCATACTATGGAATCCTGTAAAGCTGTTAATTATAAGTATATTAATTGTATCAATCTGAAAGAAAGTAAGAAAGTAGACATTGATATTGGTCATGCCGCCTGGGATCACGAAAAATGTCAGTGTTATAAAAATGCGGTTCTTAAATTAAAAACTGACTTGGGATATCAATAGCAACCAGTCGGTAGTTCCTCAGCAACTGACTTCCCTAGCTCTCCGCACTTATTCATACGTAGTAACAATCATCTGTCCTTTAGTGATAATATATCAATCTACTATCAGAATGTTCGAGGTTTAAATTCTAAGCTTAATATTCTATATGACGCTCTTGTAACCTGTAGCTACGATATCCTTGCTTTCTCAGAAACCTGGTTAGGTTCGCATATTCAGGATCATGAAATTGTCCCAGAAAATTATGTTTTGTTTAGATCAGACCGTGATAAGTTAGCTACCAATCGCAGTCGCGGTGGCGGAGTAATGTTGGCAGTCAGTTCATCACTTGTTGCAGTTAATTTGGACTTGAAACATAGTGGTTTCCAAGACTTGTCATTTATTGACGTAGTAGGTGTAAAAATAATATTAAATCATTATCATTTCTACGTTTTTACACTTTACATTCCCCCAGATATGTCGTCTGAATACTATAACTCTATTTTTGATGCATTTTGCACTCTTAATTATATTTACAATTCACATATTTTAATTTTAGGTGATTTTAATTTATCGGGTTACTGTTCAAATTACTTTGATGTTATTTCGCCTTCTACTCAGATTCTCTTAAATTTTCAGAGTTTTTTAAATCTAAAACAATTTAATAATATTAAAAATTCAAACGATAGATTACTCGATCTTGTTTTATCAAATACGGAGTGTAAAGTAGTAAGAGCTCCTGATGTTCTTATTGGTGAAGACTTGCATCATCCTGCCTTGCTCACTTATTATAATGTTCGTAGTAATCAGGATAATCATGAAAAGAAATATATAACTTACATGTATAATTTTAAAAAAGCTAATTTCCCCTTGTTATATGAAATGCTCTCTGAGGTTGATTGGAATTTATTAACAGAATTTTCAGACGTTCACTCGGCATGCGACAATTTCTACGGTATTTTGGAATCTATACTAACCATTTGTGTTCCCAAAAAACGTATTCCTAAATGTAGTTATCCTCCTTGGTATAATAGTCAAATCATAAAGAATATAAGAGACAAGCATAAAGCATGGCGCCTATATCATTCTGAAGGTAATGAGGAATATCTCAATAAGTTTAAAGACTTACGACGTAAAATAAAATCGGATGTTGAAATTGCTTACAAAAATTATATTAAACAGGCAGAAGAAAATATTACACAAAATCCTTCCGACTTCTGGCGTTATGTTAACTCTAAAAGAAATAGTTCGACGTTACCTAAAAATATGAATTATAAAGACAAAATCATTTCAGACCCTCAATTGATCAGCAACTCATTTGCGGAATATTTTCAACAGTCGTACTCTGTTTCGGAACAGTGTAATAATACTGATGAAGACTATATCTCAGAAATTTGCAATAATTCCTGCCTAAATATCAATCTTGTTACAGAAGATGAAGTTTTTGAAGCATTGAAAAAGTTAAAACCTAAACTAACCAGTGGCCCTGACAATATTCCATCCTTTGTAGTACGTGACTGTGCCTTAGTATTTGCCAAACCCTTGTCTATACTTTTCAATCTATCTCTCAAAACTTCAACTTTCCCACAATGTTGGAAACAGTCCAAAATCATACCTGTCTTCAAAAAAGGGGATAGAACTCAAATAAGTAATTATCGGCCCATTGTAATTTTGAATAATTTCGCTAAAGTTCTGGAAATGTTAATGTATGATCATATATTTTCACACGTAAAACATCAAATCACAGATTTCCAACATGGTTTTTACAAAGGTAGGTCTACAGTTACCAATTTGTTCTGCTTAACGGAATACTTATCTGATGCGATTGATGACAGTAGTCAAGTTGATATAATATATACTGACTTTTCTAAAGCCTTCGACAGGCTGGACCACAGTATTCTTTTGCAAAAGTTACATATTTTTGGATTTTCAAATCATCTTATTAATTTCTTCTTATCTTATCTTGAGAGTAGAACGCAATATGTTTTATACTGTGGCCGCAGGTCTGTCGAAGTTTCTCCGACTTCAGGTGTCCCACAAGGTTCGAATTTAGGCCCGCTTTTATTTAATTTATTCATTAACGATATTGTTAAGGACATCACTGTCAACTGTCTGCTGTATGCTGATGACATGAAAATATTCTCTAGAATTTCATGTATCGAGGATTGTCTGGAGCTGCAACATAATTTAGATATAGTTTATAACTGGTGTATAAGTAACAAATTATTTCTTAATCAATCTAAATGTAATACTTTATCGGTGTCAACTAAACAAAACACTATAACATATCATTACAGTCTTGAAAATAATTCACTGACTAGAACGAAAACATTCACTGATTTGGGGGTAATCTTTGATGAAAAACTTACATTCACAAATCATATCAGGCATATAACTAATAAATCTTATAAAGCTCTCGGATTTCTCATTAGAAACACTCTTCATTTTAGTAATGCCTCTAGTCTCAAACTGCTCTACATCTCTATTGTGAGACCTAATTTAGAATATGCGTCTATAATTTGGTCACCACACTACAAGATACACATAGAAAATTTAGAAAATGTCCAGCGTAGGTTTCTAAAGTACTCCACTTTTAAAATTGATAGATCATATCCACCTATTGGTTACCCCCAGTCTCAACTTCTATCAAGGTTCTCATTAGTATCGTTAGAAGATCGCCGCAAAGTCTCTTACTTGATTTTTCTTTATGGATTGATACATAACATATTCAACAGTAGTGACTTACTTAATATACTGCCTTTTCAGGCTCGCAGAATTGCATCGCGTCAGACACATTTATTTAATTTGATGACGCCCAGAACAAATATAAAAAAATTTTCTCCACTTCAAGTCATGTGTAATACTTATAATGGTATACATGACCGCGTTGATATTTTCAACTGCACCGTTGCTTCATTAAAATCCTGTATCTATAATTAGTAATTGTTTATTACCTTCTTGTAACACTTTCATCAAATTTTATTATAGATTCTTATTTAGTACCTTATTTAAAATAATGTAAGACTTTTTTTTTTGTATTAATATGCATATTATGTATATATTTATATTGATTGCATGCTTTTGTTGTATTACTTTAATTGTTTTTTTTTTTTTTGTCTGTATTTATATATTCTTTTCTGCCTATTCTGTAATTGGGTCTTAGGACCTGTTGGATAGTGTACCAAATAAATAAATAAATAAATAAATAAATAAATAAATAAATAAATAAATAATGACAATAAACTAAGGAAAATGCTAAAGTTTTTATTATTTTTTTTAATTGACGCATTTAAGATGAATAAAGAAAAACTGACAACCTTTGTACTGTTTTGACCTACCTGATCTTAAAGAGGATTAAAAGACCTTCAAAATGATTTCTTTTGATGATTTTTAGCGTTAATTGCAAAGGAGATGTGACCGAAATAAGAAGCGCGCCTCATTTTAGCAAATTACGATATTGCTCGTTTTGCGGTAATTTATTAGTCTCTGAAATTCGTTAATTATTGATATATTAACTTTAGGGGTGGTTTTCATCCTCTTAGGGGTAAGATCAATTATTTTTCTTATTAAGGGATGAGTTTTATATCGACCATATTGAGGGTCCAACATAAAATTTTTTATTTCTTACTTCACATTCGTGATCAGCGACTCCAAAAACATAAATAAGTTTAAATAATTTATTCTCAGTACTTGGTTAATTATTGAATATTTTAAACTTTGTAGTGGCCTGCAGTGTGAAATTATCATGCATCGGTTCCTGCATGTGTGTGGGACAAAAAGCCCTTTGTAATAATCCCAAAATCAAGGAAACTCGTCTTATTTTTCAAATAGTTGAAGAATTTAATGACAGACACTATGTTCAAACTGTTTAAACCATAATAATAATATCATATAAAAAGTAATAACCTGTTCAAGTGAAATACATAATATAATTAATATAATTACTTTATATTATACAGTTTATTCATATTTTTCATACAATTAGTCAAATGAAGGTGTTTATTGCGAAAACAGGCGATAATGGGCTTTAAAACACCGTCATAGAGGTTTTTTTTGGAGTAGAATTCGATGATCCACGCGTTCCAACAGTCACTTTTTATTTTTTCGAAACTCCTAAGTTAGGGTGAAACTCACTCCCAACGAAAAGCACCCTTATTCCTTTTTAATATTTGATATTTGACCCATTTTGAATCAAACTATCCTAAAATATTTTAATTCAAAACAGCTATAAAATTAGTTAAAATCACCAAGTAACTGTACTATAAACTATTTAAAGCAAAATAAATTCATATAAAAAATAATATTTCGTTTAAATAAAATACATACCTAATACAGTTTAGTTCGTATTTTTCATATAGTTAGTCAAATGCACGTCTTTACTGCGAAAACAGGCGATAATGGACCATAAAAATATCTCTCCCGGTACGAAAACAAACGAATGTCGACCTTAAAAGATCTTGTGCGGGCGCTCCTAAAAAACCCATTCAAAAATTGGGGAGCGGTCATATTAAAAAAGTAAAAAGTGCCTTAGCATCCTGAAATTCCAATCTACAACGTTATTAAAGGGTGTTTTTTGATCATAATGAGAATAAAGTAGCTAGTGCGGTGTTAAGCGAAAACAAAGCCTGTTCAATAAGACACTTTTCACCAGCGTACGATAAACTTAGACGTCGCCCATTTAACTCCGTGCTTTCCGAATTGTTTAATATTTTTTTTCTAATATTTGCCTTACTCTAAAGCATATTTTGCTTTAATAAAAGTGATCCTCATGTTCTGTAGATTAAAATAGTGTAAAAAAAATTTTTAGGGTGTTTTTCACATTTCATCCCCTACAGCCACCCCGTACAGGACGACATTTTGACGACCATCGGATTTTGATGTTCCAGAAGGTAACGAATCATTTGAAATAGGTTTTAGCTTTTAACCTCGAAGTGCAAACGGAAATCATTTCTGGAGGGTTTTGGTGCGGCCGTGGACTCTACTATAAGAACTTTCAGTTACCATTTATCATGCACAAGACATCGGAAAATATACAGCAGTAATAAAGCATTACGAAAACTTTATTATTAATATAATAAATCAATATTAAAATAAAAGTTACATTCCTGCTAATCAGTTCTTAGCTGTCGTTAATTTGGCTGGCATCCTCTGGGAAACTAAACATTTTACATCCAGTTTTATTGGTATGATCACACTCAGGTACAAAGCACAAACCGATATTTCAAAATAAGCACAAAAACGAGTTTATTAGAAAAAATAGTAGAATAGATTTGAAACTAAGAGAAAACTTAAGTTAAACGTCAAGTTCATTGTCAAAATGAACGAACATGAATTAAGTGTTTGAAGTTAGCTGCAAACTCATAATTAGAATTTTTGCATTCTTTATTCCTATTGGAGGAAGCTTCCGGCGTTTTACATTATTAATTTATAAAACTAAAATTAAGTTTTTTTTTTATTGGTACCCTATTTTGCTTATTTAAAGTACGCCTCAGAGTGTTTAAATCCAACTATAAAAAACGCGCGTGTTTGTAAGTTACCATGGCAACATCAATAACCCGAGAAACGTAAATGTCAACTTTTTAATTATTGATGACAGAAGTACCTTGTAACGTCAAATAAAATATTACTAACAAATGTTTCAAAAGCTTTATTCAAATATTCAACAATCTTAATTATTTAAATGAATATGAAAAGTACAATTGGTATTGTTTGAAATATTAAATCTTCGGGTTTTTAAGTCAGAAGAAATATTATGCTGTTCAAGTTAATACTGTTAACATTCTCGGAAGTCAGTGAGGTTTCACTTCCACTTATGGCACAGATTGTTTATCTGTGCTTATGGCACTCCCAATAGTGTTTGAAACGTTCTTCTTATTGCTAATACTCTCTTCAACGTAACCAGTCGCCATAGCTACCGATTTCCATCCTACTTGTCGTTGGATTTGATCTATTGTCATACCACTATTCGCCATAATGGTAGCGGACGTACGTCGAAACGCATGCCCCGTGTATTTCTCAGGATCGTCCAATTTAAGATAACGTGCAATTTGCAAGGGACATGATCCAAATGTATTAATACCAACCACTTGATTGGTGCACTTCCCCTTATCATACCGTAAGAAAACTCGGTCTGTACTTACATTTTGGGGGCGCAATGATAAATACTGCTTCGCCAAATGCACATAACTAATTCCATCACTTTCGGCAACAGTAAAACGTCGAGCCTTCACAGACTTAGATGGTCGGATAGTAATAAGCAATACGTTTCCTTCTTCCTTGATGTCATGTAAGCGTAAGTCGCACAACAATTCACATCTTCTACAAGAGCCAAAGATACCGCAAATGGCTACCAGCTTCAAAAATAAATACGTAATGTCCGGTGCATCATTCTATTAAAAACTTTATAGAAAAGTATTCATAATAAAAACGTGTTTACTACATCTCTGGAAACGTCTTTTTGGCGTCTTTACAAATCCGTACTAAAAATATAGGGTGATACATCTAAAATAAAAATGTTGATGTCACTTCCGGAAAAACCGGAACTGACATTGACTTGCCGTATGACTCAAAATGTGCCAAATCAAAATTGAAAATCGACGTGTTTGAGTGTTTTTGGCAAAACCACGTTGTTCAGATTACATTAAATTTATTCCTTTCACTAATAATTTATTTTTGCATTTAAAAATTCCAGCAGCAGGCCCGGTCCTAGGGGGTTATAGCTATTAACATATCTAGGAATGTTATGAGTATCACAACTGCCGCAGATGTCGGTTTGTGATCCGAGCTCGTAGAGCGAGGATTTTAAGACATCTAAGGCTGTTGTGATTCATAGCATCCGTGATTTGTTCAATAGTTTATCGGTTTCAGAAAATAAAGACATTATTAATAGATATTATAAAAAACATGAGCAGTAGTGATACATTTCAGTATTTAATTATTATTGTTTGGAGTTTTCTGTCTGTTTGTATTAATAAATAGCCTTATAGTTTCATTATTTATTATTTCATATGTATCTGTTGACAGTTGTTGACAGATCTGTATTGTAATGTTACCGTACAAGCATGGCAAGGCAATAAATATTACTGTACAACTTTAGTTATGACTTACTTACCAGCCTACTTTTGTATATATGTAAACAACGGATTAATATTTTGAAACCGATAAAGATATTTTCTTCCGCCTCTTATACAGGATTAGTTTTATATCATTAAAAAAAACTGGCGAGGGAATGGCCAGACGAACAAAAAATTTTTTATAACCTAATTAAGCCTTTAGTTTAGTAGAAAAACAAATAAAAAGAAATGCTAATAAAATTGTATTAAAGTATTATTATAATAATATGATGGCACTTTTCTAGAAAAGTTGGTTTGCGGACATGTCATACGGAAATGTCCCTCGACATTTCCAATAATAGGTACCTTTACACTTACGCTCAATCGTGAGCGACTGGAGCGCCCCGTTCCAATCGCGCGTATTTTCGTGCAACCCTGAGTGTCGCGTTCTAAAACTTTGTTGTTAAAAATTGACACGCTCCAATCGCACGGTATTGCCTGCGCGGTGAAATGTGACATGATAACACTTGCATTAAAATGATCCTCGCAGCAGTACAAAGTAGATGTCGATGAAACGTTTTTAATATCACGTCTTACTGCCTCAAACCATTTTTTCTTGTTTATTGTTGGCTTTGGGACGCTTACAAATATTTTCGTTGGCGTCTTAGTAGTTGTATTATTGCAGCAAGGAACAAAACATAATTTTCGTGCCACCATATTTCTTTTATAATACTGCTCATTAACACAAAGAACGCTTACTGCATGACGAACCCGTACAAGCCGGCCGGCGCGAGGCAACGTGCCTGCGAGCATGTGACGTCATGTTATTAGCCTCTATCTTGGGAACGTTTCTTAGCCTCTCTGCTTTTAGGTGATTTCTATTGCGAATAACTGGCAAAATGAAAATATACAAATTTTTTTATTGTTACATTAGTTCATAATACCAATAAATCTATCATTTCCAATTTAAATTAAAATTTTGTGGACATGCCTATTAGGTGATGAAACGCCTCGCCCTCAATGTATCGTATGGTTAGAGTGTCGCCAAACTGTTAACGCAAGAGACGCAAAATCGTAAGGCAAAGAGTGAGAGTGATCTTTTGTTAAATTAAACTTATCGTTTTCCAGCGCACAACTTTCAGCCACCCTCACGCCTAAAATATTCAAGATAGACATATGCCGTCACTGACTTTTTTTTTTATATAGGAAATTTAATTCTCTATAAAATTGTTTATGTCCATTTTTTTTCATAACTCTAACGGTTTTGGCAGCGTTTTTTTTTTTTTTTTTTTTTTTTTTTTTTTAAATGTCAAATCGGAATAATTTTTTGTAAGAAAATCATTATTTTTAGCAATTATAATAGTGATAATACAATTCTGAATGTAAAAAACTGTAATTATTTACCTTTTATTACAACACAATTATTGTCACAAGCAATGAAAAATTTATGTTTACATTTATCTGTCACCTCCGCCTACTACAAAAATCGCCGATTTAAAAAAAAACAGTTTTATAAAAGAGAATCCCAGACAAAAAACAAAATCGTTTTTCCAATAAAAAGAAGGAATCTAGATTGCAATTAACCATAAAGGGGACCCCCCCCCCCCCCAAAGAAAGCAGAGGACAAAACCCCCTCCCCCGAGGGAGAAGTCTTTATCCTTGCCCGGCAAAGACGGAGAGGACCCCCTAAACAGCCGAGGAGCGCTTCGACAGGCTCTCAGGTAAGTAGTAATGCAAATATTGATCCCCCCCACAGAGAAAGACCTGCCCCCAGGGCAAAAGAAGCTCCTAAAGCCCCCCCCCAAGGGAATGGAGGCCCCCCTACCCCCTCCCAGGGTCAGAAGACAACCCCCAAGCCCCCCCAAGGCCAGAAGACCCACTCCCAACCCGCCAAGGCCAGAAGACCCACTCCCAACCCCCCAAGGCCAGAAGATTGCCCCCCCCAAGGAAGGAGACCCTCCCCCCTACCCCAGGACCCAGCGGCGTAGCCGAAAATCGAAGTTCCACAGCCCCCCCCCCCCAGATAAAAAACGAAAGGTAAACCACAGTGACAATGACGAAGAAGTAAACAAACAGGCAAGGACAGACGAGGGAGGCGAACAGGAGAAATCCGAGAAGATCCCCCCTATTATTATACGGAAGAAGGAAAGGTGGTCTCAGATTAGCTGCGACCTTAAAGAGGCCAAAATAAACTTTGCCAAGGCAAAGCTTATTGGCGATGGCATCGCCGTCACTTCCTCCTCCGTGGTGGATTTTAGAGCGCTCATCCGCTACTTAGTAGCTAAAGGTCTGGAGTACTACACGTACTCCTTACCTGAGGAAAAAACGTTCAGGGCGGTGGTAAAAGGACTTCCAGAAGGAGTGGAACCAAATGAGGTAAAACAGGACCTCCTGGACCAAGGTGTTTAAATCTTCTCGGTCCAGAGAATGACGAATAGACAAACGAGGAGACCAATGCCTCTATATCTAATCCAAGTCCCAAAAGACGAAGGAGAGAAGATAATGCAGGTTACAAGATGCTGCTGCTTGGTAATGCAAGTGGAAAAACAGAAGGCGAAGACGGAGGCGAGCCAGTGCCACAGGTGCCAGAGGTTTGGACATGTCCACAACCACTGCACCGCACAGATCAGGTGTGTTAAGTGTGGGGAACCACACCGAGCCGCCGATTGTAGGAAAAATAAAGAAGATCCAGCGATATGTGCAAATTGCGGAGGAAACCATCCCGCAAGCTACAGAGGGTGTGAGAGGACTCCACCCAATAGGAGACAAGCACAAAGAGCCGCACCAGCGGAACAACAGCCAGCCCCAAAACCCGCCCGAAAGGTCGGAGAAGGTCTAAGCTACGCCGCAGCAGCAAGCGGCAATGAAGACAGAAGACGAAGCCAAGAAGGCAAGCCCCAGGAGGCGGCCGCCTTCGATCCAGTGCTGGCTGTCAGTAATCTGGCAACAGCGCTAGCGCAGATACAAGAAATGTTCTCAGCAATGAGGGCTTTCTTCCCCCAAGTGCCACCTACTAAAGCCGCTTAATGCAAGCGCAAGGTGGGGCAAGGGGTCAGTTTCTGCGGATAGCCTCCTGGAACGTCAATGGCTTACGTAGCTCAAAGTGCGAGCTAGAAGAGATTCTGGCGACACACGAAATTGATGTGATGGCTGTTCAAGAAACGAAGATCGGACAAGACATGGCAATAAGGATGATAGGATATGAAGTCCACAGGAACGCACGAGGAGGCGGGGTAGCCATACTCGTGAAAAGAGGACTGGAACATGTCCAGAAGAACCTGCCGGACCTACAAGAGATGGAAGCAGTCGCTGTGGAAATCACGAAGCAAGGTAAAAGGATCACGGTAGTCTCCTGCTATCAACCAGCAGGCAGAGATCTGCTAAACACCGATCTAGAAGCAATTCTACCTAACGGTGAGCAGATCCTAGCCATAGGAGATTTCAACGCTAAAGCTCCTGAATGGAATAGTAGAAGAACAAATGCTAAAGGAAGAGTGATGTTGGAGTTCCTGGGCGGGCGCGGAGACGTACTCGCCTTAGGACCAGCTGACCCGACGTTTAGCGACTACCGTGGCTACGCGTCGGACGTGCTCGACATCGCCTTGTTAGGGAATGTCGTGTTGGAAAGACAAGAGCTAAGTGTTCTGCACGAAGGCTCGTCGGACCACAACCCGATTCTCCTTGTCCTCGGCGAGGGCAATGAGCGTAGAGATGGCACAGTCATCAAGCGCAAGACAGACTGGAGTAGGTTCAGTGCTGTACTGCAAAGAGACATGCCATCGATACCGAGAATCGAGAGCACGGAAGACATCGAGGAGGCGGCAGCCTCGCTCGAAGCCAGCATCCAACAGGCATTGGAAGATAGCACGACAGAGACTGCAGTTCCAAGGACCGACCTACCATTAAGTAACCTGCCAGAAGAAATAAGACGACTAATTCAGGAAAGGAGACAGGCGAAAAGACAAGCGCAGAGGACGCTGGACCCGGAAGACAGGACAGGACAGGACAACCAACTGTGCGGAAGGGTCAAAGCTGCACACTGGAAGAGACCAGACAGCAGAGGTGGAACCAGCACCTCGCATCGCTTGACCCTCAGAATCGGTCCTTTTGGAAAACTCAGAAGGCAGTGAGGTCAGAAAGGAAACCGATGCCGCCCATACACGGAGAAAACGGGGTTGTCTACACCGCGCGGGCAAAAGTGGAAGCTTTTGCGGACAGCATAGAGCGTCAGTGTAGAGACAACCAGCTCGAAGACGAGGACGTGGAATGGACGGAAGAGATGGAGCGCAGAGTCAGAGGGCTCGCGCACATCCCGGACGAGGAGGTCATAGAACCTACCAGTCCAAGAGAGGTCAAGGACATCCTGAAAAACCTTAAGGTGCGAAAGGCACCAGGGGGGGATAGGATAAGCAACCTGGCTCTCAGGATGCTACCAAAAAAGGCAGTAGCGGCGATGGTAAACGTTATCAACGCAGTCCTGAGACTAAGATACTTCCCGGACAGGTGGAAAAGAGCAGACGTCATTTTCATACCGAAACCCGGGAAAAATCACAGGTTCCCACAGAACTGGCGGCCGATAAGTCTCCTCACTGGATTAAGCAAGGTGAGAGAGAGAATAATACTCAAGAGGACACAGGAGCAGACGGATAGACTGAACGTCATACCTGATGAGCAATTTGCCTACAGATCGGCACACTCGACGGAGCTACAAGTGCTCCGTCTAGTCGAGCACATCACGGAAGGATTTAACCGCAGAGAGGTCACTGGCGTAGTGTTCCTCGATGTGGCTAAAGCCTTTGACAGAGTCTAGCACGTGGGGCTCTACGCAAAGATGATGAATGCCGGTTACCCGGCCGGCATCGTCAAGCTGGTGCGATCCTTCCTTACTCGTAGGAAAATGCGAGCTAAGGTGGGCAAAGAGTACTCAACGTACAGACAGATGGAAACAGGAGTACCACAAGGTTCAGTCCTCTCACCACACCTGTTCAGCATCTACACATCCGATCTACCCCACGACAACAGGACAGCGCTGGCACTCTATGCCGACGACACTGCGCTGGTCGCAAGGTCGTGGAACGCAGGAATGGCCACGCGCTACCTCCAAGGAGCAGCATCCGCCCTTGAAGAGTGGTGCAACAGGTGGAAGGTGGGAATCAACCCAGAGAAGAGCAGGGCAATACTATTTACCAAGAAGCGAGTGACACCAGTGGGACACGTGACCATGAACGGCGAGGATATCCAGTGGCACGATACTGAAAAGTATCTAGGTGTCACCTAACCTAACATGGAGACAGCACGTAGAAAATACAGTAAGGAAAGCCACGATGACACGAGCGAAACTGTATCCTATGATATGCGGGAGCAGCGAGCTCAACCTGAACAACAAGCTACTGCTGATCAGGCAAGTCATACAGCCCCAGCTGAGGTACGCCTCGGTAGTATGGGGCTACGCGGCGAAAACCCACCTAAAGAAGATACAGATCGTGGAAAACATCGCACTACGGTGCGCTGTGGGTGCACCATGGTTTGTACGCAACGAAGATATCAGGAGAGATCTGAGGTACACAACTGTACTTGAAGAAATCCGCGATAGAGCGGTCCAGATCTTCCAAAAAGCTGAGGACCACGTAAATCCGCTCGTCAGGCACGCAGTGGACTACGATCCAGCTGACGTCCCAAGGCACAAGAGGCCGAGAATGCAGCTCCAGGCACTCTGAAGAAAGAAGACAAAGAAAGAAGAGAGAAGACCAGGAAAACGAAGAGGCAAGACCAGGAAAGAAAAGAGAGAAGACCAAGAAAGAAGCACCGAGGGAAGGAAGGAAGAAGAAGAGGAGGCACTCCCGGTGGTGACCAACTCAAAGCCAGGACACGGGAACGAAACTGATCGACGCGAAGGAAAGAGAGCATTAGTCTTGCTCGTCCTAGCGAACAAAACAGATCTTTTTCGGCTGCGAGGCAGCTAGGTAGGAAAGGTTTTTAGTGGGTACGAATCCCACACTATCCAATGAGCTTCGTGCTCTGCGGGTGTCTTGCGAAGATTTTCCGACCACCGAACACAAAAAAAAACAAAAAAAATGCAATTAACCTGATACTCTATTATAGGTTGATTCAATTTACCACATTAAATTTCTGAGCACATTGCAAGAGATTTAAATTAAAATTTAAGAATCAATATAAATGTGATTAATAGTTTTTTCTCTTTTTTTTGATTTTGGACAATAAAAATATCTAAGTAGGTAATAATGCTTTATGTTTACTTAACTTGAATAGTTATTTAATTTTTGAATAAATAAATAGACATTTTTTCGTATACCTACATTATATTTATTTCACGTATCCCTTATTATTTATTCGTTATCACATCAAAATATGTATACTACTATTTTTACTTTATTTACAATATTAAAAATATTATTGTTAAATAAATACCTTATCATTATTATTATTTATTGCTTGCAAGCTATAAATGATTCTTTCAATCAATGCGATCATCGACATAATATAAAAATCATTACTTACTACAGCTGTTCTAATTAAATTCTATAGGTATAGTGTAAAAATATTGTTTCGTTTTTAATTAGTAAAGTTAATTATTTAGATATATAATACTAGAACATTTAAAAAGAATTGCTTTAGATTTTAAACAGCTCCATACTCATACAATGAGCCCGAATCGGTAAAATATGCGGCCACCACTCTACCATCTCTCTCTATTCCCAGCGTTAACAAATCGACGACGGGGTCGGCCGGCTTGTAGCATCACCTAATTGTCTTACACCGTGGTATCTACGTAATTGTGGATATTAAATTTAATTAAATATTATTTCTATTTGTACGTATACTATATAAGGACATTTTTTATTGATTTTGATATGACAAACTATATACGGACATTTTTTATTGATTTTGATATGACTAACATTATTAATATTAATTATGCATGTTAATATTTTTATATCTACCAATAACGCCAATAAGATATACAGATTGCGAAAGTAGGTACTCATCTTGACGTAGGACCTAAATTTGCCGCTTAGTTTTGTTTAGTTACATTGCGTGCGCAGTCGATAATTGATGAACGATTTATGCAGACAAGCATACGGCGACCAAAGACGGAAATGTACGAGTAGAGAAGCACTTGTTTCTAGGCAGCGGCACTTCACATCGTGTATATTTTGGGGTATCCTATGTCAAAATGAGTACTTTCGCAATCTGTATATCTTATGAATACTATGCTTGCTGGACGGTATTTTATACTGTTATACATGGTTCGGCAACAGGATTGAATGGCTTTTAATAGGTCACTGTTAAGAAACAAAGAATATATTTGGAATAATTATTATTACAACTAAACACACAATTCTGGAAATTTCTTATGACACTTTTAGTTTGCAAAGATCGCATCCCTAAGATGACCACCGTCTTCTTCTATACATTACTGCAATCTGTTTCTGAAATTGACCATAACGCGTCTGAGTACATATTCGTGTATCGAATTTATCTCTTCACGAATCCTTTCTTTGAGTCCCAGAAGTGTTTGGAAACGGGTAGAGTACACTTTGGACTTTAAAAAACCCCACAGAAAAAAATCCGGGACCGTCAGATCCAGTGATCTTGCGGACCATGCAAAGTCGCCAAACCTTGAAATTAGGCGATTCGGGAACATACGATGTAAAACAGCATTGGACCCTCTAGCTGTATGCGGATGGCGCCGTCGTGTTGGTCCATTCTTTGAAGTTCCACAGCCACAAATGATTCCAACATCTCAACGTACCGAAATGAATTGACTGTAACGGTGTAGCCGTTTTCTTCAAAAGAGTAGGGTCAGGATAAATGATTTTACAGCAGAGACCCGTTGATTAATCGGCCAATTTGCCGTTGTAAAACAAAACAATTTTATCACTATTTGACGTTCGTCGTTCAAAACCATTCAATCCTGTTGCCGGACCTTGTATGTACACATGTACTATTTGCATATTTGTTGATTTGTCAGTGGAAAGTACAATAAAACTGTGATTTCCCTCTTTACTTTTATTTTAAGAAAATACAAAATTAAGCGTCTATTAAATTATAAAATAATAAAAGGAACATATAATATATTAAAATTAACTTGCGTATAATACCGCCAAACCGTAGATTTTTTTCATTTTATTTCACTGTTTTCGCATATTTTGTAACTGTAAATAATAATTAGTAAAACCGAAATAAACATAAACAAATCTAACCTATAACCTATAATATAGCTTGTTGCGTGTCTTGTGCTATGTGCATTCGCAATAACTTTTCGTGTTTTTAACTTTTCCTAGACTTTTTGGACATTTCCTTTTTCTGATATATCTATCCGACATGTCTGGGAGGAAATGTCAATTGGCCCATCAATAAAGCTTATTTTTAATAAAGGTAAAATAACAATAAAATAAATAGAAGGTGTTAACGAAAAACTTAACAAGAACACTAATATTCTAATCAATTAACGTAAATACAAAGAAGCGACACTGAAATAAGAATTTAATAGAAAAATTAAATTGCAATACGTCGCGCCTTTGAAGACGCAAACTCGTTTATCATTTCATTATGATCAATGGATCACAAATTTTATTTTCAATTGAAATAATAGCTAAATCTGCTAGCTGTTCTTGGCACATAGAAGTTTTAAGGTAGGTAGTTTTTTATTATTTTTTATTTTGAAAAAACTTTATCCCGAAACCACATGGGCAAAGACAAAAATATTCTTAGAGCTATAAAGAAATTTGGAAACAACGATTAAGATTATTTTTTATAATATAATTTGAAATATTTACGGGCTACTCTTATATGTATATTTTCGAAGGAGGGTTTAGAACTTTGTAATAATACATGGTTTCATTATGCAAATCAATTGCATCAATATCTTTATACCTATATTATATTATCTTCGTTTTTAATGATTCTTTTGTATAGCATACGATAGTAATTGCGACAGTTATTAATAATATAGTTTGATAAAATAAATGTATTTTCTTTCTGTTCTTATTTGGGATTTATGGCCACACTTCTGAACATTACCCAGATAATCTAAAAAATATCTGGATTATTTAAAAAATAACCTTTACGCCTGTGACTTTACGTCAAAGGAAACAGTTAAAGGTTGGTTTTTTGACATAAAATATAATTAAAATAAAATAAAAACAATGATGTTTTGCAGACGTTTCGGAAACTTAATCTGTTTCCTTTCTCAATGCTAAATAGTCTTTCTCTTGTGTAATTCGTGAAATTACACAAGAGAAAGACTATTTAGCATTGAGAAAGGAAACAGATTAAGTTTCCGAAACGTCTGCAAAACATCATTGTTTTTATTTTATTTTAATTATATTTTATTTCAAAAAACCAACCTTTAACTGTTCCTTTGAAGTAAAGTCACAGGCGTAAAGGTTATTTTTTAAATAATCCGGATATTTTTCAGATTATCTGGGTAATGTTCAGAAGTGTGGCCATAAATCCCAAATAAGAACAGAAAGAAAATACAGAAAGATGCCACAAATAACTTTTAGACAATAAAATAAATGTTTCTTTGTAAACATAATGGCATAATGGCAATAATATATTTATATAAGTAGGTACTTATTGTTTGATTAATTAAATATAGCAAACACAGTCTTCAAACATACGAGTAGTAAACAAATTCAAGATAATACTATACAAGTATATTACTAAAATAATATTCATGCACTGGTAAATGTTGAATTATTTGCCTTCGTCAAATAAGTATTTCCTACTATCTACTCGTAAGTTAACAATGTTCAGAGAAGTACATAAATATGTGAAAATTTTACAGTGTGAGTCGTTATTATAACTTTTTTAAATCAGCTACTTGATTAAAGCGAGATTTAAATGTTACATGTTACGCTAAAATCAGGCAAAATTGTGCGTGACGTTAGTAGGTATTTCAATTGAATCATGCATAAGAATTATTCTTGTCAGCTAAATCGTTTGTGCCTCGTATTTACCTTAATACCTGGTAATATCAAATTAATCTCTATCTCTATGACGGATATGAATTAAATTTTATTTCATGATTCCAAAAAAATGTCAATGTATAACATTCTCAATCAAATTAATTAATAATAAATACTCGGCAGGTACCTACTTATTTATAAAGCGTATACTTTTTTATTTTATCAATGCTACAGATAAAACGCATTAAAATATGTTTTATTTTATTTTTATATTAAAAATTTACCTCTATGGACTTATTTAGATTTCGTTTTTATTAAATTATATGTTTGCATCGTATCCAGCAAAACGGTAAATATATTTCCAAATAGACAAGAAAATTCCTCAAAAATAAGTTACTTTCAAATTTTTGTACAGGGTGTTTCCTTCAAAACTATACCCCCCCTTATTTCGGTCAATTATTAACGATTCAAAATTTTTAAAATCTACACAAAGAATTTTTCGTAGATTTTATAATATATGCTATTACTTTTTTTCTTTTTTCTCCCTTCGACGGTATACGAAGGCTGGAAAAAAGTATGTTTTTTTTATGGAATGCCGTGTATTTCTTTACATATTTAGATCTGCCCTACCTTTCTGATTATAAATATAAATAATACTTATAGTATATGTAAAAAAATACAGGGCATTCCATAAAAAAAACATACTTTTTTCCACCCTTCGTATACCGTTGAAGGGAGAAAAAAAGTAATAGCATATATGAAATTTACGAAAAATTCTATGTGTAGGTTTTGAAAATTTTGAATCTTTAATAATTGACCGAAATAAGGGGATATAGTTTTGAAGGAAACGCCCTAAGTTTAAATTCAATTATTTACGCCATTTTTATAGCAAATATATGAGTGTCATATATATTTGTAATCAGTAGGACAAGGCGAATCCAAATATGTAAAAATGTATAGGGTGTTCCATTTAAAAAAACCATACTTTTTTCTGCCCCTCGTATATGGTTGAAGTAGGAAAAAAAGTAGTAGCATATTCAAAATCTACGGAAAATTCTGTGTTAAACCGGTTTTTGAAAAATTAAAATCGGTGGTAATTGACGGAAATAAGGGGGGTATAGTTTTATAGGAAACACCCTGTACACCATACTATATTTTATTTATTTACTTACTATTTATAGTTTTATTTACTATACATACGTACTATAAGAATCACATTAAACTAAGTATATAAAGGATGAAAATGAAGAGGAAGTTGACAAAACTAGGTTTATGGCGTTTATACTGTTTTTTTTTTTTAATCACTTATTTAACGTCGGCCTATTTCCGCTACCAGGGCCTATCACCGACGCCAGGAGACGAGCAACCCCCAACCTGGAAATTTTGCCCAACCTCTTATCTTACTAAGAGTAGGGATTTTTTACTTGCCTAACATTTAATAGACAAGGGACCGACTGCTTTACATCCTCTCCGAGGTTTATGGCGTTTATAATATTTTCTACCGATTTTTATCTCTTGTCTTGTCTTTGTTCTTTACACAGCTGACTTGCAGTTCTTAGGTCTTAGACTAGACGCCTGATATACATATTTACGATGTGGCCTAGGACCCCCTGATATATTCATAATATGGCTTTTTCCTGATTTTTCCACCATAGCTAGATGAGAGTGAGTACTGACAGAGTACATAAATATTAAAACTAATGCACCACACTGTTTAGGCAATGACCAAATGACAAGATGATAATTTATTACATTACAGCTGATAACAAGCATATTATTATGATACAATTTAAACTAACATTATATTAATAAAATAATAGTTTTAGTGTTGATTAAGTTCCATCGTGATTGATAAATTAGATCATATAGTATATACCTAAGAATAGGTGTGAAAAATTTACAATGCCATCAGCGGCATGCATATATGGCATATAGAAGTAAAGTGTATAATAGTGATATGTTTAGTAGGTACCTATATGTACAGGGTGATTCAAATTCGAGGGCAACCATGGGTATCTCCCTTATTATAAGTGATAGAAGGTAGGTTTAAATTTGGCAAAGTTGTGCATGTTTAAGCCCAACAATATGCCGTTGAGAAATCAAAAGAATCTTTTTTCGTTTTTGAGATTTTTTACAAAAAACTTAAATTCGCTGTTTTCGCTTTTATTTTTTATTTGAAAAGTAATAAAAAACCTAAACGCGCTTTCTTAGAGCAACTTTATCAGCTCTACATGATGATTGTTCCAGATTTTTAATACGACGTTTCGTCTTCTTTAAATCATCATCAATTTTTTTATTTCTTATTATTACTGTAAGAAAATCCTTTTATTTAAAATTTCAGCTTTACTTATAACCGTAATGTAGTCATATTATACATTTTTGAAATCACAAAAAAATGTTCTATTTAATGATGCAGAAATCCAATATGGCGTCCATAAGAAATAAGAAAATTGATGATGATTTAAAGAAGACGAAACGTCGTATTAAAAATCTGTAACCATCATCATGTAGAAAAGAAAGAGTTGCTGTAAGAAAGTGCTTTTAGTTTTTTTTATTACTTTTCAAATAAGTCTAATAAAAGATAAAAACAAAAACGTCAAATTTCAGTTTTTTTCAAAAATCTCAAAAACGAAAAAAGATTCTTTTGATTTCTCAACGGCATATTGTTGGGCTTAAACATGCACAACGTTGCCAAATTTAAACCTACCTTCTATCACTTATAATAAGCGAGATACCCATGGTTGCCCTCGAATTTGAATCACCCTGTATAGCGTTGTTCGCATGTCTTTGAAATGTTAAATCTTTTAGGAACTCCGGTATGTTTTTCTAAATTTAATGTAAGATAAAACTGGAAGTGAGGGGAAGTATTTGAATAATATAGACGTGTCACGTTATATTTATATTATATTGGATAGTTTCTTATAATAAAGAATACATTTTGCAATGCTAGTTTACTGCATTCAACGATTTTATTTTGAATGTTATGCTCTCTAGAGGTAAGTGACAGGGGACTTATTAATTAGGTACCATTTATTATTAAATATTGTTACGTGTTTATACCCTTTAGTAAACATCCCAAGCGTGGATTCAATAATTGCAACAAGATTAACACTAAACCACAGATTTATTAACTCACTAATTACTTACAGTAATTACTTACAGTAATTAGTCACTTAAACTATAATACTAATTACTACTTCTAACCACTAATTATTCACTATTTGTCACTGTACTAGTCTCTGTTCCTTTTCTGTTGTCTTCAATTCACTATCCAATATTCAACTAACTTACAGGGGACTATCTTGGCCTTTATATATCTGAATTTGGCGACTTATTAAGAGGTTTTAGGTTTTAACGTTAACCAAACCTCTTATGGAGTATATAATCTTTATTAATAAGTAATTAGTTTTTTCTTCGTGTAATAATAGTTTTTTTATTAGGTAGTTATGATTAGTTGACTATTTAAAGTTACTATTCATGTGTTTTTCAGATTGCAAAAATATAAAAGAGGTTGATTTTGATTGTATTTTACCTCATATTAGTTTATTTCCGTTTAATTTGACTGCTACTAAATTAGGAATGCATAGATTATCATTATTAAAAAAACCAAAAAAAAAAGTTTTTTGAATTTATTTCCCTTACTTTTGCTACTTCATTGTACTATATGAGGCCATATGGGCTCATTCGGCAATTTTTCTTTATTCGTTATTTCGAAAGAGGACCCTTGAAATAGTAGCTAATCAAAAAATCGGAATTTTATTTCAACGTTTAAATCCGTTAAATAAATTAAAATAACCACCGCGTGAATCTAAAGCGTGACGTCATTGCACGCTTGACGACAGCGTGCTATGGCCTTAATAAAGCCAGGTTGTATAAATATTTAAGCCAAATACACTCAAATGCAACACCACAAAACAATCCAGAGCACTCAGACATAAACACAACTCTCATAAAGCCAAAACTGAGAAGCGATACTGACAGCATCTATCTTAACCGTGTTAATATCTCAGTTATGAAAAGAGGTATCATTCTGAAATTTTCAGGGCATAGACCTTATCGTGTAAGAAAATGTAAAAAAATTATTGAATGCATTTTGGTGAATGACCCTATTAGGTATCATATTTTATATAACTAGTGAAGCTGTTATCTAAGTGCAGTTCCCCCGTTTTGTTGACTATTCATCGCAAGTATGATTCCAACCTTTTATAATTTGAGTAAATTTTGCTACATGGAAATCAAATACTATCTTACTGCTTTACTTTTATTGTTCAACCTGATTATGTATGCTATTTAAATAATGACACTAACATGTCGCATGTCGTTCTCATAAAATTAAAATCATTTTTACATAAAGCCTATAGGTTTAATTGTATGGTAATATAGTATTATTTTATTAATATATTTATCAATATGAAGTTTTTCTTCCACTTTTATTATACTTAATTTCTGTATTAACCAAATTACATTACATTGTATGAAATCAAACAAATATGACTAATAGTAAAATACATACCCTTAGTTTAACGTTCTTTTAGGTGAATATTTAATGGATGCAGTGATATAAAACAAGAGATAATCTGAATTAATTAAATAATTAAGTCTATTACGAATTATACATTTATTTAATTTACAATGGAGCCATATAAGAAAGTAGGGATAGATAGAATAAATAAAGCAGTTATTTATATCTTTGACTCAAAAGAAGATAAAATGGGTGAAGTGTCTACAGGATTTAGAACGAAGATATGGCAAAATTTTCCTTCAATATGTGGTAAGTATTTTCCAGGATTACAGTTTATGAATTTATGTTTTATTTTAACCTAAATACATTTTTTACATATTTCATGTAACCAATACCTACACAATTTCTTTGTACACGAATAGGCCTTAGACTTACCCTAACTACCTGAAGGTCTAAATACCATATCTTTTTTTTTTGTTAAATTTTTTTTGTCTCGTATGTATTTTTTTATTTTCATTTATTTGCTGATATTCTCACATACATTTATGGAATGTATGTATATATATGTTTATAGAACTTATTTTCGTTTTCTGGTGGTGTCACCTATGCCGAATTTTATTATATAAATCACAGTACATATTATTAATTACTAATTAGGGCGAGTTGCTTTATTCACCGGTGGATCATCAGATGTGTTTTATCTTGTTCTATCTCCGAGGTTAGAACGAGATAAAACACATCTGGTGGATCAACCGGTGAATAAAGCAACTCGCCCTTAGTTAGTTTATAAATGCTTACTATCCGTAATGCTAAGTTAAGACATGTAAATACATATAATTGTCATTTGTTGAAACAACTATAGTTAACAAACATTATAATGTGATAAATTCCAAAAGACCAAATTTAAATGAGAGTAAAATTTTAAACATGTATTACCGTATGTGGTATTAATTATTATTATTTTTCTTTTATAAATCTGTCATATTCTTAAACTTATAATTTTACACTTACATTATTTTGTATCATTTTGTACTGGGTAAATTTAAAAACGATACTGTTACCATTTTGATTTATATACAGGCGATATCTCATTTAAAATTTCTTATATCGAAAAAATTTTTAAACAGAAATTGTAGGAGAACAAGAAGACCATATTGTAAAATTATTTCCAATCATATTGGGTGTTTATTGTGAGAGTGGCATATCAAATTTATATTTTTTTAAATGAGACACCCTATACACTTTCTTATATTTTTTAAATTGCCTTTGCGAATATATCTTGTTTTTTCAAACAAAATGTTGCTTGACGACCTCACTAATAAAATTTGCATGAGGGGTATACAGGGTGTGCCAATAAAAACTCGCTGATGAAGTATTTCAAAAACTACTAGAGATATTTGAGTTATGTAAAAACCCATTGCTATAAATGGCTTTAGTTTTAAATACAAATGGTGATTTAATATGTTAAGGGATAGATGGCGTTGCACTCCAAAGAATTTTTTGGATGACAGGAGCTTAGAAATGTAGTGTATGTTAAAGAGACTTTAATTTCAATTAGATTTCATTATATGAAACAAATTCGAAAATTCAACTGTTTTCGAGAAAATTGAGTTTAAAATTCATAATTTTTGAAAACTAAAATCGCCGTAACTTTCTTACATTTAATTTTAGACGATAGTTTGTTTGAAACTTTCTTCACAGAAAGGTAATGCGGATAATGTGGTAATACCTAAAAAAAATTTTTACAACTTCCGGTTAAACCAGAAATTACATTTTTATTCAACAATACCATAGTTTAATTAAGAAGTAGTTGGCTCACTCTCTACTAGTGCCTTTGATCTCTTTGAACATGAGTTCGCCGACAAAATTCTGCGAATTAAGAGGGCGCCGTCTTCAAAAATGCCGCTAGATGGAGGTTATGTAGTTAAAGTTTCTGGTAGCTTTTATGAAAAATACAATTTTTTTTTTTTATTTACTTGCAATCGATGAATAGACAACCGTTCTGAGATGATCGTAATATGAAAAGAATTTTTTTAACATTTAAGATTAGCTTGTAATTTAATAATTTGTTAAAAACATAAAAACCCATTTAATTCTTTTCTAGCAATTTTAGGTCATTATGCGCCACATCACGATCTTCTTTAAAGTATTTTACACACATTAATATTGTTTTGACAGCAATTTTTTTCATATTTTGGGAAATTCCTGGCAAGAAAGTATGCGGTGACCGAAATGTTGATGACAATACTATACATTTAATGTTTTACAGGAAACACACACTCCACTCCGTTAGACTCCGTACTGACGGGTTTAGCCACTCTCTAAGAGAGGGCTACGCGTTAGCGATCGAATTAATTGAATTATTGCCACTCGGAGGTTTAGGTTGTTATTGTGTTATTAATATTTATAAATTATCATTAACTTTGGAAGTTAAAAAAATAATTTCAAGTTTTTAACCACAATTACTAACATTCACTAGGTAAAAGCCGGGTAGTAATATCCTTGAGACAAAGAATGTGATGGTGCAATGGATAAGACGTCTGCTTCACAGCGCAGGGGTCGGAAGTTCGAATCACGTGGTAATTTCTTTTTTTTTTTGCGGTGGTCACGGGAAAAAATATCGAAAATTGATATTTTCCGTTTAATAGAACAAATTTTATATCTGGAAATTTTCAGGTCATTGGTATTTTCAATTTCGAATATAATACCAAAAATCTCGAATTATTGTATCTAATAAAGACCTTTATTATTATTATTATTATAAACTATACATACAGTATTTAAATAATAATAATTGCTAAATAAACTGTTGACCAATTGAATCCAAGTGAACTTTTAGGATGTATCTGTAGTGATAGTGAAATAATTTGAGAAGGATAATAGATATGAATGTATGCGATTTTATAATTTATTCGTGAAAACGCGGGTTTGGTCCGATTTTTTTAATTTGAATCATGTCAACAGTGTGAAAGAAAAGTATGTTTTTTAATAAAATATAGTCATAAACTAAGTACAGAGAATATATATTTTTTGATGCGTATTTTCAGTCACTGATTTATGGGGAAAAATCAATTTCAGAAATTTTTAATTTCTCTCTTATGTTATTATGTTTTTTATCTAAAAACCTCCGTCATTGTTCTCTTTTTTTTGCCGTTAAGCCTAATTATGTTGTTCGTTGTATGTGATTATATACCTATGAAGGGCGCTCTTATAAGTACATTGTTTGTACTTTAATTTCATGGTGACCACTGGCGTACCCAAAATCGGTATACGTTTGAAAATATACAATGTGTTCCATTTAAAATGAGCAAGTTGGTATCGACTTCCGGTATAGCCGATAATACCAAATGATTGTAATTATTTTTGCTGGATTGGCCACACTGACTAGTAATTCCTAAAATTTTCAAAATTTTTTGTTACATACTTTTTCATATTATTGTTTCAGTCCCCGGTGAGACACCGTGTATAAGGAAGGAGGATGGAATATATATATAATATATATTTATAATTTTGAGGTTTTCAAAAGATTAACGGCCTTTATCTCATAAAACTTTATTTAAGTTACACTAGCTATATACGCTTCTGGTCTTACTTTTTTTTATATACGCTTTTATAGCATCCAAAATAAATGGTGGGTCATTTACAAAAAGTAGTAAAGGGGTCCCACAAAAAATACTAGAAAATTCAAACCTATCTGTCAAAATCTCGACACTTAGGCAGTCTTCTGATATCCATCCTGCTTCATTGTCACTTGTACAATGAGTAAAAGCTAGCTCACTAAAAATAAAAAAGTTTAAGGATGGTGCTGCGTAGTGTGGAACCCTATTTAATTTACGAAAAAAGTAATAAATACACACCTGTCTTTTACTGTCTCATCAGTACCAGGAATTTCTAAATTATGGATATCAATATCTACTGCCCTAAAAAAAAAAAAAATTATAAAGAACACACGAGAATAAATAGGATATTCGTAATCAAGGCGTACTATTAGAAAATCGACCAAATAGTTGGCAGATTTTAACTTATATATGTCGATAATTTTTTTCACCCCTTTAGCAACGAGATAGACGTCAGTCGCAATAGAATTTTTTTTTATATTGACGGAACTATTAAAAAAAAAAAATAATTCTCGTGTCGCGATGAGGTCAAAAATCCTGGTCGAGGGCTCTCCTACTATAAAATTAGTCGCAAATTTTTTTCCTTTTTTTCACGATTTTCTCAAAAATGATTTCAAATTTTCTTTGCAGATAAATATTTTCACCTAGCCTTTAATTCTAATAAAGTTTAATGCTACTAATAGTAAGCTTCAAATTTAAAACACCCTGTACCTACATAATAAACATTTTAGACTATTTTAGAGTATACCATTCAGGTAATTCAGAAAAATAATACACATAAACATGAAAGCAATTATGTAATACTTACCGCCGTTTCAGCCACAATTTTTTAGTGCAATTTGATATTTTATTGCGTTTGCGAGATCTAGAGTAAGTTCGCGCCATAATTTATAAAATAAAAAATGTATCTATCTCTAAAATAAATTTCAACTAAAATCTCTCACTTGTTTAAAAACCTATTAAATAAACAAGTACCTAACTCAAAAATAAAATAAAATATTTTCCTCAAAACAGCTTTCAAAATATCGGAATTAGGTACAGTCTAGTAAGGAATCTAGCATCCAAAAAGACGCTTCTAAAATGCCGAACCCTGCACTCGCGAGGTATATGATTTTAAAAATATGGATATTATCCAGAATTTTATGCCGAGTCCGATTCCAGAGGGCGCGATGTCGGCCAAGATTGCGAAATTGCAAAAAAAGTAATATTTCCAAAAAAAAATTGGAACTTAAATATTGCATTATCTGTCGTTTACATTGCATTTACGAGCTTATTTATAAAGATTTTTTAATAATTTTTATATCAATCGAAAGCCTAATGTTTGTAGTTTCATACAAGTTGAATAGAGATACATTATTTTCATTATAAACAGCACTATAAATTGTTTAAACAATATGTGCTCGGAAAGTGTAGTGTAATTTTCGGCATTGAGGTACTTTTGTTATTATTGCAGATAGATATGTAGTTATGTGAGACGAAATACGTAGAATAGACCAACGAACATTTTTTATTAAAATAATTTTTTAATTCGCTGGATAATTTAGGAGATATGATTTTTTTAAAATGAAGCGCATTGTCTGGTCTACCGCGCGCGCGGTCTTGTTTCTGTAGGCAGGCCATTTACACATGATTTCGATTTTCGAGGCACTCGAGATGATCAAAGAATTTCGCACACGAGTTGCAAACAATATTTTTTCTACAACGACTTTAATTTGATTAAACTAAAACCGTAAAACGATATCTTCTATTATAATATTTAATGCAAATTAATTTAAAAAAAATATAATAGCAGATATGTCTCCGAACTATGGAAACTAATATGTTTGACAACAAACATTTTTCACTGACGTTTTCGATATTGTGAGTGTTGAATATTGTGGGTTTTTTAAAGTAAAATAATACCTAAGATAATAATGGAAAGTCTCGAAAGTCATTCTTAGACTGTTTTTAAAATAATTGCAATGTGCAAGTAATAAAAAAGGGAAAAAATCACCACAACACGTCATTTTACACTATTTATCAGACTAGCCATGAAAGAAACAATTAAAAGACGTAACTTTGACAGGGGAATGAGTTTTTTTGGACGTACATTTAATTACTGCTGCAAAATTTCATTTGGATAGCTCAAGAATTGTGGAAATGGCGGGGGTTTACCATGATCCGTGGTCACCCGGTATAGTTCCAAATACAGTGGTTTTCTGGGGCAAACTGTTGAGGTTTGCCTTTGATACTACACTTTTATCTTGACATATTTTGACCATTTTCTTATTTCTATTTATTTTTTTAGAATTTGGCGGGATTCCCAGAAATAAGTTTAATGACTATTAATTATCATTATTATCATATCTATAGCTACTTACCTTTAATACTCCAATTTTAGTTATATCATAATATGTACAAAGAATTTACAATACAACCATCATTTTATCAAGACGAAAATTATTTTAATATCATTGTAGTTTTTTTAAATTAAATACCGATAGGATAGAGCACTAATTTGTTCTGTTTGTGAGCATTATTTATGATCTGTACGAACTTTCATACAAGATGTTACAAAAATGTTGCTTACCTTACAAAAAAAAAAATTGTAAAATAATGCACGTAATAATACGAGTAAATACTTTTTTCTACAACTGTCAAAAAAAGGTTGTTTGCGCATTAACGTCAGTGTCTAAAATGAGACATTTTTTCATTGACATTATTTTTTTTGCGTTACCATGACCCCGTGCGCAAAATATTTTGCACATCACATGCCGATTATAAATTTAATTATTGCCTGTTTTTTATAATTTTTAATGTATACACAAGAATTAAGCAAACATCTAGTTCAAAAAGATTTATTGTTTTATGAAATAAATTAACTGAAAGTAGAAATTTTTAAATTATTTTAAAAACAGTCTATGACTTTCGAGACTTTCCATTATTATCTTATGTATTATTTTACTTTAAAAAACCCACAATATTCAACACTCACAATATCGAAAACGTCAGTGAAAAATGTTTGTTGTCAAACATATTAGTTTCCATAGTTCTGAGACATATTGCTATTATATTTTTTTTAAATTAATTTGCATTAAATATTATAATACAAAATATCGTTTTACGGTTTTAGTTGAAATCATGTGTAAATGGCCTGCCTACAGAAACAAAACCGCGCGCGCGTTAGACCAGACAATGCGCTTCATTTAAAAAAAATCATATCTCCTAAATTATTCAGCGAATTAAAAAATTATTTTAATAAAAAACGTTCGTTGGTCTTTTCTACGTATTTCGTCTCACATAACTACATATCTATCAGCAATAATAACAAAAGTACCTCAATGCCGAAAATTACACTACACTTTCCGAGCACATATTGTTTAAACAATTTATAGTGTTGTTTATAATAAAAATAATGTCTCTCTATTCAACTTATATGAAACTACAAACATTAGGCTTTCGATTGATATAAAAATTATTAAAAAATCTTTATAAATAAGCTCGTAAATGCAATGTAAACGACAGATAATGCAATATTTAAGTTCCAATTTTTTTTTGGAAATATTACTTTTTTTGCAATTTCGCAATCTTGGCCGACATCGCGCCCTCTGGAATCGGATTCGGCATAAAATTCTGGATAATATCCATATTTTTAAAATCATATACCTCGCGAGTGCATACCCCATGATCGAATTCGGAGCTTTAGATTCTTGACTAGTTGCAATAATAAAAGACACCTGCTGCGTGCTCGATGGACGATGACCTTCAACTATTTGCTGCTGAGAAGTTTATTCGAGTCTGAAGTTTTCACCAAATATACTCATATGTATGACCCTCTAGTGTGCAGTAGGGATACTAACGTTTTATACCACAACCCAAATTCATTCTCTATTCTACGGCGGCGCGCTCTTAAGTGATAAATCAAGTTGCCTGTCGCTGATTCCAGTACATACGAGGGAGAGGGACTGTGTAGTGTGTATTCAGTAAGCTCACGTTACTCACTGACCACTAGCTGGAGGTTAGAGGAAGCAAGGGGGGTTCGCATGTCGGCATACGCACAAGTGATTCTACTAGGTGTTATATGTACGGTGACAATACTGAATAAAAATATGTTATAGTGTTTACAAAGTCAATTGAATCCAAGCGTTTTTATAACTTAAAAGTGCCGACAAAGTACCGACTACCTTTAAGGCGGTGCAGATGAAACGTTTCAGTTTCAATTGACTTTGTATAAACTATACATGCATTTTTTTCAGTGCAAGCAGAGTAGTAACTTAGCAATAAAAGAAATAATAATGAAATAAAAATCTTCTTATTTTATTTAATAAAAACAAAGAATTATATAACAAGTAGGTAATAACTTGGAAGGTGGTCGAAATTATTGACATTTTCGTTTGTACACATAATCTATTCAAATAGTTCAACTCCACAAACTTTAAGTAGTGTATTTCTGTTGATGGCCCCAACACTTGCATACATTTTATTGTAAAAGTCAGCCGTGTCTGTGATTGGTTCTCTATAAACCTCTCTTTTCACATAACCCCACAAATAGAAATCTAATGGGGTAATGTTAGGAAATCTAGCTGGCCACCTGAGTACCTCATTTGTACCATTCCATCTTCCTGGATATGCTTGGTTTAAATAATTTACCACAATATTGTCATTATAATGTGGGCCAGCGCCATCTTGGTGAAGCCACATAGTATATAATTGAATTGGTAAATTATTTAATAAACAGGTAAATCATGTTGTCCAGGGGTGTAAATAACGTTCACGAACCATTTCAATTTTCATGATAAAGATATGGACCAACAATGTATCCATTTACAATGCCACACCAAACATATTTATCCCAAATTTTGTCTGGAATTCTGTTTGTTAATATCCTTGAGACCAGTATCGACAATTATGTCTGGTTTGATCACTCCGTTGTTGTGGAATCTAGATTTGTCACTCCACATAATTTGATTTAGCAAATTAGGATTTTTCTGTAAGATAAAAGTATGTCAACAAATCTAGTCTGCGCTGATTATCTCCCGGGTCTAATTGGTGCACTAGAGAAAATGCATTGAACATATTTTTATTCAATATTGTTTAATAAAATACAGGGCTGGTGCTTTAAAATTGTAATAAATGTAATTTCCAGTTTAACCCGAAATTGTAAAAAAAAGTTTTATTGCCACATTATTCACATTTAATGAAAAAAGTTTCGAATGAATTATCATCTAAAATTGAATGTAAGAAAGTTACGGCGATTTTAGTTTTCAAAAATTATAAATTTTAAATTCCTGAAGAGGGGTTGGAACCTTTGGTGTAGAACTTACACTTGGAGTAGTTTTCCACACACACCAAAACAGTTTTGCACACACTCGACGCGCGTTTCGCCAACCAAGTTGGCATCATCGAGAGATGATTAAAACAGTTTTAATCATCTCCCGATGATGCCAACTTAGTTGACGAAACGTGCGTCGAGTGTGTGCAAAAGTGTTTTGGTATGTGTGGAAAACTACTCCAAGTGTTAATAAATTTTAAACTGAATTTTTTCTAAACCGGTTGGATTTTCGAATTTGTTACATATAATGAAATCTAATTGAAATTAATATCTCTTTAACATACAGGTACTACTTTTCTAACCTCCTGTAATCCAAAAAAATCTTTGTAGCGCAGCGCCATCTATCCCTTAACATATTAAAAACTATTTGCATTCAAAACTAAAACAATTTATATGTTCTAGCAATGGGTTTTTATAGAACTCAAATATCTCTAGTAGTTTCCGAAATATTTCACCAGTGAGTTTTTATTGGCACACCCTGTATCCCCAGATTAAACATTTATTTTTTTTGTAAATGGCAATGCTAGTACCAGTTTCCAGATGTAATAAAGTTGCAATTATATGGATGTTTATTGCGATGATGCAAATATGACTAACTTTAATCTACCATAACTTTTTTTAAATGGAACACCTCACATATTTTTACATATTTGGATAGCGTTTTTATCGCTCTATAATTTTTATTAATTATAGTTATATCTAAAATTCAGTGGCGGAACTAAGGGGTGTTCAGAGTGTTCGAAAAACACGGGTGCCTAGCTCAGGGGGGGCCACCAACATCAGCCGAGATATTGCAGATTTATATATTCTTTAATAATTTTACGAAAATACCTACAATTTGCAAGATATATTTGAAAAGATCCTAATTTTGATAAGTTCCTGATATGTTTAGTGGAACATAAAATATATGATATGTTTTAAGATATTTACTTTTTATTATTATTCTTGTACCTACTTTTTTAATAGATGTTTTCATCTATTGGCGCCCACAAATATTCCTGGAACACGGGCCCCTTCTAATGAAGTCCCGCCACTGCTAAAAATAACCATTTCCAGTGAAATTGCTTTTTAATAAAAACATCAGGTAATTTCTATAAATTCTGAGTATAGTAAAGTGCAAGATATGATCGAGTAACAATAATTCATTACAATCGCATGCAGCTGCCTTTGTCGGAATATTTGTCAACATATAAAAATTAAAAGGTGTTACTTATATTTTGAATCTTACGCAAGTAATTGAATAATAAATATCCAGATAAGTGAATTGGTAGAAGTGAGCTAATCTACTGGCCACCTTGGTCTCCAGACCTAACAAAGTTGGATTAAGTATTTTATGTGGGGTTATGTAAAAGAGATTGTCTATAAAACTTCCCCAAATTGAGCTGAAGATATCCCAGACAGCACAGGTACATCCTCTGTACGTTTGATGGATATCCATATTGGACATGAAGGACATAGAGAGGATATCCTTATGAACAACATATGGACTACATGGGATATCTTATGGATATCCTTTTGTCACAACTTTAGATGTCCATACATTGTCCATTCTAAAGCCTTACAGATATCCACTGCACATAAATTCCTTTATCAGGGGAATAACACACATATCTAACCTGCCCCCGGCTTCTAACTCGCAATTAATAGACCTCATGTCATGCCTGATGCATTTGATAAAAAAAAAAACAAGAGCGTGTGGGGGATTTGAACCCGGAACTTTCTGCTTGCCAGCCGAGCTCGTTTTACTAGGCTATCAGACCACTGACAAGTTGCGAGTAAAGCAAGAATAGGTTCATTGACAACTAACTTAAACTTTACAATCCGGCCTTCCACGCAAATATGGATAATTATTTATTACTGCCTCGCTATACTGTATTGAATTCTTCATTCTATAAAAATGCACTTCGGTAGTTTTAACGACACAATCATTTTTTTCTACAATAATTTAACCGCATATGATGATATTTGAGGTGTTATTAATTGTCAATTAAATATCCGTAAAATGAAAATACTGACCATTTAATTTGTTGTCATTAAATATCCCTCTTTTACAAATATTTAGAAAATATCCAAGGACGACCAGAGCGGATAAAAAATGCATAATTAGGTATATCCATATTTTACAATATCGGATATCCCAAGACTTTCCAGAAATGGATATCCATAAACAGTTAAAGTATGGATATCCACTGGTTTTACTTTGACATATATCCTATGGATATTCAAATCTGGTCCGAGGTTCCATAAAATTAAACTAATTGAAGCCCGTATAAAGAAAAATAAAATTCCACTGGAACTTTATACTAAGACGCATTAAAAGATTTCATTTAGAGCTAAATAAACTAAAGTAAGGGAGGTCCCAGCAGGACCTCCAGTGGATATCCATTAAAAAATGTCCACTGGATATCCATTACATACACATGGATATCAGGGACAATAAATGGACCTAAAAAGTACATATTTTGGATATCCGGTGCTGTCTGGGTATGAATAAGGAGATAATTAGAGCTGTATTTCAAGGAATTAATGCCCAGACGTTAAGTAATGTTGGCCAGTTTTTTTTTTTATCGGTTAAGATTGTGTGTAAAAGAAGATGAAGGACACATTGGACATCTCATGAACTGGTTACAGTTAAAAAAATATATTTACTGGTTTATTATAAACAAATGGTTTTATTCGTGATTCCTGTTTCTGATATAGAAAAAAAACACGTGTCCATTACACGTGCCTTCTATGATATCCGAATTTCTAGAAATGACCTGATGATTTCATCAAAATGCAATTTCACTTGAAATGGTTGATGTCAGGTATTAGTGGCCGTGGTACGTGAAACGATACTTCATTTAGTGAACACGCAATGCCAGTTGGCATGTTGTTAGATTATACACTATAAATTCCGAAGGGGAGCCACTCAAAATTTTTCTTAGGATTCAAAATGGCGGTCGATTTGAAAAATAACACCATTTGATGGTACCGTATTATTTGGAGTTTGGTATCGTTTTTGACTATTTTCGGGTTAAGCATCAAGATACTGAAGATAGAATGGTCTTATTACAAAAAAGCAGGGACTGCTCCAGTGATTTTTATTTGAATTTTATATTAATTTTATAAAATTTATTTACATAAATATTACGTTGTTTTCTCACTTCAAATTTCTTATTTTAATTGACTTAACTCAACACGTATATGCAACAAATTAATGCTTATCACTGATTCACGTTAAGCTTTTCTCAAGAATGTTCATTGCTAGTCAGCACAGGCAAATGGATCTTGATCTTTTCTTTGCACATGAAAATCATGCCTGATCATCATCATTATCTGTCAACGGAGATATGCACCAAGGAACAAAAAGTTACCTATTGCCCTATTGCATATTTTGGATGAAATTGTGGAATTAACTGATTTTCCTGGCGCTTGTGATGATATACTTATTCATGACAGCGCAGCTCTGGTGCATCACGAAATCGAGATGTTCTAGAACGTTTAAGGAATATTTCGAAAATGATTTTCAGCCCATTTTATCAAGAGATATCTCCTGTTTTTCCTACAGCCGAGTAGATCTAGTTTGGAATATGTATACTGCTGCTGATAGTTTAAATAGCACGCGGCAAGAAAGAGGTCATGGCATACGGCGGCAAGTAACACCTACTGCCAAATTATCACGTAATTGACCAGATTATTTTTAGAAATGCCAGAAACAAGGAATATCTTTTTAACCTTCTTTCTAAAGTTCAACTTCTGACAAGCGTCAACAGTAAAATTGTAGTGTTTATGGCTGAAGGAACATCTATAGCTGATTCATCACGTCAGAAAATGGAAAAGGCTTGATCTTGCATGTATAGTAGCGGAAAACGATATAGTAGGCGGCCCAGCGGGGTGAGACTGGCAGTGCTTTCGTCGTACCACCTATTCCATCCTTTACATCGCTTACATGAAAGCGAGAGATCCGGATCTGCGTTCTGCAACATACCTCTTGACCACCCGTCTTATACCGCTGGTCAGTCTACTATATCGTTTTCCACTACTATACATGATATGGCTCACCACGGGACTAAAAAGGTCTTTTTGTATACAACAGACACATACGTGGTTGTGTTCATTTCATTCTTTTATACCTAAAGTCTCGCTGGTTAACCGAACTATGGATCCAGTTAGGCGTAGGAAAAACATGAGATATCTTGCAATGCATCATATATAGCCGGGAAACTGGGAGACGAGAAAGCAGTCATGCATTTCATGTTTTCACCGGTTACGACACAGTGTCGGCATTTAATATGAAAGGCAAAGTGGTCACCTTCTTGGAAATCATGGAAAACTTTTCCAGAGGCCAGTTCTGCTTTTACTTCCATCTCTAACTCTCTACCAGCATTAGAAGTGGATATGAGGGTACTTTTGGAAAAATTTAATATAATTATGTACGGTGCAGATATTCGGCTAGGCACTATAAATTAGGCGAAAAAAATATTGTTTACTACCAAGAGTAGATCTTTCCCTGCTTCCTACCGCAGATGCGTATTAAAGCTGCATGCACTTCGTGTGGCTTATCAAGCCGGGGCTCAAGCAGATAATATTTTTGAAGAATTCATCCAATCATCTCCAGTTAAATGGGGCTGGATACAGGAAGACAAAGTGTGGACCCCACAGTGGATTTTCAACCTGTCATATAAGATGCCTGCAGGGAGCTATTAAAGTGCGGATGTAAGCAGGGCTGCACTGATAAGTGCAGTTGCGCTTCGGTGGGCATATCTTGCACATTAATGTGCACTTCATGCCGGTGGATAGTGCATTAATTATAGGTAAGAATTAATTCTAGGTAAGATAATTAAATAGTATGTCAGTAACTGCTATTGCAATTGCAATTTAACTTAGCGTAATGTGATGATTCATATTCCTGATGATTATTCATTCTAGAGATAACACAAATTCAGATGTCTTATTAGAGTAAAGACGTAAAGATAAGTACCAGGCAAAAAACTATGTTATCCTTGGCAGCCATGTATACAATTTTGTATAATTTAATTGTTTCAGGTTCATTCACATATTGGCTGAAAAAGTTTTAAGTTTATTTTCAATATATTAAAAAAATCAATAAACCATTACTTTATTTTTCCTCTATTTTGTATCTGTCATTTATTTTGACCTCGATTCGTGTTCCTCAAGCCGAAAATATTTGAAAATGATACCAAACGCGAAAAACGTCGTAATGTATAAGATTTTTGCATTTCGGGGTACTATTTTTTTAAAAGAGCGTCATTTTGAATTGTGAGGGAAATTTTTTGTGGCTCCCCATCAGAAATCATTCTCGTATGTTATAACTATGATGGTACCAAGCGACATCGCGTGTTAACAAATTGCAGTACCTACCTATTTAACTTTCGCCATGTACCGCACCCACTATATAGGTATAGGTTAATAAAAATGATCAAGTGATAAATACGCTATCCAAATATGTAAAAATATGCGTGGTGTTCCATTTAAAAAAATGAAATTGTGATATATTAAAGTTAGCCATTTTTGCGTCACCGCAATAAACACCCTGTACAAATAATTGCAACTTTAAAATATCTTGAGGTTGGTACATACATAGCCAACATTTAGTGAGGTCGTCAAGCAACATTTTTTTGAACAAAGACGAATAAATCGACAACGCCGCAATGAAATTTCAAACACTAGATATACTCACAAAGGCAATTAAAAAGAAAATAAGAACAAATACACAAATATATAAGGTGATCCAATTAAAAAACATATAAATTTGATATGGCACTCTCATATCAAACACCTTATATGATTGGAAATAATCTTGCAATATGGTCTTGTTCTCCTACAATTTCTGTTTAAACAAATTTTTCGATATAATAAATATTAAACGAGATATCGACCGAGGCGATCTTGTTGCCTCACCCCGTATATAATTCAAATAAGTAAGGCAAAGAAGAATATATTTTCATTAGTACTTTTTCACATTTTCTAAATATGTATTACGGAGCAGCTATATGCAGAAAGATATATAAACACGATTTTAAAAATACGTAGGTAAAATAAATTTAAAAGTTTGACAACTTATAGTTGTAAAATCTGGTCGTAAAAGTTCGTGATAATTATGTCTAAGTGAACATTTTGTGTGATTACTGAAAGTAGGATAAAATTTTGCCAACAGGTTGTCATAAGGGTAATGAGTTGCCATCTCCAACGTTTCGACTTGGCGATGGGCACCAGGGGTTGTAAGAACACCCCAAAGTCGTAAAATAGTAATCGAAATTTTCATCATTGCAAGTTGGTTGAAACTTCGTATTTTGCTTGAATTAAGGTGTATGAATAACCATACAAATTGTCAGACAAAAATTTCAGGCACCAGGGGTTGTAAGAACACCCCAAAGTCGTAAAATAGTAGTCGAAAATTTCATCATTGCAAGTTGGTTGAAACTTCGTATTTTTCTTGAATTAAGGTGTATGAATAACCATACAAATTGTCAGACAAAAATTTCAGCCACCAGGGGGTGTAAGAACACCCCAAAGTCGTAAATAGTCGAAATTTTTATCATTGCAAGTTGGTTGAAACTTTTCACTCGGCCTGCCACCAGTGACCTCAAGTGCGCCATATAATTTCTAAAAGAGATTTCGATTTCTATGGCGCAATTATTTTGTTTTTTTTTTCTATATTTTGGAAGTGATTTTAAACAAAAAAAAAAAGAATAAAAAGTATTGACATCACGCTTAATTTTGAAGATACACTCCATTCTCAGATTAAGCAATTAATCCGCGATATCTTTTTAACTATTTCATTTATTAAAAAATTGCATATGAGCATTTACGTTGGCAATTTAGTTTTCTATAAAAGATATTCAATGACTATTTTTGTTATCTCACTTGATTTTCGAGATGTAAGCTGAAGTATAAAAAAAACGACTTAATTTTTTTGGACTGAAATTTTATAATGGATAAATCAATGCGCAAAATCTTCTAAACTATATATTTTATTGAAAAAATGCTCACAATTTTTTACATACAAATTTATTTATTTTTAAACAAAAAATTTCCAACGAATATTTATTGTATTCCGCTTAGTTAATATATTTTTTTAATGAATTATTTATTTAAAAGTTGTTTAAAGGCACAATATTTCTCGACTTTAAAATATAGTATATTAAATGTGTCGCCATTATATATTAACAGACTCGGTTATTCAAATAGAGAAAAAAACACAAAATCATTGCGCCATACAAATCGGAATCTCTTTTAGAAATTATATGGCACACTTGAGGTCACCGGCGGCAGGCCGAGAGGAAAGTTTCAACCAACTTGCAACAATGAAAATTTCGACTACTATTTTACGACTTTGGGGTGTTCTTACACCCCCTGGTGCCTGAAATTTTTGTCTGACAGCTTGTATGGTTATTCACGCACCTTAATTCAAGCAAAATACGAAGTTTCAACCAACTTGCAATGATGAAAATTTCGACTACCTACTATTTTACGACTTTAGGGTGTTCTTACACCCCCTGGTGCCCATCGCCAAGTCGAAACATTCAAGATGGCAACTCATTACCCCTATGGCAACCTTTTGGCAAATTTTTAGCCTACTTCCAGTAATCACGCAAAAATTTTCTCTGGCTCTCAAGACTATTGTCCCACACACATCGCAAATATTCGCAAATACGGGCACTTGCGATGGGTGTGGGACGAGATACTGGCGAATATTTGGTCATCGCACTCACACTTGCTTATAATCGGTCTTTTTCCGCTGGCTGTCGGTTAATAATTCTGTACTGAATCAAAGAACAATCGTGCTCGCGTTTACTCGGACTCGCGCTGCTCCCACATACATCGTTAATATTTGCGATGTATTTTGCCAACATAAACAAACAAACAATAAGCTAGAACACATCTTACAGTACAAGTACAACCCTTGGGGCAAATGACATAACCTTCTTAATTTGGTGTGGAATTAATTAATAAAGACTACCTAGACCCAATCATAAGAATAAAGCAATTAGCACAACTAAAAATCGATATTAATGATAAATTAAACTTTTGTTGCCGAAGAAACGAATGTCATTTACAAGGTCCCGCAGAATGAGGTATCCATTTTAAATTGAGTTGTTTTTATTATTGGCTTAATTTTTATTCAAAAATCAAACAAAAGGTTCTTGTAAGTGTGTAACGTAACTCATATTAAAATAAAACATTGCTGTGACTAGGCCTACAATACACATAAATGCGTCGTATAACGTATAACTAGTCTATGATGGTGATGTAGAAACAAATAAGAATTTAAATTAAATATCAATACCTATTTTGGTTTACAAACAGATTAACATTTAATGACAAATTCACTGATTATATTTTAGACATTTCTCAACTATAACTCGGAAAGACTTCATCCTAGGAATGATGTTCTTATATAGAATGTCTTCTATAAAATTTTATCTTGCATATATTGATTATGCTCATTTTAGCGTAAAATCAACAATGAATTAGATATCTGGGAAAACTGTCCTTTCGGCGTCGTCTTTCAAATACTGCACATAAAATAAGACGATTAAAATACCGTGCAGTTTTCTTAAAGTTATTTCTGAATTGGAGCTATTTTTATTCTTGACGCCTGACCTAAATTCAAATATGTACTTCCGTTTCAAGTCCCACGGCCACCACCATCAAATATTGATGGTGTAGTACGTCTACTACCAGATTTTTCAATAGGTAGCGCTCTTAATTCGCTTTCAATGATATATCACAATGTCAGAAAAATTACTACTAGTGGAAAATATGAAAAAAAATCAGTTTTCTAGGTAGGCTGTGAAGAATATTTAATTTAAAATATTCCTTTTATTTCATTCATCTTCAACAAAATTTAAAAAAAACCGCTGCCAATTATCAAAATTTCCTGACCGTGTGGTAGAATTTATAAAAGTAATTTTTGACGTATTTTGTTTATTTCAACATTTGGACACAATATTATAATGGGTTTGTATATCAGATCTTATTTATAATCTTTCATCACAAATAAATTTTTTTGTAAAGTTAGAAATAGAAATGTGGGGTCCAGTAGACCCGTTCCCGTGGACCGATTTTGCTCATCAACGAACTCAATCTTTTTCTTGGCCTCTAGAACGTGTGTACCAAATTTGAAAGTTTTATCTCAAAAACTGTAGCTGCTATCGCTGAAATTTTGTGTATCGTCATTATTCGTCAAGATTCGTCCAGAAATGCAATAAAATTTTTTTTAAATTTTTTCACGAATTCCGACCTTCCTCACTTTTGGGGAGGAAGTAAAATAATGAATATGAACTTAAATGAATTGTTGAAATTATTTCCACCGTTCAAATAAAATAAAATAGTAATAATAATTTTTAATAATAAATAAGTGGCCGGATCTTTACGTTACTAGGACAAAAAACAAAATGTTTAATTGATACTTGTTTCATAATAATTGCAGTTTTTCCTCTTATTAAAACACTAATAATGTGATCTGCATATTACTCTGTAATTACCTACGACTTTTGTGTTTCTCTTTTATTAAGTTCTTCTTTTGATTTTATTATGGCTTCGTTTACAAACAAAGAAATATGCTACAAATGTATTTCAAATCAAATAGATTAACTGATGAGGCATCAACAATTGTAACGAAGCAAATTTTTAAGCCTACAGATTCAGCTGGTAGTTGAATAATTTACTCGTTACTATTATTATTTTATCCGCTAGTATTTCAGAGTTCACCCTGTATAACCAGTTTAGTAAAAATACAGGAATTATTGAACCTAGAATTCCGCGTTCTGTTAATTTTCAGTTAATAAATTTATTTATTGTTTATTTATAGTTAAATTCGGGTACACCCTGTATAAAGGGGTAGAGTAATATCAGTACGTATTCAGGTAATTACCTGTGTTATAAAACCGGTCCGTGTACAGTTGTTCAATTTATTTAAACGTGTTATAAATAAATAAACTTATTTATTTTTCTAGTTAAGTAATCCGTGCGTTATTAATTCCGTTTCTTTCACTGTAATGCTCAGAAAAACGAGTAGAATCTATTCCGCCGATACAGGAGTCCGAACTAGAATTGTTAATAACAATTTCCGTTCGGGATTAATAAATAAATGAGCCAGAACGCGACTTAACTAGATAGCGACAAGAAACATACGTTTCACGTTATCAGCGCGAGAAGCGAAGCGCTCCGGCCGTACCGATGTTAGTAGGATCCGGGAATCAATGTTAAAAATCAGTCTATACCGACGATCGACACACTCCAGTCCTGTTTAGGTAAATATTAAGCATTCGGCATATTTACGGTACTTGAAGTTAAAAGATAAAACCGCGTTAATTATTTGCTTTTCAACTTAGAAATAATTTGCGAATTATTTCAATATTGTGATAGATAAATTTATAGTCAATTATTAGAAAGAATTAATTATAAATTCATTCCGTGCATTATAATTGATTTATAATAAATCACTGTGTATTGTAATAGCTGTAGATTTGCGTGTTTTAAGTTTAAGTAAGGAATAAAATATTTCATAGGTTTTGAAACGTGATAGAAGGTATTAAAGCTAGTCATTTCCGTAATTTATTTAATTAAATAAATTTAATAGTCCGTCTGTCTGTATAGTGGCCCGATAGAATTCGAGACTAAGGAGGTGTGTAAATACCAACGCATTTATCTGTTGAGAGAGCGAACTCGCCAACAACGGTATTGCAAGGGTTAACACAAATCTTCCCCTCAGGTTCAGAGGTTTGTCTTGGGGTGCCAGTACAGTTGTGTTTTATTAATCAGATCTGTTCGTAACTACTCAGAATAATAGTTTGTGGTAAAAACCCCAAAACCTTGTGGATACGAGCGCGAATTTGCCAGTGTCTAACAAGTTGGGTTTTGACATAAACGAATCAGGTTGCCGGCGTAGGAATCTAAAAACACCTTGTCGAGAGAGCGCTAGCCAGCGTCCGGGTGATTAGATTAACACGGATAAACCTGGTTTAACAATTATTCCTGAAGTGGTTGTATAGGGGTTAATTATTACTTGTAGAATTATTTAAAGTAAATATTTAGTCTGAAAATCCGACTTGCCAGCACGATAATACTGATTAGGTTTTTTTTAGTAATTTCTTTTGTTATCACTGGAAGTTTTTACTGCCGTTTCTTTGACTGTACTATCACCTTTCAACGCACACGTTTACCGTTTTGAAATAAAATTCATTCATTGTTATCAAAGGTAGTTTTGAACACACGTACCGTAATTATTCCAAAGCTTACTTCAAATCTTGCTTAGTTCCGTCACCGCTTGTTAACCATCCTGCCATTGCTT